>SJYO01007747.1:25262-97855 GCA_006410555.1 Capra ibex | reverse complement strand
GGCAGTGGGGAAGGGGGGCCATTGGGGAAGGGGGGCAGTGAGGAAGGGGGGTCAGCGGGGAAGGGGGGCAGTGAGGAAGGGGGGCCAGTGGGGAAGGCGGGCAGTGAGGAAGGGGGTCAGTGGGGCAGGGGGGGCCAGCCGAGCAAGAGGGCAGCATGATTAGCAGCTCTGGTGAGTGCTTGTTTGGCCAGGGGACAGCGGTTTTGAGATTACTGATGCGAATGAGGTTTGGGGATTTTTGCTGGATATCAATTATCCATGACCTACGGTCTCCCCAGCTACCAAGGACTTAATGTTGCCTGTAAGCTTAAATGATTTCTTTTAATTAAATGTAAAAGATCAGACCCACGAAGGCTGGGGAGCCCTGTGAGCTGGGGCTGAGACTCCCTCACCTGGGCTCGGGCTCTGGCCCCGGGAAGAATTTGATTGGCAGGAAATAGCAGGATTTCATTTTCTACCTCTGATCCATTAATAGCCTGAGCATGCCCTGGGCTGTCTTTGGGAGACTGTCCTTATAAAGTGCAACTCTGCTCAGCCAGGAGGTAGGGGACTCTCTGGGAAGGGGAGAGGGGAGAGGGAGAGGGCTGTGGAGTCTGAGAAACCCCCGGGGCCCGTCTTGTGCCCACCCTCCCCTCCCACCCCCATCCTAGGCTGAAAGCGTGCCGGTCTGGGAAGAATGGAATGACCCACACACTTCACAAGGCGTGTGTTGACGGTGCTGCCGCCCTGCCTGCAGCGGGTGTAACCTCGCTCAGAGCGGGCCCTGTGGCCTGCGTTCCCTGTTACGCGTGCTGCGTGCTCAGGTTTCTGCTCCGTGCTCAGGTTTCTGCTCCCCGCTCCTGCCTGCACCCGCCTTGCCTCCTTCCCACTCGTGACTCGTGAATTCAGAGAGAAAATAGACAGTCAACGGCAAACGCCGGGTCATGTCCCGAATCATGAGTCTGCCTGGAAAGCGGGAGTATTTTTCATTTTTGGAAGTCACTCTCATTCGCCTCATCTTTGGTGATTGCTGAGGGACGAAATCCAGCCGCCTCTTCTGCCCTCACGCTGGAAAGCAGAGACAGAAAACAGCTCTGGGAGTTTTTCCAAAGGGCGCTGGTGTCGCACCAGGCGAGGCCAGGGACTCGCCTCCAGGCAGCTGCACGTGGGCCTGCTGGACCTGCCCGCTGGAAGAGGAGGCGGTCTGTCCAACAGCAGAACTCCGCGTCTCCCCGCGGCTTCCTGGAAACGCAGGCAGTAGCAGCAGCCCCGGCTCCCGGTGGGTTAGGCACCCCCAGCACCACCGCAGCGGGTAGGGCGGCATCACCTGGTGCCCTGAGGGCACCCCGCACGTTTCCTGTGAGTGGGCTCAGAAAACCACGCAAGGCAAGGAAAACACACCCAGGAGAGATTCCTGACAACAGCTCTGTGGGATCCCGTGAGCAGCCTCAGGTCGAGAGCAGGTTAGTGATTTACTCAGCGTCACAGAGATGGCTGCGCATAGCTTTAACTCTGTTCGCATTTGTCAGGCTTACAATTCAGCCCTGGGTGTGACTGCATCTGGCTCTCTTTCCCTTTAACTTTGTTTTGCTCTCCATGAAAAAAGAACCCAAGAGAAAGAATGGTTACAGGAAGAGGAACAGGAGAGAAGAAACACGTGTTTTCTCATTTCACCCTCAGGTCTCCAAACCTGGAAGAGAGCTGGCGTGACGAGTGGCAGGGGTGGGTGCCAGGCCCCAGGGCCACACGCCGGCCCCTCAGCTTGCAGCACAGTCACAGTGACCCATCCTGCCTCCCCCGGTGGTGGGCAGCGGGGCCGGGAAAGCGCTCCCAGCCCTGCCGCGGCGGGTGGATGTGCCAGAAGGGGGCAGAGACTCACCTTCGGGGGCGCCTGTGCTGTGACCCCAGCGGCTTTCTGAAGCTGAGCCTCCGTCCCCCTCGGAGGCCTCGCTTCCTGCTGGAGTCCCACTGGCAGCTCTGAAATCACTCAGGCCAAGGTCAGGTGGCTGGAGTGGGAAGTCAGACACAGGGCAGTGGATTTAGGGAGCTGAACGGACGCCAGCACAGCCGGCTCCCAGCTGTGGTTCAGTGGATGTTCTGGGTCTTGGAGCCTAAATATTTGTTGATGAGAAGAGAATCGCAGCTCGTGGAACCAACAGCGAATGAGTAGCCTTGGAAGCTGATGAGGGCGTGGAGGCGTGATGACAGGCGAGGAGCCGGCGTGTCTCCTGGATCGGCTCTGAGGACGTTTCTGTGCAGGAAGGGCTGGCTGCGCGGGAAGATGCTTACGAGCAGGTGCCGGAGTCCTCGGGGGAGTCTGGCCGTGGTGGCTCCTCACTGAGCAGGTGCTTGGCTCAAGCCCAGCACTGTGCTCATCCCCAATGTGATGGAAGAGAAACTCCCGAGCAGACGGCCGTGGAGAGAGGGCTCTTGGCTTCCGGACACCAGATGACACAGAGCGGCAGGTGGACGCAGGAAGGGGCGGTCAGCAAGAGCCCCTGGCTGGAGGGGAGCAGCTGTGCAGGCGGTGGCCTTGGGTCACCACCTGGGTCCCGGGGGGCACTGCACTGGGGGAGCACTCCTGAGGCTGGGAGGACGAGGAGCCATGTGTGCTGCAGAGATGTTCGTGTAATGAGAACCCAGCATGTACCAGCAAGGACGAGGAAGACGAGGACCCAGGGTCCCCACGGGGGCTCCCACCTGGTGGAGGCTGGATGTCTCCAGGACCCGGGGGAACCCACGGGGGTTCCCACCTCTGGGGGAGGCTGGGCAAAGTGACGATATTCACTCAGTCCCTTCTGAGCAGCGGGTCAGGGAAGGAGGGCGGAAAGCACCTCTACTATTTACCAAGTGCAGAGGGTCCTCCACCCGTTTCTCTTCACCCTCCCCTGTCTAAAGCGTAAGCACCCCTTCAGAAGGCTACACCAACAACTGCATTACTCCAGACGCCCAGCTGGCTCTCTCAGCACTCCCGGACCCCACGTCTATTGGGAGCCATTTACGTCGGAGGCCCTGCGCCTGGTGGTCACATCGAACCAAGCATGGCAGACAGCGACACAGTCACCCCAGGAGCAGGCTTGAGTTGTTGGCAGATCCTGTCTGTGAAATGGGCGTGGCGACGTTCGTCTCATGGTTCAGACACGAGGACCATGTCAGTTCTTCTATGACCCAACCTACGCCGTGTCTGCAAGCCACAGGCCCTGAAGGTGAAAGTGCCCCCCGTGCCCACCCCACAGTAGGCAGGTGCTGGGTGGGGAGGACGCTTGCAGAGAATACAAATGAGTCCCAGCCCACAGCAGCTGATGCCACACACTCTGAAATCGCAACCCGAGAGGACACAGACACTTGGGAAAGAAAGATCTGAAGGTGCCCCCAGGGTAGGGTGGAAGAGGTGGCATCTGGCCGGAGGGGACAGCACAGACCAGCCCAGACACTCCTGGTCGCAGCCTGCCCTGAGGCCGAGCCTGCCCTGTGGCTGCTTGGTGCCTGGAGGCATCAGGGGGCCGGGCTTGGGTAACCCCAGTGTCACCCCGAGAGCACCTCCCACTGCCCTTCAGGGCTCCTCCAGGAGCAGAGGCTATGGTCCCCATCTATCTGCAGGTTGTTCAGAGGCTCTGAGTCTAGGAGATGCCGTCAGCATCCCAGCCCCTGACCAACCCCTCCTGCCCATGTTCCCACAGCGGCAGAGGGTTTTCATTGGACCCATTGTCCACTGACCAGCCAGATCCTGAAAACTATTATAAGAAATATATCAGACGGTCACTGGGAAGCGGTGCTGCCCCTGGGCATTCGTCCGAGGAACAGAGTCTTGTTAACTCGCGATGTCCGGTTTCAAGCACGACTGAAGACTGTGGGGATGCTGAGCAGGATGGGGCAGTGCAGAAAGGACCAGAGGGTGGGGCCGCCCCTGGTCAGAGAAGGCCGAGAAGGGGCAGCCTGGGAGGAAGGGGTCAAGGTCAACATCGGCCACCCCACCTGCGCAGACGACTCTCCCAGGGCAGGACGGATGTCCCTTCTCCCGTGAAGACTGGAGCCACGTGCCCGTCTGGGGCTGCCCAGGGGTCTCCCTTTCCCTACCTGCCCCGACCGGCGAGCAGTGAGCAGATGGCGGTTTCTGCACGTGCACAGCGCTGCCCTAAGCTCTAAGACCAGGAGGCAGAACGCCCGGAGCCCCATCTCCCGGGGGTGGGGTCGCGGGCAGTCTTTGGTCGGCTCTAACGAGAGCTTTAAAGGCCAAGGGGTCTGCGATCTTCAGACGAGCCCGTCTTCACCTGCTCTCAGCAGCACACCCCCTGGGGCACATCCTCACTGCTGGTGAGGCATCCATGGGCTGTGGCTGAGAAACGGTGTCTGCACCCCAGGTCTGAGCACCCCGAAGTGCAGGCCCCTTGGAAGCGGCAGCACAGGGCAAAGCCCAGAGCAGGAGCAGTGAAGGGTGCCGCCTGGAGCCTGGAGGCTGCAGAAGGGAAGGAAGGCGGAAGTGGAGGTCTAGGCCGAGCGAAGCTTTCAGACGTTGCCTCACTCTCCCAACTCCGGTCCTCGAACCTGCACCCAGCGCCCAGCGCAGGTGTGGATAAGCGTTCATAAATCCAGGCAGGCACTGGAGGCTGTGTTTTGCCAGCCCCCTCCTCCTCCTCTTGCCTCTCCTCATCTTTCACAGGAAGGAGGGGACAGGCGGATGCACGGGTCCCCAGACAGGAGGGTCCCTGTCCCTCCCTTGACGTGTAACAGTTATGAACTGCTTCGGGGAGCAGCCCTCAGACACCCAGGGCGGCCTTAGCCACAGGGAACCCGCAGAGGGGAAGCCTTCTCCTCCTGCAGGCAGTAGAGGTACGGCCAGGGTGTTCATTTATCACAGAAGGCCTAGATGCCCTGAGAGGGCAGACGCTGGATTCCTTCATTTGTGATGAGCAGAAAAACCCTGCCTTAAATAGGCCTAAATGAAAAGGAAATCTATTCCCTCTCATTGGAAGGGGCTCAGCGTCGGTGAATTCAGTGGCTACGATGTCACAGCTGACAGGTTCCTTCTGCCCGGCCGTGCCCAGGGCTGACTTTGTCCCTGGGGAGCCAGAACCGGCTGCAGCAGCCCTGACATCGTCGACCCACGGGCAGTCTCCGCGCAAGGAGCAAGCCCTCCCGGGAGCCCCTCACACGCCCCGCGGTCTCCGACGAACAGCTAACAAACCAGCCCCTGGCAGAGGGGTGGGGGAAGCCACCTCGGGCCTGCACCTCTTGGGGTGTCCTCTCGGGTCAGGGTCAGAATGGCAGCTGAAGCCCCCTGAATCACGCAGGGAGGAGAGGAACCTTCACAAAGTCGGAATTCTGCTCCACAGGAGGCCGGGTGAGCGGAGGAAGCAGCAGTTGGACCAAGAGCTAAACTGAGCTCGCCAGTGTCTTTCCCAGCAGAGAGCTGGTGTGGGGAACGAGCTGGTGGTGGCTTAGTGGCTCAGCCGTGTCCGACTCTTTTAGGACCCCATGGGCTATGGGCTCCTCTGTCCATGGGGCTTCCCGGGCTAGAGGACTAGAGCTGATTGCCATTTCCTTCTCCAGGGGATCTTTCTGGCCCCGGGGGTCAAACCTGAGTCTCCTGCGTTGCAGGCCGATTCTTTACCGCTGAGCCACCAAGGAGGCCTCCAAATCTCAGGTGTGCAGGGACCACAGAGGGAGAGTGACTTGCACGGAGCTAACCCCAAGGGTGTTCATGTACGTAAGCGAGGGGACAGGTCCCCTGCGCCACCAGCAATCCTCGGGGAGGCTGCCATTAAGCTCAGCTCTGAGCCTCTCGCCTGCTCCCCACCCCAGAAGGAGGCTCTGGAAGCAGGCACAAGGCAGAGACTGCGGCGGGGGCGGGCGGGGGGAACGTGGCGTGTTGGAGGAAATGGTGCAGAAACCCTCTTCTCCTCTGTGTCCCTCCAGTCTTCCCAGGCCTTCCAGATCCCACAGGGCTCCCGGCAGAGCTGAGACCTGGTCCCGGCCCTCAGTGCCCCACGGGGACTGCGGCTGAGATCAGAGCTGGCGCCAGCCCAGCCCCAGGCCGCGGGATCGAGGAAGACGGCGGCTGGCAGGCTGGGCCTCTGCGGGCGCTCTGGGCCCGAGGCCTCAGGCTCCTGGGGGGAAGCACCGTTCAGTTGCGGCTGTTGCTGCTGTTTAACCAGTCGAGGCTTCCACCCACATTAAAACTCAAAGCGGGACTTCTGCTCTCCAGTGAGGCACAGAGGAGCAGGAGACGAAGCCACACAACAGGTGCGGGCTGGGACGGGCCCTGGGGTGAGATGGAAGCTCTTCAGCAAAGGAGTAACATGGCCTGGCTTACGTCTTCAAAGTGTCTCTCTGGAGCTTAGCTGAGAATAGACCTTTTCCATTTTTAAAGTTTTTTTTATTGGAGTATATTTGCTTTACAGTGTCTTGTGGTTGACCTCATCCCAGAGCCCAGTGAGGCCCTGAGTAGAGCCCAGTGAGTAGTGTTTCTATTAGCCATAGGGCATGGAGCGAGACACCCTTATTTATTTATTCAATGTTTTTGTTTTCTATTGGGGTATAGCCAATGAACAGTGTGGTGATAGTTTCAGGTGGACAGCTAAGGGACTCAGCCATACATAAACACGCGTCCGTTCTCCCCCGACCTCCTCCCATCCAGGCCGCCACGTGACACTGTGCAGAGTTCCCTGTGTTGTACACCAGGTAGGTCCTTGTTTTATCCACTTTAAATATAGCAGTGCGTACGCGTCCATCCCTAACTCCCTATCCCTTCCCCTTGGCAACCATAGTTTGTTCGCTAAGAAATCCCCTTACTTAAACTGAGATAAATTTTGTATTAGAAAGCATTTATTTGGGGGAACAGATATTGCTGACATAAGAAACTTGGTTGAGCTCTAATAAAATACTGATGCAGGAACTGAGGGGAGCCAAATATGGAACATTATTATACTGTATGGTGGAAAAGAGGTTGGCTGTGTATTATTTGACTTCATTCTATTTGGCTTTGAATTATGGGAGTTTATTCCTTCACAATTCTGAAGGCAAGATGTTCAAAGACAAGGTATCAGGAGGGTTTGGTCCTTCTTTTTGTATTATAAAAATTAATTATGAAATTTTAAAAATTAATTTTTTAAAATTGGATGCTAATTACTTTACGATATTGTAGTGGTTTTTGCCATACATTGACATGAATCAGCCATGGGTGTACGTGTGTTCCCCATCCTGAAGCCCCCTCCCACCTCCCTCCCCACCCCATCCTTCTGGGTCATCCCAGTGCACCAGCCCTGAGCACCCTGTCTCATGCATAAGTGTTTAATTGTAAAAAACACGTAACAAAATTTTCCATTTTGACCATTTTAAGTGCATAGCTCAGGAATGTGTGTATACACATATCCATGTTGTGTGCAGACAATTTTAGATAAATATTTGATTGAGGTATACCTGCTACAGAAAAGTGCACAGAATTTTCACAAAGTGGGCATCCCCGTGTAATCTAGTCCAGATCAGAAAACAATGCTGTCAGTGCCTGAGGAGGCTTCCGAATGTCCCTCTGAACCGTGTCTCTTTTGTCCCACGTCCAGAGGGCAGCCAGCCCCTGCCTTCTACCACCACAGCATAAGAGTGCCTGTTCTGGAACTTGGCATAAACGGGATGACATGGGATGCACCCCTCTGTGTCTGATTGCTTCAGTTCATAGTCATGTGCGAGAGACTCCTCCGTGCTCTGGTAATTGTTCCTTTTCGTAGTTGTACAGTACTCCATCGTATGGCCGTAGCACAAGCTTGCTATTCTGTTGTTTACGAACACTTGATCGGCTTTCAGCTTTGAGCTATAATGAAGATATTCTTTACTGAATGTTTCTACGAGGACTTTTGCTCTTGCCTTCTGACGCACACTTGTGATGCGAATCCAGGAGCAGACTCACTGAATGGTGGGGTTGGCGTATGTTCAGTTCTAGTCAGCTTCTTGCTGTTTAGTCACTAAGCCATGCCTGATTCTTCGTGACCCCATGGATTGTAGCCCACCAGGCTCTTCTGTCTGTGGGATTTCCCAGGCAAGAGCACTGGAGTGTGTAGCCAGTTCTTTCTCTAGGGGATCTTTCCCACCCAGGGATTGAACCCACATCTTGACACTATCCTAGAATTTTCCTAAGTGATTGGACCAGTTTACATTCTCAGTAACAGGGTGTTAGAGTTCCGATTAGTTTATGTCTTTGCCAACTGTTGGTATAGTTTGTCTTCTTAACATCAATCCTTGTGCGTGTGTAATGGAATCTCACTGGAGTTTTAATTTGCATTTTCTTGGTGAACAGTAAGGCTGAACACAGTTTCAGATGCTTATTGGCCCATTTGGATGTCTTCTTTCATGAGGCACCTATTCAAGACCTTAGAGCTTCCCTGGTGGCTCAGCGGTTAAAGCGTCTGCCTGCGATGCGGGAGACGTGGGTTCAATTCCTGGGTCGAGAAGATCCCCTGGAGAAGGAAATGGCAACCCACTCTAGTATTCTTGCCTGGAGAACCCCATGGACGGAGGAGCCTGGTGGGCTACAGTCAAGACTTGGACCTTTTTTTAAAAAATTGACTTATTTTTTCTTACTGATTTGTAGGAAATCTTTATATTTTCTGGGCACAGATTTTTCGTTGAATATATGTATTGCAAATATCTTCTCTCACTCTGCGGCTTGCTTTTTCACTCTCTCTCCTACTAGTGACTTTTGTTGATCAGAAATTCGCAATTGTAACACAGTCCAGATTAACGGTCTTTCCTTTAAAACCAGTGCTTTTCGTGTGTTCTGTTTGAGAAAGACTTGTCCGTCTCAAAAGCCATGGAGACATTTCCCTGTGTTACTTTCTAGAGCTTTATTGTCTTACCTGTCACATTTGCATACCCAATTCACCCTGGAACTGATTCGGTACATGGCACGAGGTGAATCATTCTTTCTATTAACTCAGCCTCGTTTCTTTCAAAAAGCCGTGCATAGCGATGTTTCAAGCTAAATGAGTCAGACATGCCAGAGAAACCTGGCTTCCCCAGAACAACCTCCCTATTTGCCATTTTGTCCTCAATTAGAGAAAAGACTCCTTTTACCCCAATCCATAAAAAGAAGACATCAAGCTATACTAAGCCTCATTTTCTGACAACTGTGTGGGTGTTAGGAGGTTCCGGAAGTCCCTAGAAGTCTGCCCTTATAAAGAGGATGCATGTCTCTTCTGTGTGCCTCTTGGGGTCTCTTTTTCTAAAAGTGAACATAAATATTTCCCTTCTGCTCGAGGCGCGGTGCCTGGATCTAGGAACTCCCGCCTTGTCATGCTGAAAGTAAGAATCTGCGAGTCACCCACCTGTCATTCATCTTCTGTAACCACGGTTACCCGCCTCCGGATGATAAATGGTCTCCGGTCAGATGACAGTCGGGCTGCACAGCCTCTGACTGAGGGGTGTTTCTCCCGAGGTTAGGTCACTGACTCGCTAGGTGGTAAAGCTGTCTCCTGAACCCCTCGCCCCACGGCGCTCTACCTCCGTACCTGCGATGGCATGTGAAGCCCTCAGATGCAGCGCAGCTCTCGGTACGTCTCAGCCTCCCCGGCCGGCATCAGTCCTGCCCCAGGTGCACCTGGCGGCCCCCCTTCACTCCGTCCACCTCCTCTGCAGCCTGATGGACTGTATTGTCGGTGGAAAGCCATCTCCTTTGACGCCACGTTCCCTCTTTCTCTTTCCACTTTTTATGCCTGTTGCAAATAGTCTTCAATAGCTTTATTGGGGTGCCATTTTGCTTTGAAAGAGATATTGCTCTTTTTAAAGAGCAGGTTTATCTTTTAGCAGAAATCCATCTTTTAGAGTTTTCAGGCCTCCATTAGCAGTTTGTTTGATTTCATGACACCCTTTCCCCCAGCCAGGCAAAATTGTACAAGGCAGGCTTCTACAAAGTAACTCTGATTTGGTTTTGGGAAAAGGTCAAGGAATCTGCAATGTCACAGCCTAACGGAATGGAAATGTCACTCGAATGGGAGCGAGTGGAGGGGGTTCCAGGCCCAGTTATGCTGTCAGTTCCTTATATGACCTGATGTTTCTCTATAACTTCAGTTTCCTTGTTGCTTAAATGGAGGAACTGCCTCTCCAGGTCAATGTCAAACGTCATCGTGTAGATTTCTCTGCAAACGGACACACCCGAGGTTGGAGGGTCAGGAGTATGAACCCGTCGCATGGATTTCCTTCACCTCTATTAAGCTTCTCTGTTTCAAAGCCTGTGTACGTGGAGATACTCCTACATCTGCGTGCACGTGCTTGCACGTGCCTGGTTATGTCTGACTCTGCGACCCCACGGCCTGCAGCCCACCAGGCTCCTCTGCCCCTGGGACTCTCCAGGCAAGAAGACTGGAGAGGGTAGCCATTCCCTTTGCCAGGGGATCTTCCTGACCCGGGGATCGAGTCTGCGTCTCCTGCATTGCAGGCAGATTCTTTACCGTCTGAGCCACCAGGGAAGCCCTGTAACAGAAGTCAGTCTTACTGGGTTTCATCTCACACACACACACACACACACACACACACACACACACACACACACAGAGCAAAACCAAGGAAACCTGAGCAACGGCTTCCTTAGACTTCAGTGTTCATGACAGTAAAAGTGAGGTACGAAAAGACTGGGTGGTTTTCAGCATTAATTTCAAATTTGATCTATTAATGTTTTTTGTAAAGAATCATTTAAATGTCGATATTTCTGTTTTAAACTATTTCACTTGAGTCTTTTGAAAATACATCATGAAATCAGATGTACAGTAGCTGCTATTATTTTCCTCTTTTGATATGTAGCTTAAAAATATATTTTTAAAAAGCCCTGGTGATGGAGGTTTCTGGGGAGTGTTCACTGTATCAGCACACACTTATTGGGCATTTTCTGTGTATAAGGCCCTGTGGAGATGTCAAAGACGTAAATAAGATGCGGATGTTATCTTTAGGAAGTCTGCAACCAGCCTGGACAAATGAGACTCAAGTGAAAATGTAAATCACAGTAAAAATGTAAATAAAGATCAAAAGTCATGATTCCCAGGCTTTTTTTTTTTTTTTTAGAATCTGATAAAGTGATTCTAAAGTTCATTAGGAAGAAAAAATGAGCAAGAACTGCCAAGAAAAAGTTGAAAAGAATTATAAGCAGTGACTGGGGAGGAGGAAGTGTTTGCGCTGCCAGCTGCCCAAAAGGACTATAAAACCACTGCCATTACGAAAGTCTGCAATCATTTAGGATCAAAGAAGATAACAGAAACAGACTCAAGGATGTGCACGTGTGCGCCAGCATTCAGTTTATGATAAAACTGGCATTTTAAATCACAGGAAAAGATGGTATTTCGTAATTGGTAAACCGTCTGGGGGCTTCCCCAGTGGCGCCAGTGGTGAGGGTCCACCTGCCAATGCAGATGGAAGAGGCCGGGGTTCGATCCCCGGGTCAGGAAGATCCCCTGGAGGAGGGCGTGGCAGCCCACTCCAATATTCTTGCCTGGAGAATCCCATGGAGCCTGGTGGGCTGCCGTCCATGGGGTCACAAAGAGCTGGAGGTGACTGAGTGACTGCGTACTCACATCTGTGAATCAGCTGGTGGCTCTTCTCAGTCAGACCAGCTTGTCAGCCCTGCTGGGCTCCGCTGTGCATCTGCAGTCAGGCTGGCCACAGATGGCCAGGGATGAGTTCACCCAGCGTTCTGGCGGTTGACAGGCTGTTGGCAGGGGTGGCGGGGTGACTGGGCCACGTGTGGAGGCCCGCAGCACGCCAGCTTGGCTTTGTCCCACGGGGGCCACTGTAGGGTTCCCAAGAGCAGCCAGAGAGCCCCCCAGCGTGTGAGCACACCGCCAGTCTCTGCTCGGACTCACCTGGCTCGTCGGGTCTCACAGCCAGCACAGATTTTAAGGCTGGAGACGCAGGGGCAAATGCTAGGTGGGCAGTTTTACTCTCTCACGATGCATTGGTTGATAATGAGCCTTAGAAACCATCTAAATGGGGACTTGCTTGGTGGTCTAGTGGCTAAGACTCCGTGCTCCCTGTGGTTCCCTCCCTGGCCGGGAACAAAGAGTTCCCACGCTGCAGCTGAAGCTCTCACAGGCTGCAACTAAGACCCAGTGCAGTCAAATTCATTATATTAAAAAAAAAAAAAAAGACATCTAGATGTCCCAAAACAGGGAAATGGCAAAATAAAATGCATTTCAGCCATACAATGGACAAGGCATGATATTACAGGGGAAAAACTGATATATAAAGATGCCTTGTGAAAACACAAAACCTCTTTCATGAAAAAAGAAAAAGCTTGAAAAAAAGACACAAAAACAAAGTCTAAAATGTTTTCATACCTCTCTCTGAACAGCAGGTTTATGAGAGAAATATTTCCTTCAATTATAGGTTGGACTGGTCTCTGACTCTTGGGACCATAGGTAAGCTACCAAAACTCTTCAAGCCGCAGTTTCTTCATCTATAAAATGGGAGTTAAACATTAACATCTACCTGGATAAGTTGTTATGAGGATTATATGAGATGTTTCATGTGAAGGGTTTCACACATAGCCAGGCAAATAATAATTGGTCAATACATGGTGGATAAGAATTCATTTTTTTTTCAATTAGAGAACAGAATAATACTGTTTTAAAACCATAGTTTAAAAGATACAGGCTTAGAATAGCATTTGTATTTACTTAGTAGCCATTGATTGAAAAAGTACATGACAAAAAGTGTCAATACCCTTTAGCAATGTTTTCTATTAGATTAGTGTTTTATTAATACCAATGTGAAAAATGGCAGTCCATAGAACATGTGATAAATATTTACTGAATCCACAGATGACGTGTGCTGTGCAAAGGGATTTGAAGCCTTGCCAGTGATTTTTGTCTTGTGGTTTGGGAGCCAATTATTTGAGACAACAAAGGAAAAGATGTAACAAGCAGAGGCTGATCAACTGCTGATGAAATCCTCTCGGCAGTAAATGGATAATGTGTGTGTGCTCAGTCATGTCCGACTCTTTGCGACCCCCGTGGACTGGAGCCCGCCAGGCTCCTCTGTTCCTGGGATTCTCCAGGCAAGAATCCTGGAGTGGGCTGCCGTTTCCTCCTCCAGGGCATCTTTCTGACCCAGCAGTTGAATCCTTGTCTCTTGCGTCTCCTGCATAGGCAGGCGGATTCCTTACCGGTACTGCCACCTGGGAAGCCCCAAGTGGATATCGCTGTTTGCCTAAGATTTCTTAAACTTGCTAAGAAATTTCTTATACTCGTTGATTTCTTAAACTTTAGGACTTGTTCTCTATTATAAATGGCACCAGAGACCTGTATGGCCCCAGCTATGACCAGCCACGGTCTGTCTTCCTTGCCTTCTGTTCTTGGCTCAGACTCATTGCCCTCAGGGTTCCGTGGAAGCACGGATCTCTTAAAGCTGATGCTTCCCGGGTGCTGCTTGCTACTTTTTAAAATCTCACATGTGACTTTCAGAGTTTGACTAGTTTGGAGTCCACAGCAAACCTCCCAGCTTAAAAAAAAACCCAAAACACTCCCAGTTTATTGTCCCCAGAATTCTTCAAAAAAAAAATCGTTTATTTGCTTGGCTGCACTGGGTCTTAGCTGTGGCACGCGCTTTGTTGCAGCATGCGGGAGGTTTCGATTGTGGCATGCGGGATCCAGTTGCTGAGCAGGGATCGAACCTGGGTCCCCTGTACCAGGAGTGCAGAGTCTTAGCCACTGGACCACTAGGGAAGTGCCCCCAGCATTCTTTCAAATGCTCTTAATTCCCTAAAGCTCATTAAAGCAGAAGAAAACACGGAAGATGCGTGCCCCTTTCAACAATCCACTGGAAGCCTGTTGGTTGGACAGCAGCGTTACCGCACGAGGTTCTGAGAAGGAGCGGCTGCTTTCGGCGGCTCAGCTGCCCCCCTGACACTCGGGGCTCCCCTCTTACAGTCAGTTCCCGAGTTGTCTTCTGGATGCACTGAAACAGTACTGTCCTGCCTTTTCTTTGGAGGAATCTGATAAAATTTCCATCTCTGCCATATCATTCTGAGCAGAAGAGGCCCCATTTTTGTTCCCTCTTACAGAAGGTTGCCCATTGTCTTAATTCAGACACCTCTGCTGGGACCTCCTGGTGAGGCCCGGACAACGTCAACGTGCTCGGCGCGATGGCCATCGAGTCAGCCGGGCAGGGACTTCCGAGAGCAGCATATCCTATGGGTGGGTTATGACTCTCCTCCTGATTTTGGCCCCAGCCAGACCTTGAGGAAGTAGCTCAGGAAAGATCCCAGGAGACCCTCAGGTCCTCTTCTTGGACAACCAGGAGCCCGGTCCCAGGCCAGGACAGTCTGGGGAGTAGGACCTGAGTGTTACCTGCCGCATCTTCACCTGAGGCCCCCGACTTCACTCCTGCTGACCCGTGACCCGGCCCTCTTGTCTCCTTGCTGGCTTCACTCTGACCCCTGGGAAGCACAGGCTGCTTTATTTTTGTGTAGGGGTCCCAGCCTTTCCTCTTACCCACCCCTCCTCCCAGGAGCCCTAGGAATACAGGACAAAGCATTTCGAGATACACTCCCTGTTTCTACAGTGAAATGAATTTCGCTGTGCAGCCAGCCTGCCTTGGGCTTTGGCAGCCTCTGGGTACAAATGAGGTCACATCCCTGGATCCCCACAGCCCGATTCTGCAGAGCCCGGAATGTCTTCCCCAATCCTCACGCCACCAAACCCCCCGGGCCGTGTCTGAGACTCCCAGAGCACCCTGGATTCTGAGTGGCCTGAGGGCAGTGGGCGCTCTTTGAGCCCCTGTAACTTGAACAACCACGGCCACCCTGATAGTCCTTGGGGCCGTGATGCCCACGGGGTCAGTGGGACTCGCCGGGCACAGCAGCTGCTAGGATGGGGCTGGAATCAGCTCTGCCTCCTCGCCGCTGCTGCTAGCGCTCACAGAGCTTGGGAAGCCCACTGGTTACCGCGTGGTACCCTCGGCCGTACCGGAGCTGGAGGGCCAGGCTCTGGCTGTCCCCAAGGGCACAGCTGCCTGTTTAGCCATCTGCTCCTATTGGAGCCAACTTTCGGGGTCAATCTTCCGTAATTGACCCTGGCTCTGGAGAGCTGTGGGAAAGAATGGTGTTGCCTGTAGAAACTGCCCGAGTCCTTGATGTTCCAGCTCTGAGGGTTCAAACAATAAAGCCATCTTCTTCCCAGTACAGAAGGGCGTCAGGCAGACTGGGTCAGGTGGACTTCAGTGTAAGTCCGAGACACTCTGCCTTAAATCAGTTCTCTTCCCTGATTCCTATGTTTCAGAGCCGATAGGCTCTAGGAGGCCCTGGGCTCTCGGGGCATCACATATAATGTGTGCAGTACACGCTGAAAAGAGATTAGAAAGTAAATGGCTCCCCCTACAGTTGTTCAGTGCACGACCCACACAACTGTTCACAGCGACCCTCGGTGCTCTCTCTCAGCCTCTGCTGCCCTCACTGTAATAGGGATGCTTTGCAATCCTTCGCCCACAGAAGGGTCAAAGATCCACAAGCCCCTCGCCTTCCGTATTAATCAGTCTTTATAAACATTTGCAACAGCAGAGAGATGCTGGCAGAATGTCACTCATAGCCCAACCTATGTCCTTGAAAGACAAGCTCTCCCATCTCTTTAGCCTCTCAGATCACTGTGAGGCGTAGAGACCAGTAAATCTTGACAGCGGGTAAGTGTTCCTCCTACCAGGAATCCCTGCCAAGCCGCCTGGAACAGGAAATAGAGTCATCGCTGGGGTCAGAGCCCCTGTGTTTTCTTGACGTCAGCATCTCTGCTGCTGCTCCCTGGATAGAGACCATCTGCTGAAACGCCCGCCTCCGTCTGCGTCTCCTTTGTCACCACTGTGAGGGCTGCGGGGGGTCTCGGAACAGGCTCTGCGCCTCTGTCCTTCCCCACGGCTCCTGGGGCTCCGTGCCTCTGCGGACACTGCTCAGACTGCGCACCCACCACTCGGGTGCCTGCGGCTGGGTCATTGGACCTTTAGTTGTCAGAACAGAGTCCCAGCTGGCTACTTCAGACAATGAGATAATCAATAGTGTTAGTGATTCAGCGTCCACAGATTTTCTCCGCACGGTTCACGGTGCCCGCGGAGAAATAGGACTTGAAAGAGTTTACCAGGCAGCTCAGACGAGCGAGCTGAAAATACTGGCGAACAATGGCATCTATATATAGGGCTGCCCCGGACCCATATATGGCCGCAAGCTGTGACACCGGACCTCTCTCCTCACCCAGTTCTGTTAAATGTCAGAGCTGCTTGTGAAGGACTAACCCGGCCCCTCATTATGGTCTTGTTTGATTTGGGGCAAGCCACGATGCGACCGTCACTCAGCCCAGAGCCAGGCAGGGTCATGGGTCGGAGTCCAGGCTCAGCTCTCCCTAAGACCCACTGTGCCAGCCTGCAGGTCACTTAAGCCCTGGGGCCTCTGTTCTCTCATATGTGATTTAAAAGGACGACATTAGCAGAGATGAGAGAAAGTGGTTTTAAAGGCAGGCAGAACTGGGTTTTAACCCCAGCTCCTACCGCTTCCCAGCTGGTCGTGTTGTTGAATGCTGAGCCGGCTTCCTCTTCACTAAAATGAACAGGTGCCTACTCACCAGGCTGGCCTGGGAAAGGATGAAACAGGAAAAAATGTGTGCCGGACGCATAGTAGGTCTTCAGTGAGTGCTGAGTTGTCCTTTGCTCCCTGAAGCCTTGCCCAGCTGTGTTAAAAGCTGGACTTGGCGTCAGAAAGCCTGGATCTAAGTCTCTGCGGTTTCAGCGTGCGCAGGTCACACGGTGTCTCTGAGCCTGTTCCCAATCTTGCAACGGTCTTCTCGCTCCTGGGAGCGAATGGAGCAACGCAGGCGAAAGTGCCTGAAGACATAAAAGATGGTGCCAGTCAGAAGGCGGGGCCCCTGGCCCGCCCCCAGCTGCCACCCTCTCTGGACCCTCCACCACATCATTAAGAACTCCCACGGAGTGGACGCGGAGAGGGTGTGCCTTCTCGAAGGGTCCACATATGTTTCCACCGCTCAGCCTGCCTTCTCACGGAATGTTTTCGAAGCATCAGCCCAGTGACCACCAGCCCAGGAGCCTCCGAGACCAGTGGTCAGGTGAATACACCTTCCCAGAGGTCCCTGACCTGAGGGTCTTCAGTAAGGGCAGGGAGGTAGAAGCTGACACGATCCCAAAATAACAGGTGAGCCTCCCGCTGGAGTCCCAGGCGGCTGGGCACTCAGGGGTCTGTGTGGCGGGGCTCCTGGAAGAGGGCTGACTCTCACAAGAGTGGGGGAGGGCAGGCATCACTTCCCGGGGGTCCTTCCTGGATCACTCATGGCCGTGCTCCACGAGGGGACACGCAGGCCTTGTGTTCACGCCCACTCCCCAACATGGAGACCCCCATCACGTCCCTCTAGCATTTCCTACAACAGCCAACAACCCCTGAGTTCACAGCTCAGCAGCTAGGAACCTGACCCCTTGCCCCTCGGGCACCTGGACACACTTTCTTTAAAACGCTTCATTTCAGGGTAATAGAATCAAGCGTAACCGTCCCCTTGTGACACACCAGACAGAGAGCCAGGAAGGCATTTAATTGGATTGAGGAGACTTTAAAAATGGGTTTTCATGGCTGGGATCCGTATGGAGAATTAGGCGATCATTGCAGCAACAGCATTTTACCGTTGTAAGAACCTGATGCAAAGAGCTGACTCATTTGAAAAGACCCTGATGCTGGGAGGGATTGGGGGCAGGAGGAGAACGGGACGACAAAGGATGAGGTGGTGGGATGGCATCATCCACTGAATGGACATGGGTTTGGGTGGACTCTGGGAGCTGGTGATGGACAGGGAGGCCTGGCGTGCTGCGGTTCATGGGGTCGCAAAGAGCCGGACACAACTGAGCAATTGAACTGAACTTAACTGAAGAACCTTTGGTAAAAGCGCCTCTGAATTTTTGTAGAAGCCAAAAAAAAAAAAAAAGCATGTATAAAAAGAAAATGTTTTCTAGATGTTTATGAAATCCTGCATGAATTATTCTATCTAGTGTTCATGGAATGGTTTCCCGTCTCCAGGGAAGAATTGCCCACTGATTCAGTCAGCGGAGCTCAGATGCTGGCCTTCCTGAGAGTCAGAGAGTGTGCCTGCACGGGCGGACTGGGCAGAGTGACCCCCTCCGCAGTGACTCGTGTCAAAGCATGGGGACATTCTTCAGCGTTCCCCTCCTGGGGACCCCACCTCCCGCTGGATTTTCACCTTCCTCACCCACCAACTCCCCAGCAACGCCCTGGCATCAGATTTCATTCTCACAGCTGGGCTTAGAGGACATCTGTGCCCCTCCACGGCCCCTAACCCTTCCCCAACCACAGCTGGGATCTCAGGCCTGGGGTCTGCTTGGAGCCGAGGTGTCAGCTGAGCCTGACGTTAGCACATGGTCAGGGCGTCCAGACAGGCCCTGCAGAGCCCTGGGTCCCAGGAAGGAGCCTCAGGGCCCCTGGAAGGGGTGGGAGAGACTCAGCGGGCCTGATTTTGGGCCCCCAGTCCCCCTGCGTGTGGACCACCTCCCTGGGCCCCCCTCCCCTCCCCCTCCAGCTGAGGCGGTCAGTGGGGAGAGCAGGCAGGAGCCTGGGGTGAGATGGGGGCTGTGCTGGGCTGGAGCCACTGAGTGCCTCTCTTGTCAGTTCTGCCTCCGATGTGCCAGGGGCCTAGGGGATGGGGGCTTAGTGTGTAATGGGGACGGAGCTTCAATTCAGGGAGGCAGAAACCTAGGAGATGATGATGGTAATGGTTGTGCCCCAGTGTGAATGGACTTAGTGGACTGAACAGGTAAAAATGGTTTAGACAGTAGGTTTTATATTACGTGATTTTACCAAAATTAAACAAAAAATTCATAAAAGCAAGGAAAACCATCCAGTGTCCTCACTTGGAGCCCAAATTAGGGGATGGGGAGAGACGTCATGCCAGGAAGATGGACAGATGTCACGCACGTTAAGCGCACTGGCCGGCAGTGGGGCCTTTCTTCTGCTGACTCCCTTCTTGCGGGCAGCTGTGGGCTGACCTTGACCAAAGGTCGTTCTTCTTCTTGGAGTAGGTTTCTCCGCACGCTTGTCTTCCTGGCACTGCTCTGCCTCTGGTTTCGCAGCTTGCCCCCAGCTTTGTAAGCAGCCCCCATGTTGATAACCCTCAGACGACCTTCATTAGAGTGGCCACTTGTCTCCTGCAGACCATGGTGGGCACAGTGGTAAACAGATGAGTCATAGGCACTGGCCAGGTCACACGTGGGAGTGACGTGTGCTGGTGACACGTCCTAGAACCGGAGCCCACACCTCAGGAGACCCAGGAGAAGCCCCCAACCATGGGTGACCGCCACGCCCTCCGTCTTAAAAACAGCTTTTCCCCAAAAGTTTTGTCCACTGAGGCCTGCCTTTCCCAACAACTCCTCTAGTCCTAGGATGGGAAAAAAATCCCTTTTCACAAAGCTGACTTTGGAAACCCCTAGGCCCCACTGCAGACCCCCCAGGGGAGAATCTACTGTGTGGGGCCAATGGCCTCGCAGTCTGGAAGCTGGTTCTGGGGGCAAGTCCCAGCCCAGGGGCTCTCAACCTTCGCCACGTGTGGCAATCCCCTGGGAGCTCCAGACAGTCTGATACCATGCCCGCAGGCCAGAGAGAGCAGGCTCTGATGGACACTGGCCGTGAGACCCGAGAAAAGCCCCTCTGATCCAGTGTCCTCAGGAGAGATGGGAAGGCACATCTCACTCTCCGGTTGCTGGGAGGACCACGAGGCTGGCAAGCAGCCATTGGCCTGAGCCTCCACCTTCACCACCCTCCCCTCATCCCGCCCTCAGCACCCCCAGCAGTGTCCTGGGCAGAAAGTGCAGAGCCGGTCACTGGAAGATCAAGACCACTGGGTTCCAGAGAGTGGTCCTTGGATCCCAGCATCACTCCAGAACCTGCCAGAAACCCAGACCCTCCGACCTCATCCTAGACCCTCTGACGCTGAGAGTCTGGGAATGGGGTCCAGCAGTTGACCTTTCAACAAAGCTCTCTAATGATACTGACTCACGCCAAGTCCAAGGCACTCTTCTCTTTATCTGTGGTAACTTCCAGAATTGCCAGCTGTGTCTTCTCTCTGCTCAGCCTGGGTTAGACCCTTCAGCCGACTAGACTCTTCCACCCCATAGACACCCCTGGCCTTAAATTCTCACCACTCAGTTCAACACTAGCCCTGTTGCCAGCACCGCCCACCAGCTTGCCAGGGGTTGTTTGGCTGTCTGAGCACAGGCTGGTTTCTGGGGTTCACTGCCCACGGAACTAGGGAGTGGGGCCAACACAAAGACAGAGTCAGCAGCAGCTCCACAGCCATCAACTGGGGGAAGAAGTTACTTTCCTGTTTTGCTTTTGAAATGGCGACTGGCTTTGGGCTTCCCTGGTGGCTCAGATTATAAGAAATCTGCCTCCAGTGCAGGAGACATGGGTTCAATCCATGATCGGAAAGATCCCCGGGAGAAGGAAATGGCAACCCACTCCAGTATTCTTGCCTGGAGAATCCCATGAACAGAGGAGCCTGGTGGGCTATAGTCCATGAGGTTGCAGAGAGTTGGACATGACTAAGTCGCTAACACTTTCACTGTGTTTACTAATAAATGACTCTGCTAAATACTTTGCCCACCTCATGAGAAGAGTTGACTCATTGGAAAAGACTCTGATGCTGGGAGGGATTGGGGGCAGGAGGAGAAGGGGATGACAGAGGATGAGATGGCTGGATGGCATCACCGACTCCACGGAAGTGAGTTTGAGTGAACTCCGGGAGTTGGTGATGGACAGGGAGGCCTGGCATGCTGCAACTCATGGAGTCGCAAAGAGTTGGACAGGACTGAGCGACTGAACTGAACTGAACTGAATTCTTCATGAGATAAGGACCCTTGTGATAAATATGTCTGCCCTGGGACATAGCAGTTTGGAAGGAGCTCTCCTTTAAGGCCCATGGGTATGTGTGTGTGTGGTTGCCTGGATGTGTGCCTGTGAGTCTGGGGTTAGGGTATGTAGGTAGTAGGATTTGAGGAGAGAGAAAGGCAAGACTCTCTTTGTAATGAAAAAGTTCCACTAGAGGGTCTGGTTTGGAAGTTTTGGGACAGGAAGGGCTGGAGCAGGGATGTATGCTACAGAGTCTTCCCAGCCTGGGAGTCTGCATTTCATCCGTGTGCTCATCTCTCAGGCACGGACGGAAGGGCCTCTGCCCGCCACTGCCCAGTGCCCTGAAGACCAGTCCAACCAGGGGGAGGCCTCCTTCACTCGGTTCAGGGGGAGAAGCCCAGCATCCCAAAGCCCAGCTGGAGATCTACCCTCCTGTTGGGTTAGACACGGGTATCAGGTGAGTGTGGCTGCTGGCTGGAGAGACAGTGATTAGAGTTCCATCACGAAGCCAGTGTCCTTGCCTGGCAGGCTCGTGACCTTACGGAGAACCTCCTGCTTCCCCCTAAACTGCAGTCATTGTGATTTCTTTGGAGTGGGGGTCCCACATGTGTATGAAAAGGGTTCTAGGGTGTAGAGGTCATTCTTTACTGCAGTGGATGCAAGGACGCAAATGAGCTCAGATTTGCTCACAAAACATGAGCTCACTAGCTGGGCTGCTCTTCATCCCAGAGTGTCTTCAAACTCAGCAGCAGGGAGGACTCGGGGGGCAGGGAGGACTCCGGGGGCCAGAGGGATGCAAGGTCAAACAGCATGGGGGCTTCTCTCTGCTGGGCAGCCTGGTCCATCTCAGCTGCTGCCAGTGGCTCAGCCATGAGCTGTCTCCGGTGGGCGCATGTTAACCCACGTGTAACAGGCGATGGTGTCCAGGTGGAACTGCACGTGGCCCGGCAGCAGAAGACGCAATGGAGACCCATCACCTGACAGAGAGCGTTCCATCGCTTTCTCTGTAGATGCAAATCCTGCAGCAGAGTCTTCACAGGGGGGAAATAGCGGAGCCTGTTGCAGATTTATCGCTCAGGACTTGACACGCCAGTTCACCCTTCAGATCTTTGTCTGAGAAGATTCTTCATGTGGCATCGTTTTCTCTGAATGTCTTTACATCTTAAATATGTAAACACTCACACAGACTTTGGTGCCATTCGTTGTTTCGTTAGGATGATGAGGATGATTATGGAATAAATTAAGGACCATAATCATAAATGTCAGATGTGCCTCGATGTTTATGAATCACAGTGGTGAAATTGCTTTATATCCCTGTGTTAGATCCTTGTCAAATTCCATTTAAATGTGGTTTAAAAAGTAATGTTCTGGCGCAAACCAAGATTTTTGTAACAGAAGTTAACCAAGAACCTTAAACGTTGTTGCTATGGGGACCATCAGAGGTGAAGTCCAGCCCTTACCAGGGACCTCCTGAGCCAAGAGTACCTTGTTTGGGCACAGTCTATAGACGCCCTTTAAGATTTCATCCCCAAAGGCAACATACACAGAACATCACAAGAGGTTGGGGAGATACTGTCCTGTTATGCTAATATTTGCCTCCTAAAAACCGTGGGCTTCCGGGACTCACCAAACTCTTAGACTTCATCTGTTAGCAAGTCACTCAGCGCCTGCTAGGCCCCTTATGTCTGACCACTGGGCACCCTGGCTTCATCCTGAGAAACCTGCCCCTGATTCTCCTCAGGGGACCCCACCTGATAATAAAAAGGGCTTCCCTGGTGGCTCAGTGGTAAAGAATCCACCTGCCAGTGCAGGAGACACAAGTTCGATCCCTGATCTGGGAGGGTCCCACCCACGGTGGGGTAACAAAGCCCATGTGCCCCAACTGCTGAGCCTGACGGAGCCTGAGAGCCCAGGAACCGCAGCTCCTGAGCTCACACGCTGTGGAGCCTGTGCTCAGCGCGAGGGAAGCCAAGCAGTGAGAGGCCCGCACACCACGCCAGAGAAGAGCCTGCGCGGCACGGAGACCTAGCGCAGAGAAGAAAGGGATTTAAAAATCGTCTGCAAAAAGGCAAGAAAGGCAGCTGAAGATAGCGGGAAGCCCCTTTGCCCATCCAAGTCTGGGCTGTCCCTCCATGAGGTGGAAGCAGTAGCTCTGAGGGCCGTGGTGACGACCATTGTGTGAGTTGGTTGGTTATTGGCCCATCCGTTCATCCAGTCACCGTTTGTGGAGACAACACCTGTGTTTGGCACATGGACGCACAGACGTGTCAGACAAGGTGTCCAGCCTCAGCAGAGACAGACACAGACACCTGTAAAATACATGTTTACTGATGGGTGATCAGACATGCAAAATGTGGTTCATCCACACGGTGGAATGCGATTCAGCCTTTGCCAGGGAATGCTGACCCGTGCTGCAACGTGGATGGACCCTAAGAAGGACCTTGCTGCTGCTGCTGCTGCTGCTGAGTCGCTTCAGTTGTGTCCGACTCTGTGCGACCCCATGGACTGCAGCCCACCAGGCTCCGCCGTCCCTGGGATTCTCCAGGCAAGAACACTGGAGTGGGTACAAGGACCTTATGCTCACTGAAATAAGAGCTACTGCTGGTGCCACTTAATGAGGTCCCTAAAGCGGTAGAATTCATAGGGACAGAGGTAGAATGGGGTGGCCAGGAGCTGGGAGGAGGGAGCAAGGGGAGTTTGTAGTTAACGATGTTATGGGCAGAATTGTGTCCCCTCCAAATTCTTACATGGAAACCCCCAGTAAGACAGAAATTGGAGATGAGGCCTTTAGGGAAGTTACTAAGGTGAAATGAAGTCACGAGAGTGGGGCCCTAATCACACAGGATTGGTGTCCTTTTAAGAAGAGGAGACACCAAAGGTTGTCCCCCATCCACAAGTGAAAAGGCCACACGAGGATGCAGAGAGAAGGCGGCCGTCTACTGAGCCAGGAAAGGGTCCCCATCAGACACCAACCCTGAGACCACTGTGATCCTGGATCTCCAGCCTCCAGAAGTGTGCGAGAATAAGCATTGTCGTCTAAGCTGCCAGGTCTGGAAGGAGGATGTACTCAGGTAGATGGGTCAAGTTTCGGTCTGAGATGATGAACACTTTCTGGAAAAGGATGGTGGTGGGGGTTGCGGAGCACTGAGTCAACACCACTGAACTGTGCCCCGAAAACGGTTAAAATGGTGGCGTTTACGTTGTATGTGTTAGAAACCACACACACAGCAGTACCTGTCGGGGGGTGTTCTGAGCTCTGAAGGGGCTGGCATGGCTCGGGAGGGGCACAGCCGTGGCCGGGGTGGGCAGGAAGGAGCTAGATGAAAAGGAAGGACATGCGGGCCAAGGCAGCAAAGGTCAAACCATGAGGGGCAGAGGACAGGCGGCGTGGGCCATGAACAGCCAGCAGCTTGCCGTTGCGGGAGAGGGCAGTCGTCGGCGGGGCAGGGAGGCCGTGCAGCCAGCTGCAACAGAGCTGGAGGAGTGACCACGAGAGCCTTGGGTGTGGAGCCCAGGGGCCTGGCCTCCTCCCTGCAAACCCAGGAGTCGTGCAAGGACTGCAGGCAGGAGGTCACAGGGTCGGAGGTGTGGCTGAGTGACTGGATGGCTGGGAGGCCCCTGGCAGGTTGTAAACTACCACGGAAGTGTCAAGCTCTATCACGGCCATTACTCTTACGGTGACAGCTGCAGGTGACACCCAGCACCTGAGAAACAACAGCACCCAGGGGGGCGGGAAGGGTTCTGGGGGGGCCTGGGGCCACAGGAGCCAGGGCAGGGAGCTCACGCTCCCCCCGGAGACAGCCTCGCCTGCAGGTGAGGAACCAAGGGTGTGACGGCAAGCAGCCACCGCGAAACTGGGAGAGAGCCAGGCGGCCACAGCCAAGATCCCGCCCTTGAGAGAGCGGGCCCTGCGGAGAGCTGGCTGGGGCGTCGGGCGTCTTGGCGGGACTGTCTCAGCAACGCTGCTCGAGTGTCGACACAGGAACGACAGGGAAGATGGGGCTCCACGGGGGGGTGGGCAGAAAGAATCAAGGGACCCGAGGAACGGCGAAGAAGGGCCCCTTTGCACACAGAAATCGTCCACTCCACTGTATGTTTCCTTCTCATGTGGACCATTTACAGTGTCTTTATTGAATTGGTCACAGTGTTGCTTCTGTTCCATTTTTTTTTTTTGCTGCAAGACCCGTGGGCCTTATTGCCCAACCTGGGAACGAGCCTGCAGCACCCCCGCACCCACCACCGCTGGATCGAGGGCAGAGTCCTAGCCACTGGACCACCAGGAAAGTCCCTGAGACTGGCCATTTAGAAAAACTTCAATGTATTATTCCTTGACACTCATCCAGAAATAGTGAGTTTGAAGGGCTTGGCACAAAACCAACTCCATCCTCTGGCAGCGAAGCCTCAGCTTGGACCACAACCTGGGGAATTAGGAGGAAAGCCTGGCTCTGGGTGAGGGATTTGTGCCTGAAATTTTGTATCTAATTCGGATTTTATAAACTTTCCCCATTGACTTATGCTAGAATCTAGGGACTGCCGTCAGTTAGCTTGTGATGGATTTTTCACTTTGAAGGGAGCTGTTCGAACATTCTCTACAGCCCCCATAACACACACACACACCACACACACACACACACCACACATACACACCACACACACACACACACCACACACCACACACACACACACACCACACACACATACACACCACACACACACACAAACACACACACACCACGCAGACACACACAAACACACACACAGAACCCCGGGAGGCTGGCAGCTTTTAAAGGAAGCCCAGGGCAGACCCTCCCAGGCGGTGAGCAGTCATTTCCCAGCACTGTTTTGAAAGTTCAGACTTTCCTACTTGGTCACACCTGGAATAAGCTCAGCTCGGAAATAAAATAATAATAACACCACGAAAGCATTTCACACCTTCACCCAAAACTCCAAAGCCCAGAACTCAACAAATATTTATTTGGCACCTATTAGCATACCACTAGGTGGGGAAATATTCTGTGTATTTTCACTCTGCCTGTGTCAAAAACGTGTTTGTGGTGACTTTACAAAGAAGCGGGACAGAAGATGAGGCTTCCTGTTGGGAACAGCACCTTTCCCCCTTTGAATCCCTCCTGCCCAGCACAACGTGGGGACATAAGCCCCTTCGTCCAACGTTCTTTCAAAGAACGAAAGAAAACTATGTCATCAGTTCAGCTGCAAAGTCAGGACAGAGGCGTAATGCAGTGATTTTATCTAGGTATATAGATGCGATGGACGCTGAGGAAGTGATGGCATGTGAGCTGGGGAGGGGGGCGGTCAGTGTGGGGGGTGGTCAGCGTGGGGGTGCCTGCCCCTCCCCAAGCACGCCCATGTCCTCGTCTTGCTCCAGGAAACCTGAGACCCCTGTCACAGGAGAAGAAAGAGGAGGGCGAAGAGGTTTGTGTGTTGCTCGAGACCCACACAACCAGTCTCGAAGGAAGGCTAAATAAGGAGGGGAGGCCTTGGGATTTACGTTCTATTTGTTGATCTCAGAGTCTTTCCCCTCTGTTCGCCACGTGCATTAACGGTTTGTGGGTTGGACAGAGACCAACATGGGGCTGGACTCCGGGAAGAGGAGGGAAGGAGAGCAGGAGCGGGCTGTCTGGAGAACAAACCCAGTCGTTACAGCAGCCTCCAGGGGCCTCCGTCCCAGGCCAGCGCGTCCCCACACATGATGCTTTTGTGGCCAGGCCCCACAGTGCATCCAGTCTCTCAGCCGTGTCTGACTCCTTTGTGACCTCACGGCCTGCAGCCTGCCAGGCTCCTCTGTCCACGGATTCTCTAGGCAAGAATACTGGACTGGGTTGCCATTTCCTCTCCAGGGGATCTTCCCGCCCCAGGAAACTAACCACTGTCTCCTGAGTCTCCTGCAATGGCAGGCAGATTCTTTACCCCTGAGCCACCAGGGAAGCCCTGCCCCCACACTGGAGGCTCTTAAATGCCCAGCCAAGGGCTGACACTTCATCCTGTAGCCACAAAACCCACTTAGATTCAAGTCTGATCAACTGCAAAATCCTCAAAGGGAAGGCTGTGCTATTTAATGAGTAACTGGGAAGGACAGGTTTCCTTTAATGGGGGGACGATCCCTCCCATTCCCGCCCCACCTCCAGCCTTTCTGGCCCTTTGCACACGTCCCTGGGGTGACAGGTGGCCCTGGTGACTCCGGCTCAGGCCTGTGCAGGATGCCTCAGGCCCCTCATCCCAGTTCACGTCCCAGTGACAACGGCAGTGCCCTTCCGTGCGTCACCCTGCATCCAGGACGACCTGGCAGGGGCAGAGTGACCTGAACTTTGATGCAAAACGACCCAAATTCCCTCCAACAGGCTTTGGGCTCTGCCTGGGGATCACCAGGTGGAGCCCAGAGGGTGGGCTGTGCTGTCCCAGGAAGAAGCGTCCTCCCTCCCCACACCAGGGCCGGGACCAGGGAGGAGCCCCTGATGGGCATCAGTATCAACAAAAGGTCTGGCTTTCCTGTAACAGCATCACTGAGTTGATGGTTCAGCCATATGGATGCCAAACAGACTTGAAGTGGTCTCAGATGGGGGAGGTGGAAACCCAGGACCCTAGATTTCTCCCAAACAGCTGGCAAGTCCCAGAGAGTGTCCTTGTGCTCCACTGCTAAAGCCAGAGAGGGAGGCCAGGTGTAAGTTTTGAGAACAGACGCTTCCCAGGGGATAAAAGATCCACACGGATGTGCTGACTTTTCCTGTGACCACCTCACGGCTTCGCCTGTGGACTTCCTCTCTCTGATCCAGGGCATCTGAGTCACGACACATGACTCTGCTGACCGCAGGGACCTCCCCCACGCCCTCCCTGCCACCTAAGCAGCCCTCACCTGAGAACTCATGCCTGCTCAGGTGCTTCCCCTCCCAGCCTCCCTGCTCTCTCTCACTCCTGGGTCCTCTGGTGAGCCCCTCTAAACCCAACAAAGTAACCACTCCCCCCGCCCGTGCAGCGGGGCTCCCCTGCGCCTCAAGCCCTGGGCCAGCCCGTGTGCTTCTCGGTGCTCGCTCGCACACGGTCCAGTTAGAAGAACACCGCGGTGCACTGAAGGCTTGCTGTTTCCGGTCGCAGATCGTCCCCACGGCCAGCACCGCCCTCCTGTCCCTGGCCAGATCCTGTGCTAGTCCTGGAAGCACGGTTGCAAATCGGCTCCACACAGAAGCACCCAGAAGTCAGTCAGGGTGGCGGTCAGCGCGCAGACCTGCACGGACGTGTGGGGCCCGGCAGGCAGGCCTGTGCAGAGCTGAGCTCCGGGGCCGGAATCTCCCAGTGATTAGAGCGGGAACCAAGCCCCAAGAAGGGCAAGGGCCGGGCAGCAGAGCCCAGGGACACATTCTGGAGCTTGCCGGCTGTTTGGGAGGAGTCTGGGGTCCTGGGTTCCCATCCTCATCCCACGCGGTAGAGTCAGAGCAAAGGAATTATTTTTGTTTCTAGTGAAACTTTTCTTATTCCCTAGATGTGAGGTCTGGGGGCCTCAGAAAACACAGAGTCTAAATAAGAGGCTCTTGCTTCCCTCATAGCTCAGTCGGTAAAGAATCCACCTGCAATGCAGGAGACCTGGGTTTGATCCCTGGGTTGGGAAGATCCCCTGGAGAAGGGAAAGGCTACCCACTCCAGTGTCCTGGCCTGGAGCCCACGGGGTCACAAAGAGTGGACATGACTGAGCGACTTTCACTTTCACTTTCATAAACTTGAAAAAAGAAAAATAAAACTTTATTCTTAGCAAAAGCAAGTCCCAGTCCATGTAGCATGTTTCTTAAAAAGAACAAACTAGTGATTTCATCCCTGAGTCAAAGGTTTGGAGGGAGGTCGGTCATTTCTAGAAACTGGCATCTTTGAGTTAATATGGGTGAGGGGTGCAGAAAGCGAGTAGTTGATAGTTCTGTAGTTAATAAAGCAGCAATGTTTTTATAATCGAAATACAAAATATGACAAACCCCAGGGGTTCCCCAGTACCACCGGGCTAGTCTAGGCTCCTCAGGACAGGGTCCCGGTGCCTGAAGGCCTAGGGCTGAGTAGCATCCACGGCCTTGTCCCCTGGCCTCTGCTCCAGCATGTTCCAGGCAAGGCATGAATCCCTGCCTCCCTGCCCTTGGAGGACGTGCCTATCCTTGACGGGCTGTTTGTGTGCACCTCCCCCAATGCGTAGGCTGCAACCCGAGCCCCCAGTGTGATGCTCTCGGGACATGCGGCCTTCAGGGAGGAACCAAGGTTCAGTTCAGTTCAGTTCAGTCGCTCAGTCGTGTCCGACTCTTTGTGACCCCACGAATCGCAGCACGCCAGGCCTCCCTGTCCATCACCATCTCCCGGAGTTCACTCAAACTCACGTCCATCGAGTCCGTGATACCATCCAACCATCTCATCCTCTGTCGTCCCTTTCTCCTCCTGCCCCCAATCCCCCCCAGCATCAGAGTCTTTTCCAATGAGTCAACTCTTCGCATGAGGTGGCCAAAGTACTGGAGCTTCAGCTTTAGCATCATTCTTTCCAAAGAAATCCCAGGGTTGATCTCCTTCAGAATGGACTGGTTGGATCTCCTTGCAGTCCAAGGGACCCTCAAGAGTCTTCTCCAACACCACAGTTTAAAAGCATCAATTCTTCAGCACTCAGCTTTCTTCACAGTCCAACTTTCACATCCATATATGACCACAGGGAAAACCATAGCCTTGACTAGACGGACCTTAGTCGGCAAAGTAATGTCTCTACTTTTGAATATGCTATCTAGGTTGGTCATAACTTTTCTTCCAAGGAGTAAGCGTCTTTTAATTTCATGGCTGCAGTCCCCATCTGCAGTGATTTAGATGCAGTCATGAGGGTGGGGCCCTCGTGGTGGGATTAGTGGCCTCAGAAGAGGAAGAAGACAGACCTTGCCATCCCTGCACCTGCACACGTGCACCCAGGAAGGCTGTGTGAGCATCTGGCTAGGAGGTGGCTGTCTGCAAATCAGGGAATGAGGCCCCACCAAGAAGTGAATCAGCTGGCACCTTGCTCTGGGACTTCCCAGCCTCCAGAAATAACCATCTATTGTTTACACCACCCAGTTGGCATTTTATTATAGCAGCCAGGGTGGACTAGGACAGCTGGCAGACGCCCACTCAGCCTGTAAGAGCCAGTTTAACCACTGCTGCTCCCTGAAGCCTTCCTCCATCTCAGGACCCAGTGACTCACCGCTCTTCCTGTGTGGTCAGGGCACCCTGATCCCAGCTCTTCTGCAGCTCACATCTGATTGGATCAGACCCTCTGGTTCCTGTCTGTCCTGCCCACCAGGCTAGGTGCTCACGGCAGGGGTCAGGTCCTACTCACCTTGCAACACAGGTGTGACACCTGGCAGGGAGAGAGGGGCAAGAAGAGCCTCAGGCCCGAGTCCTGAGGGTCCCAGCTGGGCCAGTGGGGAGGGGCTGAGCCAGGGCTGCCCAGCAAGGCTAGGAGCCCCTGGGCACCCAGAGCCACAGGCTTGGTGCGTGGGCCATGGTGGATCCAGCGGTGCAGCACCTGGAGGCTGTCAGTCAGCCCTGCTCCCCCAGAGGTTCTCCCAGAGGGAGACTTGAACAGGGCGCCTCCCTGGCTCCATGCCCTTGCCGACAGGATTTTGTTGAAAGGCTTACTGAGCTGTGTCAGACTCCCAGCAGCGAACACGACTTGACTCCCCTCCCAGGGGGAAGCAGGGCCCCCATGCAAGCCTGGGGCCCCCACTTAGAAAGAAGCCTGCCTGAACCCTAGCAATGAAAAACAACGAGGAGTCAATAGAACTGCGGTCCTAGGCAGTAGGCTGGATTCACAGTCAGACATGCACAAGAGTAAATTTTAGGACTCAGGTAGTCAAGAGGTTTCTCCATCAGTTCAAGGTTTCTCTGCCAATTTGGGGTCATCTTCATGAGTTCAGGGTGCTCCTGCCCCTGCCCCGCCCCAGGGTCCTACGCGCGTTCCACACCCCCTACTGTCGTGGCGCTGGGGGAGGAGAGGCTTGCCCTGGCGTCCATGGGGTGGTCTCAGACCAGTGGGCCTGGGGTCACCAGCCTCTGTCTTGGCTGTTCTCCTGCTGCCCAAGGTCTGGGGCTCAGACCACCCACCACACAGCCACGGCCGGAGCTGCCGGGAGGGACCCAAGGCCGTCTCCGCTGTCTACCTCTCCCTTCCCCCTGCGGGTAGCCCTAGGCAGCACGATGGTGAGGCAGCTGCTCTCTCCAGCTGTGGCTTTTCCAGAAGAGAGGGGCAGCTGGTCGTATGCTGGTGATATGTCTAGCAGCTGGGGGAGAGCTCCTTCATTCCTGAAGGAGGATCGGGTGGGGGGGGTGGGGGGGTGGGGGCGAGCTCCTGCATGAGAACACTGCTGTGTTTAGTTGCTCAGTCGCATCTGACTCTCTGCAACCCCACGGACTGTAGCCGGCCAGGCTCCTCCGTCCATGGGGAGAGTCCAAGCAAGAACTCTGGAGTGGGTTGCCACGCCCTCCTCCAGGGGATCTTCCGGCCTGAGAATACTTGTGTGCAAACACCGTGGGTCATGGACCTCTGCCGCTTGCGCCCTGTGACGGCAACTGGACAGGGAACTCACGCTGGTGTGGTCTGACCTGCAGCCGCCTCCATCCCTATCCTGAGATGTGTGTTCACATGACCTTCCGCTCACCTGAGCACCGCTCACCCCGAGAGGATGTGTCCCACTGGCCCCGCCTCGGCTTCCTGTGCCCACCTGTGCCCCCACCTGTGCTCTCCTGGCCAGGAGCAGCGGGAGGAAGCGCTGCCGGCCGGGAGCCCCGGGACGTCCAGAGTCACCTCACCAGCTGTGCTCCCCGCAGAGGTCCCTCCTGGAGGTGGACACGAGCAGGCACCTCCGCGGCTGCCAGTGGGCCCCGGTGTTCAGGGCCCCGTGTACACACGGATTCTGCGGTCAGCTCAGGCCAGTCAGCCCTGGCATCTCTCCAGGCGTGGGTGGTGGGAGTCAGGGTCAGAGGAGGTGAGCCCCAGGCTGAAGCATCTGTGCTCTTAACTTGGTACGTAGGGACGGCTCCTCCATCGGCCCACCAAGCTCTCCTGTGACCTGGTCCCGCGTCTGCTGAGACACTACGTAGCCCTCCGGGCCAAAGCCTCCTCCGCCTCAAAACCTCCCTCTGTCGCCTCTTTCCTGGGAGCCCCGCGCCCTCCAAGCCCGTCCCGCGGCTCCTGCCGCATGAGCCGGATCTCCGCCACGTGCCAGCTCCGCTCCCTCCTCCAGGCAGGCCCCGGGGCCAGGGTCAGGCCTCGCAGCCTCCAGAACTGTCTCTACAGTCGTCTTCTGCCACTGCTGTCGCCGGTTACCCCATCAAAGCGCCGACGTGGAGTCTGTCTAGTCCAGTCAAATCAGCGTCCCCACGTCAAGTCTTCCCCAGAGGGGAGAACATCAGTTCAGCACCAGCACTGGGCCAGCCAAGGGCTGCCCCAGCCAAGCCCCCCAGACCCAGCATCCTCTCCTCTGTGCACTGACCTGCCCGCGATTCATGCGGGGGCAGCCCCCGTGAGCACCTAGGCCTCAGGAAGGACAGACCTTCGGAGGCTCTTTCCACCCAGCACAACACTGAGACCAGTCAAATAACTTTCAAAGTAATTTTTTAAAAAACTGAGCAACACGTAAACAGTCGATAATTAATATCTTTTCGGGGGTAGATAACTCAAGGAGTGCCAAGGTCCAAGGCTGTGGGCGAACGGGGCTGAGACTCTGAAGACGACGTCTGCGGCTCCGTGGTGTTGCCCTGTGCCAGCCTTGGCCCCGAGACGAACCCAGGCGCTGGGTGTGGAAGGAAAGTCCCCTTCACTCCGTTTTCTCTGCTGTTTGCTGCCAGGGCCGAGACTCCGGCTCCGTCTACTCTGGGTCGGCCACCGCTGCAGACACTGCTAACTGGGCAGAAAGAGCTAGTGAGTCATTCTCCCTTTGAAAGGAGAGAAAGAGAGGGAAGGAAAGGAGCCAGAGCCACGCTGGGAAGAAGTGGGCTATGTCCACGGAGGCAGGGACAGCTCCGAAGGAGCCTCTGAAGTGGGAATCTCATGACTGCCATCCTCACAATGGGTCTCTCAGGGGGCTCAGCGGTAAAGAATCCACCTGCAGTGTACAGACCTGGGTTCTGTCCCTGGGTTGGGGAGATCTCCTGGAGGAGGAAATGGCAACCTACTCCAGTATTCTTGCCTAGAATCCCATGGACAGAGGAGCCTGGCGGGCTACAGTCCATGGGGTCACAAAGAGTTGGACATGCCTGAGAAACTAACACCCACTTTTTTTTACAATACTTACTGGGACTGAAAATCCACCATCAGGGTATTACAGAGCAGACAACTCTACTTGAGGGAAAATTAAAGCTTCATAAATAGGAAAAGTATTTTTAAATGAGCTTTTTTTCAGACCACACAGCAATGTCTTTTATTACGTATGGTATTTAAAATTATTTGTGCAGTCTCTCCATAGATGGGCCCAACAAGGTTTTATTTAGCAGATTGGAAGCTTCAAACCTGATCACTGCATAAAAAATGGAAAAGTATTCCTACAACACGCTTAACCAGGAGGCCAGGTCTCCTGCTGACCTCCAAGAATGTGGGGAGGAACACAGCAGACAGGCTGTCCACCGTCTGAGCCTACATTCACCACCCTTCTTCAGGCCCAGATCAGCAGCACATTTCCAGGCAACGATAATCAAATGTCCAAGAAGACATTTATCTTCACCTTCTGTTGCAGAAATCTGGAATTTGTGTTTTGTGAGTATAACCAGAAAACGTGTGGCTGCTTGAGGAGAAGTGTCACGGAAAACAAGACGCTGGGCCTCCTCACACACGACTCGCCTGGGCTTTCCTCGAGGATGATCTTCCCAGAGGGCACGCTGCCACCAGGCCAGGCAGGCTGAGCCTTGGTGAGCTCACCTGCCATCTCAGCCTCCCTCCTGTCTGCCAGCCAGGGGAAAGTTCGGGGAGGAGGGAGGAGTAAATGAGATATTTTTAATAAAAATTAGGAGCTGCTGACTTGTCATTGATCTAACTTATTTGCGTCCCCGGTGGCTCAGCCGTGAAGAATCCGCCTGCCAAGGTAGGAGACTCGGGTTCAGTCCCTGGGTTGGGAAGATGGCCTGGAGAAGGAAATGGCAACCCACTCTGGTATTCTTGCCTGGGAAATCTCATGGACAGAGGAACCTGGCGGGCTATAATACATGGGGTCGCAGAGTCGGACACGATTCCGAGACTCAACAATAACAACAACTAACTTATTTGCTCCTGTGACACGCTTGATGTTTTCAAAGGCTGCTCACGCGGATGCCCTATGCTGCCCGTGGCTGCCCTGGCATCACCTCTGGACTACATGCCAAGGGGCAAGGGCCCTCCGGTACCCTTGGCGACAGAGCCTAGATGGGGGTCCAGGCTGCCTGGGATACACCCCTGGGACAGCTTGAGTTTCCCCTGCCCATCTCCAATGGACTGGACAGAGAGCTGCCTCTGAGCGGCCACCTACAAATGCCCCTGGTGACCTGGTGGTCCGTTCCACCTGTCATCCACCTGCTGGGAGACCAAGGTCTGCTCTTGTGGTTGTTGGCAAAGCAGGAACCCCAGCAGACAGGCTCCCCCAGCCTCCCAGCCCCACAACCACATGCCCTCTCTGCTCCTGAGGACCGCTCAGCCTCACCAGACTCACTCCCCCAGGGGTCAGCATAGCTGTGGCACAGGAATCCAAGGAGGCCCCCGAAGTCTAGGAAGGGAGGCAGGGCTGGCCCCCAAAGGACCCTGCGGTTCAGGGGCTATCACCACACGCAGCCCCCTTGCCTGCGGGTGGCCCCTGCTGCCAGCACTGTCTCAGGGAGCCCGTGGCAGAGCCAGGCTAGTCCCTGACCCCACAGGAAAACCTAGGCAAGAGGGAGACAGAGACACAGAGAGACAGCGAGAGGGAAGGGCAGGGGCAGAGGGAGAAAGAGAGACGGAAGAAGAATCACGAGAGCAGGAAAGGGGAGATTGAAGAGGTTGCTTTCCCACGTTTTCTCTCTGGTGGCTTGAAAGTTCCTTTAAAATGATTCATCCACCTCTCCAGCCAGAGAGCAGCTGCCAGGACGGGGCAGCCACCGCCTCTAGATGTCAGGAGGGAAAGCAGGCCCTGGGCTCGGCCGGCCCTGCAGGCTCTGGTCGCGGGTGGGAGGACCTGATGTGAGGACTCGATGCACGGGGCTCATGGTCCGCTGAGTAACCACTTCCAGTCGGCAGGTGACCAGCAGGACCTCAGTCCCAGCGCACAGTCAGGAAGGCGAGAGGGAGGCAGTCTCCCCGCAGAGGCGGACCCAGACCCAGAGTCCCCGTTGGGACTCACACAGCACCTCCCTGGGGTCCCGGGATCAAGAGCCCACGGCCGGCTTGTGGGATGGTGACCAAGGCCTTGGAAAGGAGGTGGTTTCCCCACTAAGAGCCAAGAGTGGAGGGAAAGGTCCTCGAACTGGACCGAGTCTCGAACTAGACAGACCCAGGCTTGACCGTTCACATGTCCTCTTCACAAGTGACCTCATGTGACAAGTCCCTGGCCTCTGTGACCTCTGGGTGGAGAATGGGTGGGGTGTTTAGGGTTCTGCTGGTTCTCTCTCTATGGATGAATTTAAATCCTAAGAGTGAGAATTAAGACTTTAGCAGGGGAAAGCAGGGTCCATTTTATCTTTTATCTTTTTTTATCTAAGTCACTCGGCTTTCTAATAGGGGAAATTCATGGGTGGGATGGTTTGGCTTTTTCATTAGTTAGCTGTGAAGCTGGGCGGTTGTATATTCAAGATAGGTGACTTTGAAGTGGCAGCCTCAACAGTCAAAAGCTTAACCAGGCACTTACATTATAACCAGAAAAGCCAAGTGTCAGGCTCTCTACACTGCAAGGGCCATCTGGAAAGCAGCTGCTCCCACTTGACCCTCAGATGACAAGTTACCTTATAAGAACTGCGAGGCTCTCAAGGAGAAGACTCCTGAGAGTCCCTTGGACTGCAAAAAGATCAAACCAATCAATTCTAAAGGAAATCAGTCCTGAATATTCATTGGAGGGACTGATGCCAAAGCTGAAGCTCCTGATATGAAGAACTGACTCACTGGAAAAGACCCTGATGCTGGGAAAGACTGAGGGCAGGAAGAGAAGGGGACGACAGAGGATGAGATGGCTGGATGGCATCACCGACTCGATGGGCAAGAGTTTGAGTAAGCTCCGGGAGTTGGTGATGGACAGGGAAGCCTGGCGTGCTGCAGTCCATGGGGTCGCAAAGAGTCAGACACGACTGAGCGACTAAACACAAAGCCAGAATCAGACCCCCGACCCCCACCCCCACCCCACCCCAGCTCATCTGCCCTGAATTCCTGACCCACGAGAACTCTGTGAGATAATCAATAGTTATTGTTATAGGAAGCCGCTGCACTTTGGCCCAAGGAAAGCAGAGGCTGGAGGCTGAGGTTGGAGTCCCAGGAGCCCGGTGCCCCCACTCCAGGGCTCTTGGCCGCCAGAGCCTCGAGACTGGAGCCCTGTAAGCTTCAAAAGCAGGTAAGAGGGATACATATTTTGTAATGCGGGATGTTGGACAAATCGGCCTTTACGGAAATGATCCTTAGATGAAATGACTTTCAGTGAATGATTTTCTGTGAACAGCCTAGAGCTGGGGTCCCTGGTGCGACGACACTTTGGGATCTTAGAACCAGGGCTTCAGAAAGCCTTTCCACCGACACGGGTGAAGGCGGGTTGGTATGGGTAAGCAGGAAGGTGGTAGGTAGCTGAGCTGCAAGTTTGGGAGACAAACCAACTCCCTCTCTGTCTCTGCCCCTCCCCTGCCCCTCCTCTTCCTCCTCCTCCTCTCCTTGTGTGTCCCACCGTGTATCTGGGTGATCGTGAAACAAATGTAATCAATTCCCTACGCAGAGGTGACAGCACTCCTGCTTTCTGGTAAAATCTGTGATTAGTTTGGGAATAAATCCACCTCTACAGGAGGTTGGTATAGAACTCATAAATAACATCTCCACAGATACTTAAAAGATGACAGTATCAGTCTCCCAAAGACCTGGGCACCTTCTCCCCACTGTAAATACCTACGACGGCCAGCTGCAAGAGGTCTCTGAGAAGCAGAGTTTGAAAACTCCTGTTTCACCCACTGAAGGAGGGGTGGGCCTCTGCCTTGGATCCTGCGGTTGCCACGTGAGGCTGCTCAGGGGAGGTGGGGACAGCATCCCATCTCCAAAGACGCCACGGTGAGTGTGAGAGGCTGGTGGCCAGGAGTAGGCTGCCCCGTGGGCCCGGGGGTCTGGGGAGGACGGGCAGTGAGCTGAGAGCGTGTCAGAGGAGGGGACCACCTGAGAGCACAGGGGCCAGCTCTGCCGAGTCCTCTGAAAGCGCTGGCTGGGCCGGGTCCTGAAGGCGGCCTGGCAGCTCTCACAGACTTCGCTTTGCACACTCTTCTGTTTCCGCCATCCCGAGTGCTCAGGGGCCCAGGGGTCCTGTCCTCCCCAGGAGCTGGCACAAGGGTGGGACTCACCGTGTGAGTGCTGAGCGGGGCAGAGGCATTTGGGCACAGGTCCAGGCCAGGCCAGGGTGACAGCCAGGGACCACGGTGCTGGGGGGTGGCTCCAAGGAATGAGCCCTGTGGACGCCAGGCCCGGGGCAGGTTTCAGATCCACAGCAGCCACTGTGCCGAGTCAGATGGGGGCCTCCCAGGAGTCCCTGGGGCCTGGCACAGGGAAGTCCTGCATCCTGAAATCCCCAGGACCCCTGCCTCCAACATGCTTCCAGTAAGATGCACCCAGGACTTTCCTCCCTGGCACCCAGATAAAGGAGGCGTCTGCACTGCAGAAGGCACGCCTGGGGTCCATGAGCCAGCCAGTCAAGATGCCACTGAGGGCTGCCCGGCAGCTGGCGGCCCCTCCGTCCCGGACTGTGGACCGGACGTGGGGAGAGGACACACACGTCCACTTGCCCCCTCCCGTCCATCACCCCTCCTCCACCTCACTCCCCCTCCCTTACCCCCTCCTTGCTTCCTGCCTGCCGGCCTTCTCTCCTCTCAGGGGCAAGCTTCATGTCTAGCCATTTCCCTCATATTCTATATATATATATGTATATACATATCACAAGGTATAATAATTTTCATTAAATACACAGATCTGCAGAGTTTGATGAGTTCTTTATGTATGTATCAATATTAGCATGGTCATCCCAGTCAAGACAGCTTCATCTCCCCAGAAAGTTCCTCCTGCCCCTTCTAGTCAATCCCTCCCTTCTGGAGGCACCAGTGTTGAGATTTCTACTCTCCACTTTCGTCTCCTCTTCTGCAGCTGGGTGGCAACCCACTCCAGTACTCTTGCCTGGAAACTGCCGTGGACGGAGGAGCCTGGCAGGCTACAGTCCATGCGGTCGCAAAGAGTCCGACACAACTCAGTGACCACCACCACTCTGCAAGCGGAACCACACAGCGTCTGGCCCGTTCCATCCGGACGCCTTCCTGCAGCGCCGTGTTTGTAGAAGCATCGCTGCAGTTTACTCCCTTGTGTTGCGTATCCCATCACACAAGTGCGTGGACTTATCTGTCCATTGGCAAACATTTGTATTCAATCCACATCACTCCCCCGACTATTATTAATGAAGCTGCTATGAAAGTTTGTGCACAACTCTTTATATGGAAGTAGGTTCTCAGGTCTTTGGGGTAAAAAAACCAGCACTGGGGTTGCTGGCTCATTGGAGAGATCACGTTGAACTTTGTGAGAAACTGGGAAGCCGGGGCCATTGGATGCCTGGTGAGGCCAACGGGTGTGCACTTCAGTGGGTGCTGCAGTCTTACTTGGCACCCCCCGGTGGCTTATGATGGTGGGCGATTTTTCTGGTGCTTTTATGTCATTTGCAAGTCTTCTTCTATAAAGAGTCCAGACCCATTGCCCACTGGGTTTAAAAACTGGGTTCTTTATATTTTTTGAATATTTTTAGAAGTTCTATACATACTTTAGATATCCAGGGGATCTTCCCAACCCAGGGATCGAACCCAGGTCTCCCGGATTGCAGGCGAATTCCTTACCAGCTGAGCCACAAGGGAAGCCCAAGAATACTGGAGTGGGTAGCCTATTTTCTCCGGGGGATCTTCCTGACCCAGAAATCGAACTGGGGTTTCCTGCATTGCAGTCAGATTCTTTACCAGCTGAGCTACCAGGGAAGCCCAAATTTTTTTTTTTTAGAAGTTCTATACATATTTCAGATCTCTGTACTATAAATATTTTCTCCTACTCTGTAGCTTGCTTTTTCATTTTCCTAATGGTGTCTTTTGATAAGCAGACATTTCTACCTTTAATGAAGTCAATTATATAAGAATTTTTGTTTTGTTTTATGGTTGATTTTGTTGTTGTTGTTCAACCTAAGAAATCGTTGCCTATATTCACCAAAGTTCAGGAAGGTCTTCTCCTCTGTTTTGTTCTAGAGGACTTCTATTTTAAGCTTTTGTGTTTAAATCTGTGACCCGTCTTTAGTTTTCACATGTCGTATGAGGTAAGGGTTGAGGTTCTTTCTTCTTTCCATACAGTTGTTCCAGCAGCATGGGTTGAGAAGGCTTTCCCTCTCTGGACTTTCCAATGCTTGTGCTTGGAATTTACATTAATAGAATCGTGTTACACTTTCCATTGTTTCTCAGTTTTTCTGAACACAGTGTTGGTGAGATCCACCCATGTTTCTCTAGTCAGTCATTTAGCTATCATCCATGTATTCATTTAACCATTCAATGAATGGCGAAGAAAACAGGAAATGTCTCTAGTCTCATGAAGTTTATAGTCTATTGAGGGTATTGCCAAAGTAAATAAATATATATAGTCAATGATAAAGATGGAAGGAAAAGAAGAGTGAGATGAGCAGAAAGAGGTTTTGTTTTTTTTTAAATACTGAGTTGTATTCGCTGTGTATATATTTTGAATATTAACCCCTTATTGGTCATATCATTAGCAAATATTTCCGCCCATTTAGTAGACTGTGTTTTCATTTAGTGAATGATTTTCTTTGTTGTGCAAAAGCTTTTACGTTTAAATAGGTCCCATTTGCTTATTTTTGCTTTTGTATTTTTTTGCCTGAGAAGACAAATCCCCCTCCCGCAAAAATGATGCTATAATTTATGTCCAAGAGTGTTCTACCTATGTTTTCTTCTAAGGTAATCTTTTTTAAAAAAAAAAAAAAAGATTATTTCTGGTTGTTTTAAGACTTTGTTTTGGATAATCCTAGTGTCTGAGTCTTTGGAGTATAAATCAGTCTGGGGAGAGTTCCCTGGTAGCCCAGTGGTTAGGTCTCCGTGCTTCCACAGCTGAGGCCCTGGGTTCAATTCCTGGTCAGGAGACTAATATCCCACGTACTGCCAGGCACAGTTAAAAAAAAAAAAAGTATAATCAACACATATTGATTACTGTTTTCTAAATACTTGCTAGTTTTTTGTTTTTGTTTTTGTTTTTGCATTTCTTCCATCTAATTTAGTATCTGAGTTCATGGCACATCCTAGTTCCTTCTGGTACAGAAGCACCTCAATTCTTGAAAACTTTTGCTTCCTTCAAGACTCCTTATCTGCGGCAATAATTACCAATAAATCTCTCAGCGTGAGGAACAGTGGGGCTGCACGGCTTTGAGATGAACAGAGAGTGGTTGGCTCCTCTCCATTCATCTTGAGAATCTTCATTGCTACATAAACAGTGAGACACATTATCATGATTCATGTTCAAGTTGCTTCTCAGCTCAATACTGATTCCAGAGAAACTCTCCCGAAGAAATGGTTTTATTAGGGCTGAAAGGGGATAGCAAGAAAATGGCCAGAGCCCGTGACAGTCTGGATGCATATGTGAAAGCGAGTAAGAGACATGAAGAGGGATGGTGACGGAGCTCTGTGTGGATCTGAATGCTCTTCCGCAAACGGATCGCTGACACATTTAATTATGCTCGTCAGCGTTCACGTTAGCCTGAGTTAGCAGGCACCAGACCCCAGGAGTAAATTCCAGATCTGTGTTTCGGGTACTTCCCATTTTAACATCCTAAAACATACAAGAACTGAATCAACACGTCCCTAGAGGGCTATTGAAAGGCTGGAGTTAGGGAGACACTCTAAATATATCTGAGCACGGATGGGATCATATTCCCAAACAAGTCTGGACGTCTCTCCTCTCTGCCGAGTGGGAAGAAAATCCTCAGTGTAAGAAAATAACTCTCAAGCTGGCACCTGGGCAGGTCTATGACTACCAAGATGTCTCTAGGGAACCACTTTCCCTCCTGGGAGAGAAGTAGTGTCTAAACACAGGAGATGCGATCAGAGCCGATGAGACGTGCTTGTCTGCTCCCCGCCCGGAGGAAACCAGAAACTCCCGAGGTTCCTTTCCCTCCAGGACTGCCTCGGTTCTCCCTGTGCGGGGTTTATTTTTAAACACTGGTGTAAAATGTCCTACAGCCCAGCTGCTCACCATCATGACCAATGCAAGGTCGATTTTATACAGCTGATCTCCCTTGAAGAGGGCTTCCCCCGTGGCTCAGTGGTAAAGAATCCACCTGGCAACGCAAGAGACCCAGGTTCTAGCTCTGATCTGGGAAGATCGCCTGGAGAAGGATATGACAACCCACTCCAGTATTCTTGTCTGGAGAACCTCATGGACAGAGGAGCCTGGTTGGCTACAGTCCATGGGGTTGAAAAGAGTCAGGCACAACTTACCAACTAAATAACAACTTCCTTGAAGAACCAACGTTAAGTGACCCAAAAGACCAACTTTCCCCACTAATAAAGGTATTTGTTTTTGGAAGCTGCCGTAGTCTATGAAGCTTCTATTTCCCTGTTTTACTAATGCAAACTTTGAACTTTGAAAATACTGGTGGATTTAATTTTTATACTTTTGGGACTCAGATTACAAGGTACAAGTATGAGTCAATTATGTCCATTAACAATGAACTGAGCCTAGATAAGTCAAATCCACTGAGAAGCCCCAAATCGCACTGAGCCCAGGTTTGGCCAAACACAATTCTCTTCAATGTGGTTTGAAATCTTGAAAATGGCCAGAGTTCACATCTCACCTGTGAAATGGTCAAAAGAAAGAATTGCAAATTAAGACAGTGAGGAAGGAGGGATTCAGCCCAGATCAGGGAGCCAGACTCCTGTGGATTCAAATCCCAGTCTTGCCGCCAGCTTAGCGGAGCACACAGCTCAATCTTCTTTTCCTCTTTCAAAGAGGTGGGAACTTAGCAAGACTGTTGCAAAAACTGGACAACTCGCACATGGAGAGCTTCTTAGAAGGGCTGCCTTGTGTCTGCCCTTAGCATCATTGCTAATACAGAAGCTCTTTTTTATTCATTGGCCCTCAACAAATTCCTATGAAGCAAGGCTCAATTTACAGATGAGGATACTGAGGCTTAGAAGGGGTAAATATCGTACTCAGGGTGACATAATTAGGAGGGAAGGACCAGGCCTCTTTGCGGCAAGTACCACCGCAGCAGGGGTTCTTTGTTGATTTCAGTTGCTAGGTCGTGTCCAACTCTCTACTGGAAGGGGTTGCCGGGGTTCTGCTTGCCTTCTCTGAGTGGGGCGCTTATTTCTAGAGCTTTGGATGATCCCCTTTCTCTCCTTCCTTTCTCCCCTCTCCTTTCTTCCCGCGGAATATTCTTAGCATCTTCTGTGGCTAGAACGCCCTCTTAATCCTCAGGAAACAGTTGCGTATCTTGAACACGTGGCTGGAAGCTCTCAACTGGCTTTTCCTCAGGGCTCATTCAGTGCCCACCCCCTGCCCCGCGAGGTTCCGTCCCTGAACCGGCTGAAGCTCGGAAGTCACGAGTCCACTCGTCGACCACAAATGGCCCCAAAGTGAAGTTCTCCCAACCCCTGCATCTAAAAGCGGCCTCCCGTCTTCCAGGCGGCACCGACCCCACCCCCGCAGTTGGCTCACCCCTAAGGAGTGCGTCGTTTCAGGGAGACACGAAACCCTGCAGCGTTGCCGGGGGGCTCGAAGGCGCTGTGTGTTCCAGAATTCCCTCTGGCGGGCCTGGTGTCTGTGTCATTTTAGTCTTCTCGAGAAAAAGAATGCATTAAACGTGAGCCTGAAGGTGATTTTTGAAGATGTGTGTAACTGCTGCCTTGTCTATAGAAAAGAAAAGAAAAAAAAGAGTGGATACACAGCAAGGTACTGCTGTATAGCCCTGAGAACTATATTCAGTATCCTGTGATAAACCATGAGGGGAAGAAATATGTATCTGCATAACTGAGTCGCTCTGCCATATAGCAGACATCATCACGACACTGCAAACCAACTACACTTCCATTTTATTTATTTTTATTTATTTACTTACTTTAATTGGAGGCTAATTACTTTACAGTATTGTACCGGTTTTGCCATACATTGACATGAATCAGCCATGGGTGTACACGCGTCCCCCATCCTGAACCCCCCCCCCACCTCCCTCCCCATCCCACCCCTCAGGGGCATCCCAGTGCACCAGCCCTGAGCACCCAATTTTAAAAAGAGAGAGAAAGAAAGAAGAAGAACATGGAGAGCAGCCCCTGAGCGGAACATGACTGGGGTGGATCCGTGTTCCCATCTGACCAGCAGGGCTCCCCCAGCACCCAGGCCGCCCAGAACCCCACGTGCAAGTCCTAGATGTCAGTGTGCCTGAATGAGATCCCACTCACCCGGCTTGCTCTCACGTTGCCCGTGAACAGGCATGTGTGTGAGCACAAGGGCGTGTGAGCTTCCTCCCGGTGTGGGGGGGCTGCAGAGACTGGACTTAGAATATAAGTTCTCACAGGCTCCCACTGGCAGCAGGGCTGCCTGGACAGTTGCTGTGCTGGACGTGAAGACCACATTCCCAGCTGATGGGGTGACTGTGCTGCTCTGGTGAGAATCCTGCCTTTCCGAGACCTTGAATAACAGCCGCACATGCTGGCTGACTCAGGCCCGCCATGCCTGCCTCTCCGCCTCCAGCAGGGCCGAGGTGGCCCTGTGGTAAAGAGTCTGCCTGCGGCGCAGGAGACGCGGGTCAATCCCTGGGTCGGGAAGATCCCCTGGAGGAGGGCATGGCTACCCACTCCAGTATTCTTGCTTGGAGAATCCCATGGACAGGTTATAGTCCAGGGGGTCACACAGAGTCGGCATGGCTTAGCAACTAAGCAGCAACAATACAACACCATGGATCTATACATGTGTTAATACAGAATTGTATACACCCCCCCGCAAAAAGGTTAATTTTATTGTATCATAATCAGAGGAAATCTAATCTTACAAATCCAGAAGCTTTGTGCACCTAGATTGTTTTGAAACTGCTTTAATTTCTACCTCCACTTAAAGATGCTGAAAGCACATCACAGGCAAGATTTACTCAAGAAAGATAACAAGCAACTCCAATCAGCAGACCATATAGGAAGAAAAGAACTTGGCCTTACACCACAAGATTACTGAATGAATACTTACATATTTTAAATTCAATTGGAGCATTATCATCTGTTACAATTCCCTACAAATTTTTCTTAACCGTCTAACTCAGTCTATGATCTAATTGGATAAGAATTTTATAAAAGAACCTTCATAGCATATATTTACTTTTAAAGTCTCTAACTCATAGTCTTTTCGTGTGAAATACTTTATTTTGGAATAAATTTTCTTAATTGTATTTTGTTACACCTCACCTTTCATCTGAAGACCAGGAAATTTGGATTTTGGGTGTACACCATATGCCCTCAATATGAACCGATTCAGTGGGTAAGACATAATATTGCTCAAGAGTATGTGGTCATGGGAGACAGGCGTGGACGGAGGAAACACGATGTTTGTTCCAGTTTACTGGCTTTGCTATCGGGCAACACGTCGAGACAACAATAAAAAGATTACTTCCTGATGTCAGTTCCCATTAGTCAATCTCTTAGTAGGATAGCTCTCCACCCTCTTCCCATTAAATTATTACCTAGTCTTCACATGCTTATTTAATTTTTTATATTTGTTTCTTTTTAATTGAAGGATAATTGCTTTACAGAATTTTGTTGTTTTCTGTCAAACCTCAACATGAATCAGCCAGAGTTGTACATATGTCCCCTCCCTCTTGAACCCCCCTCCCATCTCCCTCCCCACCGCCCCCCGCCTCCACTACTAGGTTGATACAGAGCCCCTGTTTGGGTTCCCTGAGACATACCGCAAAGTCCCGTTGGCTATCTATTTTGCATACAGCAAAGTAAGTTTCCATGTTACTCTCTCCATACATCTCACCCTCTCCTCCCCTCACCCCATGTCCCTAAGTCTGTTTTCCTTTGCTTCCCTGCAAATAAGTTCTTCTTTCTAGATTCCAGATATATGGTACCGTCTTTCTAGATTCTATATATATGCGTTAGCATTCAATAGTTTTCTCTTTCTGAGTTATTTCACTCTGTAAAATAGGCTCTAGGTTCATCTACCTCATTAGAACTGACTCAAATTCATGCATTTAAATTATTAACACAAATGTAGTTTGTTTTTTTGGTTTTTTTCAGAAACCCCCGGCTGAACTAAAAGGAAGGAAAATCTTTAAATGCCTCAAAGGGTACCAGGGCATCTTTGCTGTGGCCATTACAACCAAGAGGCTCAGAGAAGGGTGGTGTCTCCCTACAGAAATGTCTTCCCAGCACTTCTTAGGGAATGCTTACATTTTAATGAGTCCCGAGAAAACTTAATCAAGAAGGTGGGAAAACTGGAACAAGTATTATAATTCTCCTGCAACGACTAAAGCTTAAGGATCTGTGTAGAGACGGAAAAAAGTAAAAAGAAAAAAAAAAATCTACGTAGGAGTGTCGCTTGTTCCAGGCACACATTGGCGTCAGGCAAGAGCCGCCTTGGGGAGCGGAAGGTGAAGGCGACGCTTCCGGGAACCGGGGCCGGAACTTCCGCAGGGCGGTCATCACGGCCCGAGTCAGCAGCGGACTGTGGGTGTGCGCGTGCTTAGGGCTTGTCTGCGCCAAGGGCCAGTCACTCCTGCAAATAAAATAAATATTGATAGGTTTGTATGCATTGTGTTCTTTACAAATCCCCCAAAATAGTGAGTTTTAGAAGCAAAATTAGTTCTCTAACTGGCAATTTCAAAAGTGATTCTGTATAGTGTTATTAACCTTGCTAGAGATCCAAGTATTATAGTATTGAAACACTGCCCCCCCCCCATATTTGATGGTGTTTTCCCGCGTGTGAATATTCTCTAAGGCTGCTCTAATAAAGCAGTCATGGCTACATCTCAGCTAGCCTCCCCTTCCCTACTGCCGATGATTTTTATTTTCCTCATCTTTTGATCTAAGGCTTGATGCCAAGAGCAAGCTGAAAGCTGCTGAGGGCACCTCCTGTTCTGATAAAAACCCCAGAACCGAGGCACGGGGCTCCATGGTGACAGCGGACGCACTCATGCGCCAGGTCAATTTCCCATCTGCTCTCAGGGTGTCCTGAACCCACGGTTCCTATTTGCTTCTACACGGGGCAGTGGCCTTAATCAAAGGAGCCCCCAAATAAGGCAGAGTCACCCGAGGGAGATAGAGGACCAGTGAGGAAAGGATGGGGAAGAAAGCGAAGATGAAAAAGAGAATGATGACCACGTGCAGATCCTCCCAGAACGTCTTCTGGAGAGTAACTGATGAACAGCCAGCTCCTCATGTTTGCTCCGTTTGTTTAGCCCTTCACCCAAAGACGCTCTTCTCAAAGCTACTCCTCTCTTGTTATTGTTTAGTCGCTCCGTCGTGTCCGACTCTTTGTGACCCCGTGGACTCTAGCCCGCCAGGCTCCTCTGTCCATGGGATTCTCCAGGCAAGAATACTGGAGTGGGTTGCCATTTCCTCCTCCAGGGGATCTTCCCTACTTAGGGATCAAACCCGCATCTCCTGCAGAATCTGCTTGCTTCTACACGGGGCAGTGGCCTTAATCAAAGGAGCCCCCAAATAAGGCAGAGTCACCCGAGGGAGACAGAGGACCAGTGAGGAAAGGATGGGGAAGAAAGCGAAGATGAAAAAGAGAATGAAGTAAATCCGCAAGCAGATTCTTTACTGCTGAGCCACCAGGGAAGACGGTTAACTCTCTTAATGTTTTCTAATGTAATTATGAAGACAAGGTCATGAATACTCTAGTAATTTTAAAGTATTTCTTATGTCTAAAAATCAATGGAGGGAGGAAGGTCCAAAAGGGAGGGAAACGTGTATACCTAGGGCTGATTCGTGTTGAGGTTTGACAGAAAACAACATTCTGTAAGCAATTATCCTACAATTAAAAAGTAAAAAGGAAATAGAAAAAACAATGGAACACCAGGCCCAACAGAGAGAATCCACTGTAGAATCAGAGCTGGAGCCTATCAGTGTTGCCTGAGGACAAAAGGCTTCTAGAGAGAAGCGTTTTCCCGCCTATGGTCCACGACCATCCGCACCATCACCGTGGGAACCTTTGAAACCAGAACTTCTGGGCATTGCCTGGAGGTCCTTGTCCTCACGTGTTAGCCGGGTGAGTCTTCCGAACTCTGCTGTTTGAGAGCCGAGCCACTGATCTGGCCTGGGCCCCGTGCTGTGTATCAGATGAGGAAGATTAAATGTGTCTTGGGGATCATCCAGGCAGTGGGCAGCAGAGAGGACTCAGAATCTCCAACCTGGGCCTTCGTCTGTGGTCAGCATCAGATCCAGAGCTTCCTACAGGGCCCGCTGCGAGTAAAGGTGCATTCCCACAGCCCTGCGCACGGCTGCCTCCTCTCTCCGTTCCCGCACCCCCGGGACTGTTCCCGTCCAGCCAGCATTCACACGCAGGAACCAGGCTCCCAGCAGGTCCCCAGCTAGAAGCGATAGGGGCTTTGAAAATGTGCTCCCTGTGTGGCCCTTCATGACTAGGACACCCGAGTGGGGTGGGGAGACGCGGTGGCCGTGGGGAGACCCGCTTGGAGGCCTGAGGTCAGCCCATAGGCCTGAGGTCAGGACACAGCGCCTCTGGGGGAGCAGAGACCCTACGTGTTCAAAACAGCATGTGCTTCATCGTTTAGTTAGGATTTTTTTTGCAAATTTATTGCCAATGTCCACAGCCTGCCTGGAACATCACTTGTGCTGGAGAAGTTCAGGCTGTCCTGAGTTCAGGTGCGGCATCCTCCGGGGTCAACAGAAGCCACCCAGGATGGGAAGGCTGCTCGCTCAGTACAGGCAGCAAAAGCCCCACTGCCCTTCAGAGAGCAAGGCACCTTCTTCTCCAGAACCGAGAGTTACGTCTACTGAGCAGGAAGTCCTAGGTAGAAAGCATCGTGATTTCAATGTGAGGGGATCAGGGGGAAGAAAGGGGTATTACTCAGAAAAACTTTCCATCTTAACCAGGACTCTGAATGTAAGGGATGGGGGACTTGAGAGGCATCACTTCTGGGAGCTGAGCCATCCCTAGCTCCAGAAAAGTCGGGGGCACTGCCCACGACTACGCTGTTGCCTCCTGCCCTGTGACCAGTGCGGACAGGCCAGTCCACGAGGGCCTTTGGGAGGGGAGGCAGTGAGGCTGGCCATTTGTTTAGTTGTGATAAAATGACAAGAGAGGGGAAGGTCCCCATGGAAACCACCGAGCCTGCGCACGGTAGGAACACACACGTGGCTCAGGGCGGCCTCCAGGCCAAGCGTTGTTCACTTTCTTCCTGGGAATGACTGATTCTTGCTGATGCCCCATCAGCTGGGTGACGGGACCTGGAGGCTGGCCGTGGGGGCACTCGAGCTGAGTTGTGGGGTTGGAGGATGTTGTTATTCCTGGGAATTTCTATTGTATTTTAGGCTCAGGGGCCTGGAGATTTCTAGGCCAGCACAGTTTCAAATACTGAGGGAGATGCCTCACATGTCAAAAGTTTCATTCCAAAATACTTCCAGACTTCTGTGTAAGCTGCCAAACAATTGCGGGAGGAACCATCCCCGAAGAGGACGGGTTTATCTGACAAGCGTCCCTGGTGGCTCAGATGGTAAAGAATCTGCCTGCAATGCTGGAGACCTGGGCTCAGTCCCTGGGTTGGGAAGATCCCCTGGAGAAGGAAATGGCAACCCACTCCAGTATTCTTGCCTGGAGAATCCCATGGACAGAGGAGCCTGGCGGGCTACAGTCCATGAAGACGCAAGGAGTTGGACATGACTGAGTGACAAATATCTATCCTTATTTTTACACAAAAGTTGAAAGTAGATTGAAAATATATTTGGAATAAACCTTATTTCAGGAAATTCCCTCCTTATGATAATCCTATATGGCAAACCAAACGCTGCCTAAATGAAATGCATGCTCCCCAGGGGCACTCAGTGAAACTGTCTCACAGAAGCAGCTTTAGCAGTTGCAGAATGGCCCTTCAGTGATGCATTATTTAAACTAAATGGATTTTGAAGGCCCTATTAAACTCTTGACAATTTTTTAATTGAGGGTAGTGATGGTTAAATGGAGATTTGGTGTGATCTATGATTATGATGCAGAGAAAATATGACGGGACACATGGAGATGCCCTCCTGCTTCTGGAGCTCTCACAACCTGAGCTCAAATAGGACCATGAAGAGGAGGTTAGTTATTTTCCCCATGGAAAATGGAATGACTGGTACAAACCAAACAGTGACACCTAAAACAAGACATTCCACTTTCTGTTTAATTTTTCACCATCAAGTTCAAAGAAATTATCATCTGAGAAGAGATTGGAAGACACACAGTGGTGATGAGAGAGTAAGGTCTCAAATATTCCGCTTTCGCCATTTTTGATATGTCTCTGTTTCATGTTTTCCCATCTTGTTAGTAAAAGAGAGGAGAGTAATTTAGTCCTTTATTGACAGCTCGGGATTCTTATCCAGGTTGCTGTTGTTGTTTTAGTCACTAACGCCAGGCTCCTCTGTCCATGGGATTTCTCAGGCAAGAATACTGGAATGGGTTGCCATTTCCTTCTTCAGGGGAACTTCCTGACCCAGGGATGGAACCCACAACCTCTGTACTGGCAGGCAGACTCTTTAGTGATAAGCTACCAGGGAAGCCCAAAGATGTAATTTTCGCGGAGTTTCAAGCGTGCAAATGGAGATCAAGGAGGTCGCTAGAACTGCTTCTTCTCCTGGATGTAAATTAAAATGCTCAGTCTGAGGAAACCCGGGATTGAACCAGGGACCTTTAGACCTTCAGTCTAACACTCTCCCAGCTGAGCTGTTTCGGCGCCTCTCATCCAGGTGCTCGAACAGGGCTGTGATGCAGTGAGGACCTGGGGGCACGTCGTCTGTCTGCGCATCACCCTCTCTTCATCCACGCTTATTCCTAAGTGCAGGGGCTGACTCTGGGTCCTGATTTCTCAGCCTAAGCACATTACATGTGTCCCATAATCAGTGTCCAATTAATATTTGTGAATGAGTGTATGAGTGAGTGAGAGACGGGGTCCCCAGGAGGGGCTGCCCCCCCGCCCAGCCAGGACCTGGCCTGCCTCCCTGCTTTGCTCTCACCACCATCTTCTGCTTCCTCGCTGAGTTCCGGAAGGTACTGCAGTGGCATTGCTGTGTTCCAGAAGGACACCTTCTTCCATTCCTATCATAGCCTCCTTTTCTCCCTGGAGGTCATGAGCGTGCTGGGAGAAGCTGGTCATGGTGAATGAGACAGCTTCTCCCTCTCCTGTTACCCACCCCCTGCTGGACCCCACATGAGGACCGAGACTTCCATCAGACTGACCCCCCGGGGGCTCCTGACTCTGGAAACACCCCCCCAGGTACCTCTACCTCGTGCTTTAGGACTCTTGCAGCGTCAGAGCCGCCTTATAAGAGGCGCCTTGCTTGGGGTCCCACAGCCACAGTTCCAGGTCCAGGTCTATATCTGCATTTTCAACAAGTGTCCAGGCGAGGTTATGCGGATGCTGCTGGTTGGGGCCCCATGCAAGAACCTCCACTCTGATTGGCCCAGGGCCAGTGCTGAATCCTAGCTGCCTCCACCACGCCCACTTCCCTGAGCTAGAACACTTGACCGCCTTACCCTGCTCAAGGCAGAGCCCCCTTCTCTGTAAGTGGTCCCTGACACGAGCCGAGTGGCTCTGGAAGCTGAGGTGGCCCCCTTCAGGCCCCACGGGACCCATGACCCAGAGCGTGCCCCCTTGCTTTGCACCTCTCACAGCCCATGGCTGGCCCAGCTCGTGCTGAGCGTGTGGACCTGGAGACTGACCGTGACTTCCTAAGGAGCCTCGTGGCCGAGAGTCATCACTGCCAGTTCCTGGTGCTGCGCCTGGCAGCCTGGTTTCTGGGGAAATCCCTCCCACCGAGGAAGGAGCCTGTCTCGGGTGGACTTCACACTTCCCTGTGGCCTGCCTTGCTGAGGTCAGAGGATAGGGCTGGAGCCTCGGGTCCACAGAGAAGCCGTCTGTGAGTACAGACAGGAGATGAGGCACTGAGGGTGCTCATAAACTCCGTCTCTGCTGAGCCTCCAAGACCAGCCGCGACTGCCGGGAGCCAGCGTGAGGAACTGCGCCCATGGCAAAGGTCATGAGGAAGGAGGCCTGGCATACACAAAGGCATGATCAAGCCTCAGGAAACCCCCTGTTCCCGAGCATCTGCCCCCAAACCAGAGTCTATCTCCTGTACTGTTCCGTGCTCTCGCCTACACCTCTGATTTTACGGGGGGCTCTCCCCCATNCCGGGAGCCAGCGTGAGGAACTGCGCCCATGGCAAAGGTCATGAGGAAGGAGGCCTGGCATACACAAAGGCATGATCAAGCCTCAGGAAACCCCCTGTTCCCGAGCATCTGCCCCCAAACCAGAGTCTATCTCCTGTACTGTTCCGTGCTCTCGCCTACACCTCTGACTTTACGGGGGGCTCTCCCCCATCACCATTTCTCTCGGAGAAGGAGTAAACGTGCAGCTCCAAGGCAATAAAAATTCCTGGGCGTGACAAGAGCGTTTCAGCTTCCAGACTCCTCTGAAGGTTATCTAGCCCACCTGTATAGGTTCGTCCGGCCACATGTGATTGTTTACAGCCTCCCAACCTGAGAGGCACGAGATGTTTTAGACTTACTAAAGGCAAATTCTTTTGGGAAGTTAGAAATTTTTAGTATAGTGAGTTGGTTAGGAATTATATTGGTGAAGGGTTTTTCATTTGTTGTGTCAATAATTGCTGCTAATTCCCTGCCCTGGGTGTGACAAGGGTGTCTCAGGTCAAACCTTTCTGCTGGCAAACTAGCTTGTGTGACAGGATTATCCATTATCCTGCCACTACGCACATGATTGTTTACTACCTCTCAACCATAAACAGCACAGAGAGTTTTGGAGTATTTTGAGAGTCTTAATTAGCATAGGGCTTTTCTCATTGTTGAGTCAATGATTGCCACCAGGCCTCCTCGTCCTTAGGCACCTGGGAATATATTAATCAATGTATTTGGAATATAGAAAAGGAAATATAGTAGTTTTTGATGTTAGCAATACTAGAGTTTTTGAGTTAATGAATTTTCTCTTTTGTAATAGATCACTGTACTTTGTTATAAATCACTGTGTCCTTGCTATGTAAAAATGTAACTTTATCACTATCTTAAGATTAAATAGATCTTAAGGGGAACATTGGTGAAGGGTTTTCATTTGTTGGGCTGATGTTTGCTGCTAAATCGCCATATTCCCTGCCCTTATAATGAATATAACTAGCATATAGGAGACATAAGTATTAACCTTTAAGATTAATCATGTTAACCTTGGGTTAAATAAATTCCTTTCTTGATTGTAACTCACTACACCCTCACCCTATAGGAATGCAATTTTATTTGGAGGGTGGTGCCTGGTTTAAGAAAAAACACCTTTGGAAAAAATAAGTTTTTAGTTATCAAAAAGAAAGGGTCGTAAAATGTCAGCAGGCCTCATGGCCAGAAGATGATGTAAAACCCCTAAGATCTTTTTTTTATGTAAAGCACCTGATTTTGATAAAGGTCAGGACTACTGACCCCCGTGTGACTCTGTATTCATACCTATGTATAACAAAAGGTATATAAGCAAACCCAAAAATAAAGAAATGGGATCAGTTTCCGGAAAGACTGATACCCCCATGTCGTTCTTTCTTGCTCCCCGTTTTTCTGGCTGAATTCCCATCTGGAGCGTGGGTGTCTGCCATGCCTACTTACTTGTCCCGGCTTTCAAGCTCACGCGAGAAGGAGCCCAAGGAGGGGCACCTTCCGATATTCAAGTGGCGCCGGTGGTGGCCCAACGTAGATGGTGCAAATTCCTTGTCTTGGAATTTTATTGGCATCCCACATGAACCAATTATTCAGCCTCTTTTTGTCTCCTACTATTTTCTGGCCGAATTCCCATCTGGTGCATGGGTACCCACCAAGCCTGCTAATTTTGCCTGGGCTTCTAAGATTGGACCGGGGCGGGGGGTGGGGGCCTCAGTGCCTCCTTTCCTTCGGGAGAACGGGAAGACGCCTGCGACCTACATAGGTGGTGATTGGTATTCCATGTAAACCAAGTTATTCAGCCTCTTTTTCTCTGCTAATTTTCTAATCCCTCTCTATCTGTAATTAAATAAGTTATTTCCAAGGACGCTGACTCCGTCCCCACCTTTGAATCACCCTGGATCCACCGGGGCTGGACCCTGGCACCCGACACCCCCACACCTCTGGGTCCTGCAGCCTCTGCTGCCTGCACCGAAGGGACCAAGGCAACGACAGCCTTGGGAGGAAGTGATGGAGCCCGTGATCTGCTCGGCCCTCCCCCGTCAGCTCCACTGAAGGGGCAGGAAGGGGCAGAGTGAGCCCCTCACCTGGAGCCAGGGGCGCCCTGGGGTCAGGGGGCGGAGGGATGCTCTGTGCTCCTCACCCGGCAGGGCCCAGGGTGGAGGACACGTTCCCCTGGGACAGGGAGCGGGGTGCTGGTACTGCTTCCTGGAGATGAAATGTGGACCTTCTGGGGGCTTGGGCGACCCCAGAGGAGAGCTCCCGGGTGCAGAAGGAGAAGCAGGTCCCAGGATGTGGCATCTGCGGCAGGGGAGGCCCTGAGAACCTGACCAAGCCCGCCTCGCTCCAAAAGGAAGCGTCTGAGTGTCTGCCCAACCCGAGGACTTGGGCGCAGGGCAGGGTGCCAGCCGCTGAAGGCTTTGCCCCCTCACCACTGAGAAGGAGCCCTGAAGGGTCCCCCCAACCCTAGTGGGGGACAAGGTGAGTCAGGGAGAAGCCCCCAGGTCCCCTCTCCCAGGAAGGCTGGGGAGCCAGAACATCACCGAGCGAAATCTGGAATTTCGTACTCCAGACGCATTGTAATCACAGGGCGGAGGCTGCCCTCGTGGTCACAGGTGCCTGCTGAGACTTCATCCAGGTCCCAGGAGAAAGCCAGCCCTGAGCGGGGCTTCTGGGACCCCATGGGGAGAGGCCAGTCCTTGAGGGGACAGTGGCCTGTGGGGTCGAGCTCCTTCCTGTACCAAATGTGTTTCTCTACCTGTAAGGTCTCCAGCGCCGCCCCGCATCCCATGTCGAGAAGTGGGCTTTTTTATTCGATAATGGAAGCCCACATTCTCCTGCATTTTATGCTGCCCCAGTGACTGCGCCAGTCATTCCACTGTGCGTTTGCTAATTCAGTCCTCAAGCAACCTGTGGGGTGTCATCATCTATTCCACAGCAAAGGAATCAGGGTGGAGACTATTCACCAGTTGCACAGGTTACGGATGGCTTAGCAGTGGTTAGAACCCAGACAGCAGCAGCGGTTCTCAGCCAGGGGTGGGTTTTTGCCTCCCTGGAGGTCAGATGCTGCAGTCCATGGGGTCGCAAAGAGTCGGACGCGACTTAGTGACTCAGCGACACCTGCAGGCCAGTCGCCAGTGTCTGAAGACGCTCTAGGTTCATGTCCACGCCCGCGGTATGTGCGCTGCACGCCTGGGGGCCAAGGCCAGGCCACCGACATTCACAGCGCACAGGACAGCCAAGAGCCACCCCCGCCCCAGCCCAAACACCCATAGAGCTGGAGCTGAGAAAACTGCCTGCTAGCAGCTGTCTGCCAAATGGAAATGGTTGAATTTTTCTGATCGCATAACATTATTAAATAAATCGGTCTATTCTGGAAAATCAACATTAGAATATGCAAATTAGCTGCAACAACAGCATTGCCGGAGACAAGGCTGGTTAATATGTCTGTCTATGAATGTTCAGGTTGGTTCCTCTGTGGACACGCATATGCACACCCATGCGCACACACACTTGCACACACACACATTGGTTTTTCATGGAGTCTTTCTTTCTTCAGCTTATTCTTTTTTTGAAAATGGAATTGTGTTGTGGTTGCTGATCCTTAAGAATTTTACTTAACCATCCACTGCACTAAAAATACACGTTATGGACTTCTTTCCACGTCAGTAGAGACATATCAGGGCAGCTTCCCAGCTGGCTCACATGGTAAAGAATCTGCCTGCAATGCAGGAGACCTGGGTTTGATCCCTGGGTCGGGAAGATCCCCTGGAGGAGGCCATGGCAACCCACTCCAGTATTCTTGCCTGGAGAACACCATGGACAGAGGAGCCTCGTGGGCTACAGTCCATGGGATCACAAAGAGCTGGACACAACTGAGCAACTGAGTGTGCACGCACGCAAACACAGATCGAAGGTGACGTTCTCGAGGAGGTCATTCTGCCCCACAGTGGGAGTGTGTTGGAAATTTTTGTGGGGGCTTTTTGTTTGGGGAGGGGGCTCTGGGCCTTTAGTGGGTGGTAGTCCAGGGGTGCTGAACATCCTATATTGTGCAAGGCAATGCCCCACATGCAGATGAATCCCTCATAATTTTGAAATATCCCACCAGTAACTCATGTGGTTAAAAAGCTTATTTAGAATCATCTAAGACCCAAAATTCATTTTAATTTGAATACAATCAATTTTTTCTTGGTTTCAACACGACTCCGTTTTACAGGAATATGGTGGGGTGGTGACCGTGGTTTGTGCCTCACTGTGTTCACTGTGGGAAACCTCATCATAAAAAGCAGTGCAGCTGGGAGAGCTGGACTCCTGGCGCCCACGGTGGAGGGTCTGCTCCAGCGCCTGGGTCACTGGAGGGCATCCCTCAGGGGCCGACCTTGACATTCCTTCCACACGTCTCCCCGGGCACCCACGCCTGTGCGTTTACATATTGAAACATTTCATTACTGATTCTTCTCCTTTTATTTCTCTTTTATGTTACAGTTAAGGTAATATATTGATTCTTTATACTTGTGTGTGTGAGTCATTGTGTCATTATATTGATTTTTTAAAAAGTCATGTGTGTAGGTTATATTATCTATGAATTTCATTTCAGGATAGTAAGGGGAGTGTTATAAACATTTATTATAGAAAAGAGGCATTTGGGTCTGACGTTTATTATAGAAAGGAGGCCTTTAGATCTGACCGAGCTGAAAATCCCTGATTTATCTCATTACACTTAATGTAGCCTCATGCTGGGCACACTTGTATCACGGTTTATTTAACTCATCTACCACTGATGGATATGGAAGTTCTTGGTTCATGTAAGCAACACTCTGATAAACAGACATATTTATAAAAAATATGTCTGGGCACTCACTGAATTATTTCCTTAGGGGGAAAAATATCTTAGCAGTGGAATCACTGAACCAGAGGCAAGCACATTTTCCATTTCAACGTAGTTTGTCCGAATTATCCCACTAAGAGAGCCAGAGACGCACATGTGTGGGCCTCTAGGAGGAGCGGGGCTCGCGAGGCAGCAGACGCCGTGCGGCGCGCCGGGCACCGGCTGGATTCCGCTCGGGCAGCAGCCTGACACTCAGGCAGCGTCCTGGCAGCTGCGTGTCTGCACCCAGCAGCAGTGCCAGGGCCTCCACTAGGACTGGGCCACCGTGCAGAGTGGGTGTCCCTCCTGCCCAGGCGCCGCTCTGCAGTTAGCAAGCGTCCTCTTGTAAGCCCCTTTGAGTGGTCTCTGCAGTTAACAAGCATCCTCTCGTGAGCCCCTCTGGGTGGTCTGCATGGATGCTTCTGTTGCAACAATCATTCCAGGCTGACCGGAAACCTAACTCAATTTCAAGTGACTGGTTCATTTTTTGTGGCGTTTTTTTTCACTTGGACCTTGTTATGCGTCGGACTGAATTATCTAAAAACTCACATGTTGAAGCCCTGACCCCCAGGACCTCAGAATGTGACCTTATTTGGAAATAGGGCCACTGCAGATATCATTAGTTCAGACGGCTCTTACTGGAGCAGCGCTGCCTTCTCTGACATGACCAGTACCCGATAAAAGGGGGAGATGCCAGGGGCTTCCCTGGTGGTCCAGTGGCTAAGACGCTGAGCTCCCAATGCAGGGGGTCTGGGTTTGACCCCTGGGCAGGGAACTAGATCCCACATGCTGCACCTAAGACCTGGCACAGCCAAATAAATAAAAGCACTTTTTTAAAAGGGAGAGATTTGCTTGCGCAAACACACACACAGAGACACACAGGGAGACCGTCGCATGAAGATGGAGGCAGGGACTAAGGCGATGCTTCCACTGCCCAGGGGACACCAAGGATGCCCAGCAAACATCCAGGTGCTGGGTGAGGGCCTGGAGCAGCTTCCTCTCCCCGCTCAGAAGGAAGCAACCCTGACAAAATCTCGATCTTGGACTCCCAGCCTACAGAGCTGTAAGACGGTCAGGTTCTGTCGTGGAAGCTCCCAGACCAGGGCACTTTGTTTCTGTAGTTTGAGAAAACGAATGCAGACGTCTGAGTTTCAGTGACTGGGTCTGTCTCCTAAGGCCACTGCTCAGCAGAACCCGCCGCGTGACAAAGCCTGAGGCCATCTCAGGAGTCATCTGGTCCACCCCTCCCGGCTCTGACACACAATGAAAACCCAAACAAGCTACAGGACTCGTCCAAAATCCGAGAGCGGGTTGGCAGCACTTCCTGCCTCCTGCCTCGGTTTTGGACTCCCGCCGCCAGAGCTGTGAGCCAGTGCGTTTCTGTCGGTCATGCCCTCTGTCTAAGCGCTTTATCTCATTCCTGCTAGACCCAAGCCCCAGCTCACTTCCTGTCCGGGCCTCAGGAGGCCTGGTCACGGGCTGACTCACGGGGGTGGTGGCAGTTCCGCATGTGTCTGGCCCCGCCCGGAGCACCGTGTCTGGTGCAAAGGAGATGCTGGGGGAAGCTTCCCTGAATGGGATGAAGTACGAACGTTCACTCTGGGCTTCTCTGGGGGCCGTGAGTCAGGTCTGGGAGGTGTTTCAACAGCACCCCTTAGAGGACAAGGCCTGGCCACAAGAAGCGTGCTGGTCACAGGTGGCATCAGCCTGGAAGGTAAGCACTGGGAACAGCAAAGTGACTCTGGGCCCGGTCTCTGAAAGATGCTGAATCCACAGCAGCTGCTCAGGCATCCTGCTGCAATGCCCTTCCCCTCCACACTGTGAACCGCATGCAGAGCCTGACACTCAGAGCCTCAATTCCCCAAAGGAAAGGAGGGTGGTGACTGGCTAAACACCTCACCTGTGTGCAACTTGTTAACCCTGGGGCCGCCCAGTGAGAAGTACCACGTTTCTCATCATGGACGTTCAGGGCATCAGGTCAGGAGAGTCGGTGTTGCCATCCAACCATCTCATCCTCTTTTGTCCCCTTCTCCTCCCACCTTCAACCTTTCCCAGCATCAGGGTATTCTCCAATGAGTCAGCTCTTCACATCAGCAGCCAAAGTATTGGCGCTTCAGCTTCAGCATCATTCCTTCCAATGAATATTCAGGGTTGATTTCCTTTAGGATGGACTGATTTGATCTCCTTGCAATCCAAGGGACTCTCAAGAGTCTTCTCCAGCACCACAGTTCAAAAGCATCAATTCTTTGGTGCTCAGCCTTCTTTATGGTCCAACTCTCACATCCATACGTGACTACTGGAAAAACCATTGCTTTGACTGTACACACCTTTGTCCACAAAGTGATGTCTCTGCTTTTCTATATGCTGTCTAGGTTTATCATAGCTTTTCTTCCAAGGAGTAAGTGTTTTTTAATTGCCTGGCTGCAGCCACCAGTGATTTTGGAGCCCAAGAAAATAAAGTCTGTCACTATTTCCACTTTTCCCCCACCCATTTCCCATGAAGTGATGGGACCAGATGCCATGATCTTAGTTTTTTGAATGTTGAGTTTTAGGCTAACTTTTTCACTCTCTTCTTTTATTCTCATCCAGAAGCTCTTTAGTTCCTCTTCACTTTCTGCCATTAGAGTGGTATCATCTGCATATCTGAAGTTGTTGATATTTCTACAAAGGTGCTGACTTTAAAAACTTTCTATGAATTAAACAAACCAAGTTCCTAGAATTAAAAAAAAAAAAATCACATGGCCACCAGCTTGCAAGCTCCAGCCCACAAGATAAGTTGAAAGCCCATCAGCATGGCATCCGCCACCCTTCATGGTTTTGTCTATACTTTGCCTACAAAGGTCCGTCTAGCCAAAACAATGGTTTTTCCAGTAGTCATATGTGGATTTGAGAGCTGGACAATATGAAAGGCTGAGTGCCAAAGAATTGATGCCTTCAGACAGTGGTGTTGGAGAAGACTCTTTAGAGTCCCTTGGACTGCAAGGAGGTCAAACCACTCAATCATAAAGGAAATCAACCCTGAATATTCATCGGAAGGACTGAAGGTGAAGTATCACTTCCAATACTTTGGCCACCTGATGCCAAGAGTCCATTCACTGGAAAAGACCCTGACGCAGGGAAAGATTGAAGGCAGGAAGAGGAGGGGACAACAGTGGATGATATGGTTGGATGGCATCACCGGCTCGATGGACAGGAATTTGAGCAAACTCCGGGAGATGGTGAAGGACAGGGAAGCCTGGCGTGCTACAGTCCATGGATCGCAAGGAGTCAGAAACGACTGAGCGGCTGAACAACAAAAATTCTGCCCGGTCAGTCTTTCCTCCCCAAACCCCTACGCCCTCCAGTGGCTGCTCACGTTAATACAGAGGATCCAAAGGGGAGGAGACGGGCGTCCCTTGAAGCGGAGCCCACAGCGCAAGCTCACCGCTTCTGGAGAGCGTTTCAGGCGGCGCCTAAGGAGGTGAAGGGCCCAAGCCCCCCTCGGGCTCCCTCTTGGCTCACGGCCCCTCCAGCCCGCTCCGCAGGTTTAGACACCGTTTGCTCTCACGGGATGCTCTGCTGCGTGCTTATCCCCGCGGCAAACTTAGACTCGGCTCAGACCTCCCTGAGGACCCTGCGGAAAGAACCCCGCCCTCGCCCTCCCGTGCCCGGCTCGCGTCTCCCTGTCGCCCGGTTCGCCCGCTGCTGTGGTCGGTGCTTCCGGCGCCCGACGCCCCCACGTGAGCTCGGGGCAGAGGGCGGTCACGTGTCACCTGGCTCGGGGCCTGGCTCGCGCGGCCCTGCTTCTGCTTCTGCTTTTCGACCTCTCCGGCCATCCGCAGACACCCGGACCGCCAGGAGCCGCGTGTGGAGACGGAAGAGAAAGGAGAGCTGAGGCTCCGGGCTCGCAAGGTCCTCGGGGCCGCACCTCTTCCTCCGAACCTCCTAACCCGGACCCTGCGCCCAGCCCCGCAGGCTGCAGCGGGGGAGCTTTGTCCCGATGCCCGGGCGCACCGTGTGCCCAAAGGGCAGCGGGATGCGGAGGCTCCGGCCCCGCCTGGGGAGCGGCCGGCAGCGGAGGGGCGGGCCTGCGGGCTGGGATAGGAGGCGGGCGGGGGTGGGGGGGATGCGGGGGCGCCTCCAAACCGCCGTGGGATTTCTGCGAAGGAAGGGTCCTGGGAAAGGCCTTGCTCTCGGTGGATGAAACTGGCTGCTATTTTTGGCCGAAGCCAAGGGGAGCGACTGCACTGAAATGCCCGGCCTTGTGGGCAGCAGGCGAGTGGGCAGGGCCACCCTCTGTCCACCTCCTGCCCAGGCAGAGAGCGGGAGGAGGCGCTAATCCCTGGCACCAGCTGCCTAAACCCACAGACCATGGCTCATCCCCAGGGGCCGGAGATGAGCGGAGGAAGTAATTCTGACTCCGAGTCTGACCTTCATCCTGGCCTGGATGGACCCTGTCACTCCTCAGGAAGAACGCCGGGCGGTGGCGGCGGAGGGGTAGCCCAGGGGCCTGTCCTGGAATCACTGGCCTGGTGACGTTTCCACTGGGGCCTCGAGACGTCTTTGGAATACGTGCCTTTAACCAGAAAAGGGGTTTTAACACTTCAATATTTTAAAACCCAGGGGCAAGTGTCTTCTTTGTACCAGGGCTTTGGGGGAGGAGGGGGCATTGTTCTCTGTTTATTTTGCTTTATTTTAATATATTTGTATTTGCCTTACTTCCGTTAATCCTCATGACGTCTTTGGGAGTGGGCGACTTTTTCAACTTCAGGAACTCCTGCAGGGGCCCACCTGTTGTTGGTGAGATGCCCACCAAAACACACAACTCACACACACACTCACACACACATCCTCACACACACATCCTCACACACACATCCTCACACACACACTCACACTCACACTCACACACACCACATGCTCCTTTTCCCCAGGTGGGCAGGCATTCATTCAAGCTGCTGTCTGGCAACCCTGGAGGAAGGAGGAGGGATGGGGCCGAGGTCATGGAAAGCAGAGGAGAATGGTGGGGGGCCGGGTGGGGGGCTGCTGCCTTGTCCCCTGGAGGGCTTCAGTCCCGCTAGAGTGTGAGGAGGGGTCCAAGGGCCCCAGGCCTACTGGATTTTTCAAGAATTCTGAGAGAGTTGCTGCATTCAGGTGGATAAGACCATTTTCTTCATCTGTGTAGGGACAGCTCTGCTCTGGTGCCCCACAGGGCTAGGAGATTCAAACAAACCCGAAAAAGCGCCCCTGCATGGTCTGGTAATCCGAGGACGGGCGTCTCCTGGAGACGGGGTGCAGGACGGGTGAAGAAGAGGCAATGGGCTGACAGGCTGGTTCCGGGCGGGTGAGCCGCCCTCCCGGGACTCACAGAAGCACGTGGGGGACAGCGTGAGGGGCTAGACCTGGCAGGCTCAGGCCACTGCAGTTGTCATCAAAGGAAGTGTGATTTATATTAAAGACACAGGCCTGGGAGGTCAGCTGGGCACCTGGATCACACCACTATTATAAAGAGAAAGAAACAGATTCAAAGAAATGCAATACTTTTTTATGAATTTCACATAAAAGTAGATGAATGGAGCGCAGCCAGGATATGAAAACAGCTCTTGCTTAAACTTTGGGAGAACACAGGAGTGCAAGAAGCAGAGCCTCTCGTTTCCATCACGAATCCGCCTGCTCTTGTGCGGCAAGTTGGGCAGGGCTCTGAACGCGTGTCTTTCGCCCTGGCTTTCCCATCACTCAAACAGAACTGTTCTGGTTGAATAAGTGAGCATACAGTTAAGTCTGACTGGTAAAAGAAGATAATTCATTTACAAGGATAAAGCGTTCCATCTTTAAAGTCCCTGGAGGAAATAGGAGCTATTGCAGGAAAACTGAAGAATTGTGGGTTGTGTGAGACAAGTAACTGCTGAAGTTTGCGGTTTGTTTTGGTTTTTAAGAGGAACGCTGTGGAAGACTAAATAATGCTGAGATGGCAGTACTCCGCAAGTCGGCCTACGCACTCAACACAATCCTTTTGAAAATCCCAGCTGCCTTTTCTTTGGCATAAATTGACAAATAGATTCATGCAGAAATACAAGGGACTCAAAATAGCCAACACCATCTTGAAAAAGATCAAAGTTGGAAGACAGATTCCCTATTTCATGACTCAGGACAAATCTACACAGATCGAGATCGTGTGTACTGGCATAAGGATAGACATATGTTGAGAGTCCAGGAATAAATTCATATATTTATAGGTAACTGATTCTCACCAAGGGTGCCAAGACAGTCCACTGTTTTGTGGAAAAAATAGTCTTTTCAACAAGCGGTGCTGGGATAACTGGATATCCACATGCAGAAGGACGAAGTTGGACCTGAACCTCATACCGCACACAAGTTGCCTTGGATCAGAGACGTAAGTCCTAGAAGAAGACAGGAGTAAGTCTTTACGACCTTGGGTTAGACATAACACCAAAAGCACAAACAACACAAGAAAAAATAGATAAATCAAACTTCATTGAAATGAAAAACCAAGAAAGTGAGAAGACACCCTGCAAGGTGAGAAAGATATTTGCAGATCTAAATGATAAGAGTCTAGTGTCCAGAATATATGAAGAACTCGCACAAATCAATCATTTAAAAACAAACAAGTTTTAAATGGGCAGAGGATTTGAATATGCGTTTCTTTAAAGGTACACAGATGCCAATAAGCACATGAAGAGATGTCCTACGCCACTAATCGTTAGGAAAATACAAATCAGAATCCCCATGAGATACCACTTCACAGCGACTAGGGTGGCCATAATCAAAAAGATGGACACGTGACAAGCGTCAGTGGGGACATGGGGGCATTGGGACCTTTCGTGCCTGCTTAGCTGCTCAGTCTGACTCTTTGCGACCCTGTGAACTGTAGCCCACCAGGCTCCTCTGGCCTTGGGATTCTCCAGGCAATCCCAGTGCCGGATGTGGGTTGCCATTTTCTCCTCCAGGGGATCTTCCTGACCCAGGGACTGAACCCACGTCTCCTGTGTCTCCTGCACTGGCAGGTGGATTCTTTACCACTGAGCCACCTGGAAAGCCCTATACATCACCAGTGGGAATGAAAAGCGTGTTTCCCTTTGGAATCCTGTTTGGCAGTTCTTCAAGAAGTTAGGCTTGGAGTTAATTCCACTTCTAAGTATATACCTGAGAACTGAAAACATATGCACACAATAACTTGTATGCAAACGTCCACAGCAGCATTGTTCATAAAAGCCAACAAGTGGAAATAACCCAAATGTCCATCAGCTGATGAATGGATAAACAAAGGTGGTCTAGCCAAACAATGGAATATTGTTTAGCCATTAAAAGATGAGGTTGTGATACATGCTGCAACATGCATGAACCTGGAAAAGATTATGCTAATAGAAGCCAGACACCATAGGACCCACGTGCAGACTCCACTTCTGTGAAGTCTCGAGTCAGCAAATCTATGGAGACAGAAGAGCACATGAGTTGTTGCCAGGGGCTGGAGGAAGGGACAATGGAGGCGTGACTGCTAAAGGGTGTGGGGGTTTCGGGGGTGATGGAAATGCTCTCGAGTTAGATAGTTGTGATGGTTGCACAACTTTGTGATTATATTAAAGCAGTTGAATTATACGCTTTAAAAGAGTGAATTTATTGTATGTTAATTATAGCTCAATTTTTTTTAATGTTCAGTTGTGGGTAAAAAAATAAGAAAGAATAACACTCAAGAAGTATGGTCTGGCAGTGCAGCCAGCAGCTCATGAGACATGAGCCCTGACTCTCCCAAGAAAAGGGGCTGACCAGATCCTCACAGAGAGAGAACCGGAATTAGGATCACTGCCCCCCCCCCCCCCCCACTCAAGCAGAGACTGCCTCTCCCTAGAGTTGGTACAGAAAAGAATTTCCCATCAGTCTCCTTCAGAAATCTCAGCCACCCTCCCCAGGGCCTCTTGCAGTCCACATCACGTTGTGGACGGCCACAACATGTTGTGTTACCTTCCAGATACCAGATACCCTCCTGTGTCTAATACTTGCAATGGTTTCCATGTATTCCCCAAGTCTGAAGTCTGAACGGCCTTAAAGAATTCAGACTGCAAAGGAGGCAAGCCAGAACTTACAGGTACGGTCTTTGCAGCATTTTTTGTAACCCGGAAAAACTGGAAACAGCTAACTACCCAACAGTAAGGAATGGGGTAGAAAAATCATGGTGCACCCTTCCCATGGAGCATTATGGAACTCCTGAAAATAGTATCTAATAAATAATTTGTAGTGACATGGGGAAATGCCTATGATAATGGCAAGCAAACAATGCAAGAGATGTGATTGTATGGGTATCATTTTCTCAACCGTGATAAAAATACACTTAAGAAATGCGCCATACTATCAATAATGATCTTTAGTGGGTGGATTGCTTCCATCTACATTTTCTTTCCAGGCTGTGCACAGTAAGTATGTGATGTTTTTGTTATTTAATAGCTCATTTGGGATGAGATCCAGTGGCAAAGTAGAAGAACAGAGTTTTGACACAGCCTCGGATGACCCATAGGGGTTGAGCAGGAAGACGCAGTTGGCCTCACAGATTCTCTGCAGCGTCCACTTGGGCAGAAGCAAAAAGGGGAGGTGTGGCGTCACCTTGAATGTCAGCCGTGCCCTCCGCAGGGCTTGAGGTGGTGGCTTGTGGTTCCACGACCCCTTCTGCTCGGGGAGCCTGGCCCCAGGGCTGACCTGAGACAAAACCTGTGCGTCTAGTACCACTAGCTCTGTGACTAGGCTGATTAGCAACACTGACGATTAGGGCTTTTAGAGTTTCTCTGGTGGCTTCCTGTACGTTATTTCTTTCGATTCTCTAACAACTGAATAAGGCCCATGATGACCTCCTGGTACTGACAAAGAAAACGAACCTGTGTTTGTAAATGAAATACGAGACGCAGCAGCAGGTAACCCCTGGTTTCTCAGGGGCTCAGCACAGCAGAAGCTGATGCCCTGTTCGCTTAGCAGTCACATCCACAGACACGTCCGGCGGGGCGGCCTGTCACGTAGCATTTCAGGACCTGGGTCCTGGCCTCTGTGGCTCTGCCCTCTTCTGCGTGCTCAGAGCTTTCTCCCCACCAGCAGGTGTTGGTAGGAGGTCAGGCAGCTGACCAGAGACAGAGCCCGTGGTCCCGCCCTCCCCCAGCGCCTCCAAGCCCTCCCCTCTGGGATGTTCTCTGGTCTCCCGCTCCCAGCATCCCTCCAGGGCATTGATGCGGGAATGGTCACCAGGAAGGGCGAGGAAGTCTGCGCAAGCGTTTATGGGAAGAGTGTGAGCCCTTCCGGCTCCACCATCCGCCCCTCTGGCTTGCTTTCTCTCCAGCTTTGCTCTTCCGGGATTACCTCCTTAAACATCAAAAGGGAAGCAGACGCCCATTTGCAGGCAGTTCATTCCTGGGCTTAGGGGCCACGCTGTCATTTATAGGTTTGTTTCTGCAAGAGCAGGACTTCAGAGGCTCTTTCAGGCCACTTAGGGCCTCTCCCCGCCACAGGGATGGGCTGCCCGCCACATGGAGGGCAGTCCTCAGCTCCGCCCCCTGCTCTGAAGGTTAACCTCCCCAGGAAGGTCTTCATTAAAAAAGCCTGAGTAACAACATGAACTTGGTTAACTACTTATCATCATTAAACAAAGGGTCTATAATTCAAACATGCTTTAAGGAAGTGCAGGTACCTGGACATAATTATTAATTCACAAACGTTTATTAAAAGAAATGAGAAGGGATCTAACTAACATCATCTCGACACTTCAAAGTTTCTTTTCTGACCGTCACATGAACTCTGCTGAGACAGAGTTCCTATCCTGTGCTATGTAGCTGGAAGCTGGTACCTTGACTGGTGAGTGAGGGGACAGCCTTCGTCATCTCTGCAACCTTGTGTTCCTGGCTTGTGATCTCCTTGAACCCATTTCCTTGTCTATAAAGTGAAGGAGTAAAAATTAGTCAGTTAATAACGCCTACTTTTTAGAGTTAGGGAGAATGGAATGGGATAAATAAATTCCCTGGTGGTTCAGCAGTAAAGAATCTGCATGCCAGGCAGAAGACTCAGGTTCGATCCCTGGGTGAGGAAGATCCCCTGGAGAAGGGAATGGCAGCCCACTCCAGTATTCTTGCCTGGAGAATTCCATGGACAGAGGAGCCTGGTGGGCTATAGTCCACGGGGTCACAAAGAGTCAAACATGACTGAACGACTAAACAGCAACAGGAAATCCATAGCATCTGAGACACACGTGTGACGACTGCTTCACTCACAGATAAGGAAACGTGGGCGCAGACAGTATTTTCTCAAAGCCAGGCAGCCAGGAGTAATAAGGCTGGTGAGCCTCTGGGTTGAACGCCCGAATCTTCCTCTTCTGCCTTTGTTTTCCAGGAAATGTGATGGATGACGCACAGCCCATAGTTCACAGTTAAGAGCTCTTTCTATTTAATTCATAAAATGTCTCAATCACTGTCTAGTCAAACTCCGCTGCTTTTAAAGTCATTCTTTATTCCAGCTTCTTGAATTAAAAGCATCTCTCATTTCTCTTCACTGTTTCTCACCCAGGATGAATACTCAGCTGGGCATTCTGGAATTTCCAAGGCCATCTCCTTAAAATGCAGTAAGAATTTATCAGCATCTCCAGCCCCCTCATGAACAGGCCTGGAGAAGAGCAGAATGAAGATGGACGGACCTGCCTCCTGGAGTCCTGAGACCCAAGGGCCGGTCCACCGGCTGCTATTTCCTTGCAGTTTATTCTCTCTGAGTCTTGGGATCCTCAGCCATAAACTGGAGATACCTCTCACCTCACAAGCCCACAGGATCAGATGGAGTGAGTGTTAGTCACTCAGTCTTTACAACCCCATGGACTATAGCCCGCCAGGCTCCTCTGTCCACGGGATTTCCCAGGCAAGATTACTGGAGTGGGTAACCATTCCCTTCTCCAGGATCGAAGCCCTCAGGCCCTGCATTGGCAGACGGATTCTTTACCGCTGTGCCACCACAGAGGCCCCCAGACAGAGTAAAGCTCATGGCAAATTGTAAATTTCTGTGGGATTGTTTTTTGCTGCCGAAACACCCATCCATCACCAGGCAGTTCTTCAAATAAGAGCCAGATCTCTTTCCCCTGGCAAGAATCGTGACTAATATATTCCAGGATGCTTTGCGTGATCCCGGCCTTAAAATAAAACTGCACCCAAGCAGGAATGCAGACTCGGTCCTGCATTCTCCAGCTCTCACTGAGTCTCTCCTCTCTGATGGGCTTCGAGCACAGTGCTCCGAGACGACAGGATGAATGCTGTTCGTCCACCCTCAGCTCCTTCCCAGTCCAGTGCAAGAAGCCAGATGTTTGTGTAAAGTGGCTTATGCTTCAAGAGGGGAACGATAACCCAAAAGTGTTAGAAAAGCTGAAAGAAGCAGGGGTTACTTTGAGTTTAGTGAAATCAGGAAAAGCTTTTTGGAGGAGAAAATGCTTGAGTCTTAAAAGTTGGCTCATCTTTGGCAGGTGAAGGGAACCACGTGAGCGTGGCTTGGAGGCAGGAAATGGCAGGGTTTGCAGGGACCTGGGAGGAGCATTTTGACTTGACTGAATCAAAGGTCCGTAAAGAGCAGAGGTGAGGGAGCTGGAAAGTCAGACAGATGATTTTTCTAGGAAAGGACCCCGCCAGGGTTTACAGAGGACCTGGAGTGGGTGGCAACCAGAGGCAGGCAGAGCTTCACAGAGGCTGCGGCAACGGCCCAGATGTGAGGATGGCAGCGCCAGGGACCAAGAGACCCCACGGGCGTGTTTAATAGAACCCACACGACTCATCTGAGTAATAGAAGGTCTGGGATTGCAGACTGGTAAACGAGTCAGGGTTTGTCTCCATGTTGCAAAAGCCCCACATACTCGGCCATTTGACACATCCACATTAGACGTGTGCTGGGGGCTGAGGACACAGACTGGGGCGGGCTGGGGGGCGGGCAGGGAGGCGGACCCTAAACAGGCACCGCTGTCCAGAAACGAGGGACCAAGAAACAGTGACAGGACAGTGTCCTGAGGCAGGACACTGCCGCTCAGGTAGGGAGGTGGCACTGGGCTGAACTTTAAGAGCCAGGGCAGACAGAGCTGGTGAAGGAGCCATCTACACAGCTTGGAATCCAAATAGCCATTTAGCGTGCTCCCTTTGGGCATCAAGACGCCAAGGTCCCAGATTTCCATTGTAGTCCAGGGGTCAAGAATCCGCCTGCCATCGCCTGGAACACAGATTCAATCCCTGGTCCAGGAAGATTCCACGTGCTGAGGGGCAACTCAGCCCATGTGCTGCAACTACCAAGCCCATGAGCCACAGCTACCGAGCCCTGAGCCACAGCTACTGAGCCCTGAGCCACCGCTACTGCGCCCTGAGCCACAGCTACCGAGCCCTGAGCCACCGCTACTGCGCCCTGAGCCACCGCTACTGCGCCCATGCACCTCAGAGCCCTGAGCTCTGCAGCTGAAGAGCAGCCCTACTTGCTGCAACTAGAGGAAGGCCGCGTGCAGCAACAAAGACCCAGTCTCAAAATAAATAAACGTATAAAAAGACTCCACAGTCCCTCTGTGGCCCCTAAACGGGACCGGCTCTTATTTTCCGTCCTGTAGACGCTTCACTTGTCTCTTGTGTTTAGTAGACTCTCAATGGCACCCCACTCCAGTACTCTTGCCTGGAAAATTCCATGGACAGAGGAGGCTGGTGGGCTGCAGTCCATGGGGTCGCTAAGAGTCGGACACGACTGAGCGACTTCGCTTTCCCTTTTCGCTTTCATGCATTGGAGACCGAAATGGCAACCCACTCCAATATTCTTGCCTGGAGATCCCAGGGACGGGGGAGCCTGGTGGGCTGCCATCTATGGGGTCGCACAGAGTCAGACACGACTGAAGCGACTCAGCAGCAGCAGCAGCCACCTCTAATAACTTCTTTTTTCTCCCACGGTGGTTACAGGCCAGTTTCCCATCTCTTCTTCCAAATAGCTGACCTTTGGGTGTCTGGCTGGGTTTTTATTAAGTTTATCCGAGACACCAGCTTCATAGGTAAGACTGGGCACTACACAGAAGTGCCCTAAAAGCTCCTAGACATTGGATGGTCAGGACTGGTCCATGGATATATGATAGGGTCATAGGCCACTAGGCGATTTTCACAAAAAGACGAACTTTTCAATCCAAAAGGTGAGTCCACCCACCCGGTCTGACAAATGCTGTTTCTGGCTTGATTCCTCGTCTGAGACCATTTGCCAAAACCCCTTTCATGAATCAGTGGTTAATCTGAGGAGTTCCCAATCAAGTCAGTAGTGCATTGGTTCCAGGCATAAGATATCAATTTGATTTGGTTATAAAATGTAATATTCTCTAATTCACAGAGGATCTAATCCACGTGCCATCTGGCTTTGGAAGAAAGACCTCTGGGAAAATGCAGGGTCTTGCAGGATGAACGTTTCTCATCTTCTTCCTGATATCACTCCAGACCTTTCCATTCACACTGAAAGATAATCATCTGTTGAGGGTATTGCCCCTCATTTCAACAATACTAAGCTTGTTCCACCTGGTTTACTTGGACTTGGATTCTCTCGTCCTCTTGCCCTGACTAATCGTCTCAGACCACATCAGGTGGTCCCTGCTCCATGGTCAAGGGCTGTGAGTGAAAACACCCTGCTTACTGTGACTTGGTTGATCTTCCGAAACCCCCGGTTTAGCTCTCGTGACCTGGAGGCGGGTGGTGGTGGTGGTTTAGTTGCTAAGTCATGTCCAGCTCTTGTGACCCCCATAGACTGTAGCCCGCCAGGCTCCTCTGTCCACAGGATTTCCCAGGCACGGATACTGGAGTGGATTGCCATTTCCTATGCCAAGGGATTTTCTGGATTGAACCCGTGTCTCCTACACTGCAGGCGGTCTCCAGCTCTGCAGGCAGATTCTTTACTGTCTGAGACCCCAGGAAAGCCCCTAACTCCTTCTCTTTCATTGTGTCATTTTGTTCTGTCACACAAGACCATTTAAGCCCACAGAGGTGATTTGTCCAAGACCCAGGATCCCTGTCTACTGAGTGCATCCTGCTCAAATGTTGGGCAGCCCAGCACCCACCACTGTGTATGGTAACGACCCTTGAATGTCCACGTGGCCTCTCTGCCTGGCTGTCCAGCCTCGTCCCCTCTCCTGTCTCAGCCATCACGTCCAGTGGAGTGAGGGTGTCTTGAGTTCTCTGAGCCTGTCGTGACCCAGAGGGCCTTACCTGGCCTCCTTGGATCTGCCCCTCAACTCATGGGTGGGGTTCAGGGAGACTGACTACCCCGGGAGGACATGTGTGGAATTTGTATTATGTGCTTATGTGAGTCTGTCTGGGTAAGAATCCAAAGTTTTCATCAGCTTCTCAAAGGAGTCACTGGTACCTCCCCTCAAAAAAAAAGTGTTAAAATTCATTTTACACACTGGTTTCCTTCCCCAGAGTGTCCTGGTTGCTCCTCCTGACCTGTGATGTGACGTTGCTTTGTCATTTCTCTTCAGAACTTAAAACCAAATACTGACACCAGGACTCAGATTTCCCTTCCCACAGTGGTTTATGGTTCTCTTCTTTCCGAGTATTCACTCAAAGGGGAGAAGCCAGAGTATTCCTAGGGTGGCGTTTACATATACAACTAATATGTGAGAACCCATTCCAGCTGACTGCACGTTGTCTGTAAACCTTAATCAATCCCCTTGGAGTAGGGTTAAAGCCCCACCTTGGCACAAGGGGCTTCGCAGGTGGTGCCAGTGGTAAAGAATCAGCCTGCCCATGCAGGAACCACAGGAGACCCGGGTTTGATCCCTGAGTTGGGAAGATCCCCCAGAGGAGGGCATGGCAACCCACTCCAGTGTTCTTGCCTGGAAAATCCCATGGACAGAGGAGCCTGGTGGGCTGCAGTCCACGGGGTCTCAAAGAGTCAGACACGACTTAGTGAGTAAACAACAAAATGATAGCACAGGCACATGTTGGGGTGTCACCAGTGGCGGGGTCCTCCTGGGTAGAAGCCTGGGAGGCTGTTAAGCACCCTACAATATACAGGGCGGCCCCCACAGTAGAGAATCATCTGGACCATAACATCAGCGTTGCCGGGGCTGAGATCTCTGCTCCAGAGCCAGCTGTTCCCATTCTTCATGCCAGCTCAGCTTTTACCTCCACCAAGTGCCCACAGTTCCTTCTCCCCTCCTGTTGCTCCCAGACACCCAAAGTCCCGGTGCCCCCGAGCGTGGATCTCCAGTGGCACTCTTAGCTCTTCGCAGGCTGTAGAAGTCGACAAGGATACATTTATACCTGATCCATCCACGCTCTCGCAGAGGCCAGCCTGGAGCTGAGTGCGCCGGGCAAGGGCGCTCAGATACGGATCACCTGCATGCACGGGGAGTGCCTACATCTGCCTCTTCTCCCAGATGTCAGTTCCGAGGAATCCGGAAGACAGGAAGTGCTCACTTCAGAGGGGGACCCGCCAGCCGTGTCTGGAAGAGACTCAGGCAGCACCAAGCCTCTACCAGCCGCAGGAGAGGAGCCAGCAGAAAAAGAGATGAAGCAACACGGCAAGAAAGAAGATTCTGTGTGCAAACAGAGGCTCCCTACAAAAACACTGCAATCAGGAAGGAGGTATGGCTGGCTGGGCGCTTGACCAGATTTAGAGGTGAGTCAGGGCCACTGGTACCTCATTAGTAACCTCTGCTACCCCGAGTCCCAGCCCTAGCAGAGCAGAAACTGGGAGTTTAGGGGCAGCCACACCCGGGGGCTGGGCTGGCTCCCAGCAGAAGGGCCCGGGCTACCCCTGGGCCGGGACAAAGACGTGCCAACTGGTAACTCAGCTTTTTCTCTGCAAGTCCCTGAGCTGTTCGTGAGGCTGAGTGTCCCGCAGGCCTGGGAAACTCAGCATCTAAAGAAATAGGCTCCGTTATGTCCAGCTCCTGCCCCTCCTCCCGAGCTTTCAGAGCAGGCGCTCTGCTGGACCCCAGCTTTACCTGCCTGGAGACTGAGATGGCAACACGGTCTGTGGAGTCCCGGCTCTGAACCCCCGAGAGCAGGCAAGGGGAGCTGGCGGGCCTCTTGTGAAAGGACTGATTGGAGACAGGTGGGGACGAAAAAGAAGCTGCTCAAAGCTGCAGTCAGAGCCCAAACCCGCAGAGCATTTGGCAAGTCCTCCGGGGAGCATCTGTCACTTCACCAGCCTGAAGGGCCTCACGATTAATAAAGCAGAGTCCACCCCAGCCAGGCCAGGCCCCCTCCCCCCCAGCCAGGCCAGGCCCCCCTCCCCCACAGCCAGGCCAGGCCCCC
>SJYO01007747.1:0-25143 GCA_006410555.1 Capra ibex | reverse complement strand
AGCCAGCCCGGGTCCCCCTCCCCTGCATCACCCAAGCCTCTGCTCCCACATGCCGTCATTCACGCCTGGTCCTGGGCCGATGTGGGGAGAGAGGGAGACGAAAGGAGCCTGCTGTCTGCCTCACCTGGATGCTGGCGGCTGCAGCAGAGACAGGGGAGGGCAGAGTCCAGACGGGGAGGGCTGCTGAGGACCCCCACTCCCATCTAGGCTCCAAACCGGCCTCTCAAACTGGAACTCTGAACCAGCCACAAACACAAGCGACATGTGTGCTTTGCAAGTTTCTAGTAGCCACGTTAAAAACACATACCAAGAAATTAGCTCTAATACTACATTTAATCCGATATACCCCCAACATTATCATGTTTGGGATTGCTAACATGTAATCAATATAAACAGTGAGATGGATAATTCACATTCTTTTTATCAGATCAAATCTTTGAAACTCAGTGTGATTTTTGACACTTACAGAATCTCTCCATCCAACCCAGTCACTCATTCCCGTGCTCGCCAGGGGTGTGGATCTAGACTGATTCAGCACTTTCGGAAAGCCCCAGTAGACGCCCCAGGCACGAGGGTGTCGTGTGTGTGTGTGTGTGTGTGTGTGTGTGTGTGTACTCAGCTGCCCGATCACGTCCGACTCTTTGCAAACCCATGGACTGTAGACCCCCCAGGCTCCTCTGTCCATGGATTCTCCAGGCAAGAATACTGGAGTGGGTTGCCATACCCTTCTCCAGGGGATCTTCCTGAGCCAGGAATCGAACCCTCATCTCCTGCATTGGCAGGTGGATTCTTTGCCATTGTGCCATCTGGAAAGCCCAAGGTATCATATATATGATGGCGCTAAAATAGCCCCTGAAACAAGGAGAAGGGAATTGTCTAATTTACTAGAATTTCCCCACAAGGGGAGCAGATACCAACTGCTGTTGGGAGACTCGCTTTCGGAAGCTCACTGGGGCAAGAATGCGGGTAGGAGTTGGCGGTGGGACAGCGGCACAGAGAATGTTGGGGTGATTATAGGTGGAGGCCTGAGCTCCAGCCTTTCAGGTGCGCCTGTGACACCTGAAGCCAAAAGGAACCACGAGAGGGGACTCAGGGAGACGGGCTGGCAGTGACTCCTTCATTGCTGGAAAGATTCTAACAGCGCCAGTGGTCAGTGAGAGGGACTGAAGAAACCGAGCCACTCGCGAGAAAGGACATCTCGTCATGACTGAAATACTGTTTATTTTATATTCAGTTCTGTTCAGTCGCTCAGTCGTGTCCAACTCTTTGCGACCCCATGCATTGCAGCACGCCAGGCCTCCCTGTCCATCGCCAACTACCGGAGTTCGCTCAGACTCACGTCCATCGAGTCAGTGATGCCATCCAGCCATCTCTTCCTCTGTCGACCCCTTCTCCTCCTGCCCCCAATCCCTAATAAAGAACTGTGAGGTGGGAGAGAAAAGCAGGCCTGAGTGGAATCGCTTAGAAGAGCTGATCTATATTTAACAAGTGCAAAGGGAAAATGTGACCAAATTGCCATTGTTTTTACTAGGTAGCAGCATTATGGGCAATGGCACCCCACTCCAGTACTCTTGCCTGGAAAATCCCATGGGCGGAGGAGCCTGATGGGCTGCAGTCCATGGGGTCGCAAAGAGTCGGACACGACTGAGCGACTTCACTTTCCCTTTTCACTTTCATGCATTGGAGAAGGAAATGACAATCCCCTCCAGTGTTCTTGCCTGGAGAATGCCAGGGACAGGGGAGCCTGGTGGGCTGCCGTCTGTGGGGTCGCACAGAGTCAGACACGACTGAAGTGACTTAGCAGCAGCAGCAGCAACATTATGGGTAATTTTTCTGGACTTTCCAATGCTTTTCTGATAAATATGTGTTACTCTGGATCTAGAAAAAAGAGCTAGAATGAAAAACAAAATGCAATGACTCACTTGCCAGAATTCCCCTTCTTGTGTAAACTACTCAGTCACGCGTGGGTGTGGGCAGTGTGTGTGTCTGTGCAGGTATGCAAGTGTGCGTGGGTATGTGTGTCCATGGGTGTATATGTGTCTTTCTGAGCCTGGTCTGAGCCTGGTCCCCACGACCACTCAGCAGATCTGGCAAGAGGCAGCTTCTTCCATTGGAACATAATAGTTTCCTTGGATTCTGTTAATTGGCTGAAATAACCTTTCTGCAGCCATTCTGGATTCATTTCTAATCCCCAGATCCCCAAGTGCTTGCTCAGAGACTTCGTCTTTGGTGAATGCTTCCAGCGAAGTACAGAATGGTTTCCCCCCGCACTTTATGTGTAAATAAGACGATAAATCGCCTCTGATCTCCATGCCCTCAATTCAGAGGCAAAGAACGCGAGGTGATTTGCAGCGGAACCTGAAGCTACGTCGCTGCCCTGCATCTCATCACAGCAGGCTGAGTGCACGGCTGTTTAGAGGGTCATGTTCCAACTGCCTGGCTCATGTTAGAGGCGAAGGGGAGAAAGACAGCTGACAGTAAACTGAGAGCAGAGATCTTAAACTACTTAGGAAAAAAAAGTCCCAAGTGATGATTAAAAGAACCTTGAATCATTAAACATTTACAGTTGTAACCTATTTGGCTAAGAGACACATGCTCAGAAGACCAGTTTAGAAAACAAAAATCATGTTGTGGGAACTCTGGTTTTCCAGCAATACGGCAGTTGTGGCAGCCCACCAGAAAAGCACATCCCAATGCTTTTAAACGCTGGGTCAGCTCTCTGGGCAAATGCTCCCAGTGAAAAAGAGTCAAAAATCTGGCTTAAAAGAACAGCGGGAGATGAGTGAATAAAGAAGTGGTATTTTATTTCCGCATATGTACACACACACGTGCGATGGAATATTGTCCATCCATAAGAAAAGAAATCTTGCCATTTGCAGCAACATGGACGGGCACTGCGGGCCTTATGCTGCGTGAGACGAGCCAGACACGCGCTTGCCTACTCTCAGCCCTGTGTGACCCCGTGGACCGCAGCACTCCAGGCTCTTCTGTCCATGGGATTCTCCAAGCAGGAATACTGGAGTGGGTTGCCGTTTCCTTCTCAGGGGGATCTTTCTGACTGAGGAGTGGAGCCCTCCTCCCTTGTGTCTCCTGCATTGGCAGGCGGATTCTTTACCACTGGCCTCACCTGGGAAGCCAAATAAGTCAGATGGAGGAAGACAAATGCTGTGTGCCCTCACATGTGAAATCCTGAAAAACAAAGAGCGCCTGGACGTAGAGAACGGATCAGCGATTTCCAGAGGCAGAGGTAGGAGGGAGGGAGCGAAATGCATAAAGGGTCAGAAGGCACAAATCCCCAGTTAGGGAATAAAGGAGTCATGGGCTGTGCCTCACAGCACGGCGACTGTAGCGCTAATGCTGTGTCACATTCTTGAAAGTTACTTGGAGAGTAAATTTTAAAAGTCCCCTTGAGTGGGAAATGGCAACCCACTCCAGTACTCTTGCCTGGAAAAATCTGTGGACAGAGGAGCCTGACAGTCCACAGAGTCGCAAAGAGTCAGACCCGACTGAGCACAAGCAAGGGCCTCCCTCAATCCAGGGTGATCTCGTGTCAAAATCCACAATCACACGCGCAAAGATTGTTTTTCCAAACAAGATCACCTTTGCTGGTTATGGGGGTTACCACTTCAGCATACCTTTGGGGACACTATTAAACCTGCTGCAATCTGGTAAAAATAAATAAATAAATGCCCTCAACACAAGGAAAAAAAAATGTTTTTTAACTATGTGTGAGGATGGACGCTCACTAGACTTATTTTGGTAATCACTTCTCAATGAATATAAATATCCAATCATTATGTTGCATACCTGAAACTAACATAATGTTACATATCAATTACACCTCAATAAAAAATGAAAGAAAAAAACAAAGAAACTAGAAAAGAATAAGAAATTAAATACAAATAAAATAGAAGGGAGGAAATTATACCGGTAAGAGCAGGAAGCAATGAACTACAAAATAAATGAGCAGGAGAGAAAACCCACAAAGTCAAAGGTTGGTTCTTTGGAAAGACTCCTGGTGGCTCAGTGGTAAAGAATCTGCCTGCAATGCAGGAGATGCCTGCTCATTCCTGGGGTTGGGACGATCCCCTGGAGAAGGAAATGGCAACCCACTCCAGTATTCTTGCCTGGGAAATCCCATGGACAGAGGAGCCTGGTGGGCCACAGCCCACGGGGTCGCAAAGAGTCGGACATGATGTAGCAGCTAAGCAGAAGTGAAATTGACCGCCCCCCCCAGTCAGACTTATCAAGACTAAGAGATAAAGAGGAAGGAAGAGAATACAGATGGACAATGTCAAGATTCAATATGTATTAGAAAGATAATAACAGGATATTATAGATGATTTTATGCCAATACATTTGCAACCTAGATGCAATGGGAAAATCTCTTGAAAAGCACAACTTACTAAAATTGTCATCAAAAAATAGAAAAGGCCCTCTAGATCTGTAAAAGTAACTGAATCCGTAATTAAAACCCTTTCCACAGAGAGAAGCCTGGTCCCAAGCAAGACTGCGTGTAAACCCCCCCGTACATCTCTTACACAAACTCTTTTAGGAGACAGCTAACACAGGAGTCCGTTCCAACGTGTTTCACAAGGTCTTGATACCATGATCTGGCAAAGATATAATAGGAAAGTAAAATTATAGGCCAATTTCTATCAGACTAAGATGTAAAAATTCAAAACTGAATAGTAACAAATCAGACCCAGCAAGTGTGGTTTATTCCAGGAAGGCAAGATTGATTTAACATTCAAAAACTATCAGTGCAATTCACCACATTAACAGAATGAGGGACACACATAATCATCTCAATAGATTCAGAAAACGTATCTGATAAAATTTCATACTCATTTATAATAAAATTTTAAAAGAACTTAGCAAACTAGACCTAGAGGAATATTTCCTTAATCTGGTAAAGAGAAAATTCAAAAGCCTGCCGCCATAATATGCACCAAATTGAAATATTGAGCACTTTCCCCAACCTTCAGACTGAACCAGATAAGAATGGCCACGATCGTTACTTCTTTCGACTGCTTCGGTTGTATTAGTCTCTGTAAAGTGGCCAGAAAAATAAGAGATATAAACTTTCTGTAAAAAAAATTTTTTAAGGTAAAATAATGGCTGTGTACATAAAATGCTCAAAACCATCCACAAACTCTCAGAATCAGTGGTTGAATTTAGCAAGGTTATTTCATACATGGTTAATATACAGAAGTCCAATCAGGTATTCTAGAAGGTGGCTCAAAGTCTAGCTGCTGCTGCTGCTGCTGCTAAGTCGCTTCAGTCGTGTCCGACTCTGTGACCCCATAGACGGCAGCCCATCAGGCTCCACCATCCCTGGGATTCTCCAGGCAAGAACACTGGAGTGGGTTGCCATTTCCTTCTCCAATGCAGGAAAGTGAAAAGGGAAAGTGAAGTCGCTCAGTCGTGTCCAACTCTTAGCGACCCCATGGACTGCAGCCTACCAGGCTCCTCCGTCCATGGGATTTTCCAGGCAAGAGTACTGGAGTGGGGTGCCATTGCCTTCTCCGAAAGTCTAGCTAACCTTGGCCTTACTTTCTCCATCCAGCTGATGTTAGTGGAGACAGAAGCGTGGCTGGAGCCACCTCCACGTTTGTTACAGGAGGATGAGGGTGTGCCCCCAAAAGGGGGAGCAAGTCCTTTGTCTAGAGAAGCAAGTCTTTGGGGAGTTATTGGTTATGAACAGAAGACCCAAGGTGCTGGCTGCAATGAGGAATTCTGGTAAGAGAAAACTGAAGTTCTGTGTATCGTAATATGAAAGGCTAGTCCCCGTGAAGTGGATAATGATCTACTTTTGAATACCTTTCAGCTCCTGGAAAAAGGTAAACAGAGGGCATGAAAAGGACCCTGGCTGTAAGTGGACCCCAGAAATGTGCTGAGAGGCAGGGCCTAAGGAGTATTTTGAGTTGTTTCTTAATTTGCATCTTAACTCCTCTCTAGAAACCAAGGAAATGGCAACCCACTCCACTGTTCTTGCCTGGAGAATCCCAGGGACAGTGGAGCCTGGTGGGCTGCCATCTATGGGGTCGCACAGAGTCGGACACGACTGAAGCAACTTAGCAGCAGCAGTAAGCACCAGTGGTTTCAGCAAACGTTTATTAGCTGTTAATTAGGGTCTGGTTTATTTTGGCACTTTCTTAGGAAGCAAAGGAAAGGCTAGGATGGTGCTGGCAGGTGATTGTCCACAGGAAGCCCGGAGGCAGTAAAGAGGTGTTGGGAGGAGCCGGGGAGAGAACCCAGCTGCCAGCGTGGCCAGGACAAGCTGATGCCTGGAGACCACAGCTGATACGCATTCTTTGGGAACCCTCAGAAACACTCAGGAGGGGACTGAACTGCCGTGCTGCAATTCACGGGGTCGCAAAGAGTCGGACACCTGAGCGACTGAACTGAATTGAAATGAACTTACTGAAACCAAATATGGGGTGTGGACTAGAGTTATTCTATTCGGTTAGCAAGAGAATGGTTGCCTCTCAGTTATCTGCAGACTTGGGGACATTCAGGTTACACTGAATTACTGTACTGATAATAAGTAACATTCATGGCAAAATAAAACACTATATAGTTTGCAAAGCATTTCTCTGTTTGCTATATCATTTCACATATGATTCATTACATGTAAGTTTCCAAACCTATCCCGATATTTGGAAAAGAATTATTTTCCCTGAACAGCGCATGTAAAAACATTTAAACAGACCCTAGCACCATCTTAGAATAGAGTTACATAGTTATTCGTCCAGGACTAGCTCAGTTGGTAAAGAATCTTCCTGTAATGCTGGAGACCTGGGTTCGATTCCTGGGTTGGGAAGATCCCCTGGAGAAGGAAATGGCAGTCCACTCCAGTATTCTTGCCTGGAGAATCCCATGGACAGAGGAGCCTGGCGGGACCCCCATGGGGTCACAAGAGTCAGACACGACTTAGCAACTAAACCACCACCGCCACACAGTTATTCGTTACAATTAGTAAGTAATTCATTCTCTGTGCAATAAAGCCAACCTCCCAACCCATTTGAAATAAGACTTTGACTATCCCGAGCTCTTCAGGAGCCTCATTTTTAGTAGCCTGTTGACCCTCCCTCGTGGCTTAGCCAGGTGGCCTCTGAGCCTCCTCCTCTCAGATGTCAGGACACGTGGAAATGGGGTAGAGAAGATAAAAAAGAGCTTCCGAAAGACTTCCACCGCAAGGACTAACCTGAAAAGACCGCATCGGAAACGGAGGTCCTGATGGTGACGAGAGCAGGGACAGCAGGAAATGGTGTTGGCTGTGTCCATGAATATACTTATCTGGCTCTTCTTCCCCTAAACCAGCGGTCACCAAGCTTTTGGCACCAGGGTCCAGTTTCTTGGAAGACAATTTTTCCACCAGACCAGGGAGCAGAGGATGGCTTCAGAATGCTTCAAGCACAGGACATTTACTATGTACTTGATTTCTGTTATTACTACACCAGCTCCTCCTCAGATCATCAGGTGTTAGATCACAGAGGCTGTGGACCCCCAGCCTAAACGGAAGCTCATCAATCAGTCCTCTCCTCCTCAACCAAGCGTTGACCTCATATTCCCAGGTGGCGCTAGTGGTAAAGAACCTGCCTGCCAGTGCAGCAGACGTACGAGCTGTGGGTTCGATCCCTGGGTTGGGAAGATCCCCTGAAGGAGGGCATGGCAACCCACTCCAGTGTTCTTGCCTGGAGAACCCCCATAGACAGAGGAGCCTGGCGGCTGCAGTCCCTGGGGTCGCAAAGAGTGAGACATGACAGCGCAGGCTCACACACACGTGTTAACTACATTAACCCCAAGAGCACTTAAAAAGTTCAGCCAACGCAGCCACAGCAAGCTAGCAAGAAGTTCTGCACCATGCACAGGCGGTCAGGCCGCAGAAAACTCTCCTGGAGGGTAAGACTAGTGCCGCGGTATCATCTGTTTAAGTTAAAAACAAGACTGCTTTATGCTAATATAGGAAGAACATGCTCCCAAAATTTGCTTTATTCATTAATAAAAAGAACCTGGCAGAATTGCAAAGCTCATTCAAAGAGAGCTGGAAAGACTGAGTCCTGGGCGATATAATGCTGTAATAAGATTGTCAAGTTAGACATAACACGGATTTTCTATCTGCAGGGCAATGAAACCAAAACTTCTGTCACCGTCGTTTCTAAAGAAGAAAATAAAATGTATCCCTCCTGGACACACAAAACCGTCTCCAGCTTGTAAATCTCCACGTCAACCTTTAATTTCTAACACCTGTTGTTGTTGTTGTTGTTTAGCCATTAAGTCCTGTCGGGTTCTTTTGCGACCCCGTGGACTGTAGCCCGCCCGTCTCCTCTGTCCATGGGATTTCCCAGAGAAGAATACGGGGGTGGGTTGCCATCCCCTTCCCCAGGGATCTTCCCAACCCAGGAATCAAACCCAAGTCTCCTGTACTGCAGGCAGATTCTCTATCACTGAGCCACCTGGGTGTTAACCTAACCAGTCGTGGAAAGTAAGTGAGACAGGGAATGACTCCCTTTAGACGATGCTTGAAAGTGACGATAAAAGGACATGGTCATCCTTTTCCTTATCCAATGTGGGGGTATTTTTTCTCAAGGCTTAGAATATACAGGACAATGAATAAAATAAGCTTTAGGTGTGTGGCTGTAAGAATTTAGCCCTTTCACCTGCATATTGCAACAAGCTGCTCTGGCATTTCTGTACTTACTGGTGTGTTTGTTTAAAATGACTCATTTCTACAACAAGCATAGAGACCCCAGGGCTGTCTTGCTCCCCAGAAGGACGGATCTTCATGGAAACCTCTAAACTGCCTTCCTTTGCTATCATGACGTCTTCAAGTCTCTACCAGAAGGCGCACAGGGTTCAGAGCGTTCAGACTTTCCCCTTAACCGGTGAAATTTAAAGAACTTGATGGTCATGCCTTCCAAGAAAAATACAGAAATAGATCTTCAAGAAAACAGGTCAGGCCAACTCAGAAGGGGAAAAAAAACCACCGTATCCTTGGCAAGAACAGTTAGTTCATTTGACTTTTTCTAAGAACTTTGGCCTTGGGGCAGCCTCGGGAGATGTGCCCACGCACGCTGGGCTGTCTGCCTCTGGACGCATCTGGGCCGTTATGATGTTCCCGGGGAAGTGCCATGATGCTCACAGTGGGGGTCTCTCCCCTGCTCAGACCCCAAGCCAGAACGGGCCCTGACACTGCATGCTGACCACACAGCTCGTCAGGGAAGGAGAGAAACTGTAGGCCTGCAGCCATAACGTCTTGTACGGATGTTTGGAGCCAAGCAAAGGCTGCTATAAAAGCCAACAAATGAAAACTTGGCGCTCGGAGACTGCCTCGCGTCCAGGCTGGTTTGGAATCTTCCATCAGAGGCCGCGAATGCTAACAATGTTGGTACTGGTAGTCACTTCACCTAAACAGATGTTCTGAGCCCTGTGGGGGCTGTGGCGGGCTGGAGACCCCCTCTTCCCTTGGCAGTGGGAAATTGCTACCCAGGACCTCTCCCTGTGACCATGTGGGAACAGTGGCCGGGTGTTGCCAAAGCTTCTGGTGTTTTTTAAGCTGGAAACTCAATGTGTGTGTGCAGTCTCCTAGTTTCAACTTTGATTCCTTTTTTTTTTTCCCCCCTTAATGTTAAGCAAAAGTGAAGAAAACACATCTCTGAGCCAGGAGGTAGTGCCCTCCGCAAGGATGGTTCCCTTTCTCTCGGAACCAGCATTCCCAGTGGTTCCTAAACACCCTGCTTCCAGACCATCTGTTCCCCATCCCCGGTACCTCGTCAGCAGGGTATTTTTCTGTCTTGCTTCTTTGGGTGGAAGACGCTCAGGCAAACTTTTTTTATAGAATTTTATGCATTTATTTTGATTTTTTTGGCTGTGCTGGGTCTTCGCTGCTGCCCGGCTCTCTCGTGTCGCTGTCAGGGGTCTGCTGTCCAGCTGTGACGCACTGGCTCCTCTTCGCGGGGGCTGCTCTTGCTGCCGAGCACGGGCTGGAGGGTGCTTGGGCCTCAGCCCTTCAGGGCTCGGGCTCAGCAGTTGTGGCTCCCGGACTCTAGAGCACCGGCTTCCAGAGCTGTGGGGCGCGGGTTTAGTTGCTCCGAGGCACGTGGGATCTTCCCAGAACAGGGATCAAAGCTGTGTCCCCTGCATTGGCAGACAGATTCTTTACCACTGAGCCACCAGGGAAGCCCCCGGGCAAACTTTTGATTCAGTCTCTCCTAAGGTTTGCCTTTCGAATCATCTTTCTTCGCTTGATCTCTCCTGAAGCCTTTGGATGAGTAACATTTTACCTCTGTATTTGGCCTTGGCATCCAGAGAACGCACCCTAATTTGAGCCTGGCATCCCACCACCGCTTGTATGAACAAAGATTCTGGGCTAACGTGTGAATGCGTGAGAGACAGACCGAGGCGGGGTGTTGGGGGGCGGGGGGCCCTGGAGGGATTAGTAATAAGAATGTTGAATTGCGTTCAGAGAAATGGGTTTGTTCCAAAACACAGGCTGGGATACGAAGAGCAAGGGACGCTGAGGCCTTGAACCTGACAGATCACGGCTGTTTTCTTAGCCACACTGCATGACACTTACTAGCAATGGCTCTCAGCCCTGGCCGCACGCGACGGCTCAGGAAGCCTTTATTTATAACATAGAAATCACTGGGCACCACCCTCAAAAATTCTGATTCAACTTGTCTGGACTACACGACTTGGCTTCAGTACTTTTTAAAAGTTCTCCTCTGATCCCAATGCACAGCAGGGTTACGAACTGCAGAGCGGGGAAAAGTCCCTGAAACCTGGCACTCGCCCTCGGCCTCTGCAAGGATTAGTCACAAGGATTAGGTCACCACTGACCTTCGACACCCCCTGAAACGAGCTCAGGGCAGAGATCAGGAACGGGGCCCCCTGTGCTCCAGGGGATACTGGCAGAACAAGCCTTCAGACAGTTGTATGTTTCAGGAGAAGCTCTCACGAGCCCAGTTTCTTGCACCTCCCTAGAAAAGCACTCAGATCACTGATGGAGACCCCGCTCCTGTGACCAGCAGCAGCCTTCTGCGAAAATGTGTGCTCGCCTGCACCCACCCCCTCTTCACCAGAGTCCTGTACGACACTGATCCTTCCCCTGCCTTCTGGAGCACTTTGCCAGAACTATCCGAAATGCTGTGTCCTTGGCTAGAGTCCTCGTTTTGCCCCAGAGGAAACAGCATGCTGTGTTGGAAGGCAGATTTTAAAGCCGGCGTCACAGCGAGCTTCGGCTCTGCCTCCACAGCTCTGCGACCTCAGCCAACGTGCCTGGGATATCTGAGGCTCACTCAGTCATGGAAACACAGAGACGAGTGCCGACTTCACGAGGCTGTGTGCAATGAAGCACTGTTAGCAAAGTGCTTAGTAAGTGTACACTGAATTACGGCTGTTATTATTATCAGCAGGGGTGAGGGAGAATTTGCTGACCATTCATTATTAGCAATATTTTAAATAATCTTGTCATTTAAAAATAACATGCTAAGCATCCATATAAAATCCAACTCCATAAAATGTGCGCTTTCTAAAAGTATTGTCTTCACAAACCACTTTGACAATGACAGAAACTGCAGTTCCACAACCCCTTCAAGAGTTGTCACGTGGACACCTGAGAAGAATAAGCCCTTCCCACTCATGGTAACATGCTGGGAAGCAGCAGAAAATGAAATGTTCTTGGCTATTATGTGCACGACACGCTATTGAGCCGTCCTAGCAATAACCCAAGTGCAAATTCAAACAATAGTGAAATACCTTTGTGGTTTATCAAACTGTCAAGAACTTTTTTTTTCAACAGCAGCACGAAGAAATTTTGGGTTTTATGCACTCGTGATATGATAGCAAATTGGTGCACAATTCTTACAGAAAAATTTAGTCATGTTTATCAAAAGCTTTAAAAATATGGATATGTTTCAGTTCAAAGATTTCACTTCTAGGGATTAATCCTAAAGGAAAAGTATTCAGAGATCCATGAAGTTTCACATACAATCATCTTTATTGCAATGCTATTTAAAATAGTAGGAAGGTTGGGAAACAAATGCCAATTAAAATGTCAGTAAATTATGGCGCATCTCTATAAAGAAGTACCATCTATCATTTCTAAACCATGCTTTCCAAGGTTACCAAATGGAAAAGGAAAATGCCCACCAAACACTGTAAGTAATACACATACATCCAGATAGGAAAAAAAAAAAATAGGGTAAAAATCCAAAATGTTAGTCATGATTATCTTTGGGTGGTGGGATTGACAGACTTCTGCATTTTTCCAAATTTTCCAAAATAAACTGACATCACTGTTTCAGTAGCATATTCTGTAATCTCTCACCCCCTCCATTTAATATTTAATCCGTTTTATGCAAAGCTGAGAATTACAAGAGCAGAGGCGAGAGTGTGTATGTCTGTGTGTCTGTGTGTTTGTGTGTGGATGTATCGCAGAACCTGGAGTGGGAAGGTGCTGGGAACACGATTTCCCAGGGGTTCTGTGACTGGGCTGCACTTTACAATCATTTGGGGGAAATCCGTAAATCCCAGTGCACAGGCTCCTCCCCCTTCCCTAAACCAAGTGAATCAGAGTCTCTGGGGTGGGGCAGGCAGCAGCGCTTTTTAAAACTCCCCAAGTAACCCACAACATGCAGCCCATGTTGTAACCACAGTCGCCTCTCCCAAGTCATCCAACTTTCTCTCGGATTGTCGCCGACACTGTAAAGCCATGTCTTACCACCTCCCATACCTGCCTCAGAACTTCTCTTTGGACGGAGCTGAGAACCAGGGTGATAGACTGAGTTCCTTTCATCCACCCTGGAGTGGCTTTGTCCTTCTCGCTGCTTATTTTAATACATCACAGAGCAGCCGCGTGAGAACGGATTGGCCTCCTAAAGCCATTCCATTGGCCCTGAAGTGAGAGCTTTTCGGCCCGGTGACGCATTCCAGCTCTCGTGTACTTCACTGTGCTCTTCTCTGGGGCGGTCATCTGCGTGCGTCGGGGTGCGAAGCCCTGAGGGTGGGCTCACATTTGACACCTGACCACTCCCAGCACTCTGCACCATGCCTTGCACACACTCTATGTACGACCCTCCAACATTTCCAGGGTCTTTCACTTCCGCTAAAGAGAAATATTTTAAATGTCAACATGCTTTTCCGCTGCCTCTGTATTTTGTTCACATTTCTAGAGCAATCCTGAGACAAACATCTCCTCCGCCTTGTGTGGTTTTTACCACACTCTGCTTGACACACTGCCTCTCGAGAATGCTCCCTCTGGGTTTGGTTTCCGTGGAAATCTGTCTCTGGGGGAGACAAGTGTTTTTGCCAAAGGTGAACCATCAAGGCTCATTGCTTCTGTGTGAAGAAGTCACCGAAGGACTTGGAGTTGGGCAGGAGTGGCCCCAGCCCCCGGGGAAGCTGACACACTCCATGCCCGTCCAACCCTGCACACTCAACCCAAGACAGAAGCAAACTAACAGGGTCACCTTATCACCTGGAATCAAGCGTGCCAGCTTTGCTTGCTTGTGGTCCAAAACACTTGCTTTTCCAGGAGGGAAGATGGGAAGGGGACGCTGGAGGAGACTGAGGCCTGGGCCGCCCCAAAGCGAGACAGGTGGGGCTGTTATTCAGAGCAAAGGCTGGGGTGCAGTCCTAGCCATGTCCACAAGGTGTCATAGTCATTCTATAGAACAGGGTCCCCAACCTTCAGGACCTAATGCCTGGTGATCTGAGGTGAAGCTGATGCAGTAATAATAGTAGTAGAAATGACATGCACAGTGGAATCTTCTTGAACCATCTGGAAACCATCCCCTACCCTGGTCCATGGAAAAACTGTCTTCCACGAAACTGGTCCCCGATACCAAAAATGCTGGGGCTGTTGCTGCAGAAGGTGATTCCTCATCATCTTCATGAGAAAAAACCACACTAGTGCACCATCTTCCAAGACGCAAGGAGACTCAGAAAGCCCAGGGATGTTGGTGTGGAGAAGGGAGCTGTGACCGCACGGACAGAGGCCATGCAGACGGAGCCCCCGGCCCACCTAGAGCACACCCACGGTTCAGACGGACCCAGGGTCAAGATGCAGCCCCAAAGAGGCACCTGGATTCCCTGCTAACAGGAACGGTGACTGGTAGAGATATTACAACAGCTGTCTTAACTTTCAGATGCTTTCATCTGTGGTTTTAAATATGCATGCACCCTTAAAACTAACTCCCCAACCTAGTAACTAATTCTTGGTCACGCAGGCAATCAGGAATATTTGGAAATAAACTGTCGGAGGAGGCAGGGACAAGAGCACGCGCCCAGCTGTATTTCAGGATTCTCAGAGATCAACCCAGACCGCAATAGAAACGTCCATCTCTGAGCTCTGCTAGTTGTTTTGACCACAGTGGCAAACTTTTTGATAAACCACTCTGATTACACAGAGATATTCTCTGAAACCACTTAATAAATACATATGAGCTTCTACCTAACTATACACGCACCACGTGCAAGATACTGAGAAATCAAAGATAAATAATATTGGGGACCTCCTTTCCAGGAACTCAAAATCTAGGTGTTGAGAGTTTTATAACCAAAGATGCTGGTAGTGGTGGGACCATCAGCTACTGGAGTGAGATATCTACCCCTCCCCCAGAGGGGGAAACATGATGGGTACCTTGAGCACTAGTTATGAGTAGTATCTCCTCCCAAGCAAGAAACTACAGAAGATGCTCCTAATTTGGGGAACTATCCTAGGAGGGAAAAACACTTTGTAAGTGATGCCAAGATCTATAGGTTTCAGTCTGACAAGAAGCTTGTGCTGGTCTCCTAGAGCTGTTACTGTGCCCCAAGCAAGCCAAGAAGTAGGACCAGCAGAACCCGAATCAGTTGGCTCTCATTGCTCAGTCACCGTGGACCATCTGAGGCCTGAGCATTGTAGCAAGTCAGGAGGGTAAAGTTCGTAAATCATAACTCTGTTAGGCATCATATCAGTGTTAGCCTAAAACAATAAAAGTCAGTTATTTTTCCCAGCAAAACAACTTGATACAGGTGCGGGGAAGAACTGCAATTTGGGGTTCGCAACTGGGGCAAGCCACCTGCAAGTCTGATAAAGCAAAAAGAGGAAGCTTTTAAATGTTTTTCATATTTCATTTACTTTTTTGGTCATGCCGTTCAATGTGTGGGATCTTAGTTCCCTGTCCGGAATGGAATCCACACCCCTTGTTTTGGAAGCACAGAGTCTTAACCACTGGACCACCAGGAAAACCCGGAGGAAAACTTGTTTATAGAAGAGATGAGGAGTCAGGAAGGGCTGTTGTTAATAAACAGTCCATTGGAGGAAGCCGAGAGTTCTAAGTATGGTGGCTTTTCATTGGCTGCGTTGGGACAGTGCGTCATTGGCTGAGCTGTTGCCAGGCAAGGAGAAAATCTTCCTTCCGGCTGGGTAGTAAAGCAGAGCCACTTCCTGCTTGTGGGGCGAGGTACCTCTCTTCCCGGTGGGATCTCTATTGACAAGGAGGGTTAGGTGATTGAGAGCTCCCCCTCTGGCCTCCAGACCCCATTTTCATGAACTTTCCCCTTGTTAAACGCCTGGTGGCTCAGAATGTAAAGCATCTGTCTGCAATGCAGGAGACCTGGGTTTGATCCCTGGGTCAGGAAGATCCCCTGGAGAAGGAAATGGCATCCCACTCCAGTATTCTTGCCTGAAGAATCCCATGGACGGAGGAGCCTGGCGGGCTACAGTCTGTGGGGTCACAAAGAGTAGACACAACTGAGCGACTGCATTTGTTTTTTCTTTTCCCCCTTACTGATGTTCACAGCAGTCAACTGGGATGGGCCTCCAGTACCCTTACACCTGTAGTACTTGATTCTAATGCAACTGGCTGCTGCTCTTGGGCCCACCTCTTGCCTCCTCCTTCAGCTGCCGGCACTGCTCTTCTGCTTCAGCTCCTGTATCCCATCTCTTTCGTCACCATCTCATTATTTGCTGTTGAAGGGATGTTTCCATGGTGATGCCAGGGCACATCTGCATAGGGATCTGGCTGCAGCAAGCGTCGAGGTTCTCAGCACACCAGCTGAGCCTGGTCACCCAGCTCTGGGCTCCAGCAAGCCGTAAGCGCTTGGGTATCTCTCCTCTGCCCCCTACATCTCTGCGTTCACTGGGTGGAGGGAACCGGCCCAAGATAAGCACTGAGCTCCACGCGGGGCGCTCCCTGCCCACACAGCACATTCATGAGGCTTCTGAGTCTAGAAACTTGGGCTTGGCGTGAAGGGATGGTCCTGGGAGTGACCTCGGGTGGTGCTACTCAAATGTCCTCCAATCCAGTCCTTGAGAAAAACACCTCCTGTGGGAATTTACCATAGAGAGCAGCTGCATAAAGGAAAGAACATTTTGTGAGACCTGCTCTTGCTAAAAGCTCTGATCACCTGGGAGAACCAGACTTACTAAAATCTGCCCTTCACCCCATTACCCCAGTCGTGATAACTGGAGCAAAAGAGGGAGAAAGAAAGGGAACATCAGACTGCTCTCTAAATGCCAGTTATATTTACTGAGGCCTATGAAATGCCCTGGTGACTCAGACAGTAAAGAATTTCCCCGCAATACGGGAGACCAGGGTTGATCCCTGGGTCAGGAAGATCCCCTGGAGAAGGGAATGGCTACCCACTCCAGTAGTCTCGCCTGGGAAAACCCCAGGGACAGAGGAGCCTGGCGGGCCACAGCCCATGGGGTCACAGAGAGTTGGACACGACTGAGAGACACTATGAAATGCCAGGCTCTGGACAGGGTGGCAGAGCTGTCGCCTTCAGCTGGTGAGAGGGGACAGCAGAAAGGCTGTCCACACAGTGAAACACCTGGAGACTGCAGGCGCGGGCATCCTTGGAACCAGGGCTCCAGGAAGGCCGCGGAAGGGCTGAGCGTGTGCCCATGTGGCCCTGGGGGGGCAGGAGAAACCCTGCACGACAGCGCAGGGTGACGCATGCAGTTAGCAGAGGCAGAGAGGCGGTGGAGCCCAGAAGTCTCCTCCGTGCCCTCCTGGCACAGAGAGCAGAAAAGGAAGGGGCTTTGGGTTCCCCGGTGACCGCTCCCAGTGGAGCCCCGGAGGGGCAGGACTCGCTGAGTCGGGCCCTGAGCAGGTGATGCTGGGCCGCAGGGCTGACCGACAACAGTGTACGGAAATCTCAGGCGGATCCGGGTCTTGCTTCCACCCCTGAAACTGCTCGTTGTCCTCCGGAAATGAAGTGCTCTCAGCAGGGGACATACGTCTGAAGAGGAAACTGTGCGGATAAACGGTCTACAAAGTATTGAGCTCCCAGGTCTCCACCACCACCTTCCAATTATCTCAGCAGGAATCTCCTGCTCCTGAATTGCAGCTCTCTGGAATCCATGGGGCTTTGCAAAATAATCATATCACGTGCTGGAAAGCAGGGGTCCTTCCTTGGGGTAAAAGTGGAATTTAAAGCACCAGGAATAGGGAAAGGAGCTCAGACAACCATGTCCCGTCCTGGCTGGCCTGTGGCTGTGCCCCTGCATCCCTCTCCCTCCACCCCCACCCCGTCCCCCAGCACTGCTGTACTGCACCCAGAGAATTCTAGTCGGGAAACCACTAGCTCCCCGTGGAGGAGGCCAGGGGCGAACCAGCCCAAGAAGGGAGGGCCAACCAGTTTGTGATTTTGATGTAAATAACACTTCAAATACTGTACTGAGAGCCTCGGGCTTCCAGGGTGGTTCTAGGGATAAAGAATCCACCTGCCAATGCAAGAGACTGGGGTTCGATCCCTGGCTTGGGAAGATGCCCGGGAGGAGGACATGGCAACCCCCTCCGGTATTCTCACCTGGGCAATCCCATGGACAGAGGAGTCTGGCGGGCTACAGTCCATGGGGCTGCAAAGAGTCAGCCATGACTGAACACGCAAGTTCGTGAGCACTAACAGTCTCAGAGCAGAAGTCAATGAAAGTGCTTTATCTGAAAATCTGAAAACCACTCCAGGAAGACAGACTCAATGGATTAGTAACTTCACCAAAATTTGCACCAAAAAAAAAAAAAAAGGAAAGAAAAGAGTGTCTGAAGCTAGCTTTGGAAGGATATCAGTAAAATAAGTAAAACTCCAGTGTCTTTGTCACAAGAATAATGTTTATTACAGATAAACAGCAACATGGGCAGAGACAAAAAAAAGCTATCAGAAAAGCTCCTGAACAGTCCTGGGGGTTTATTGCACTCTTTGGAATCATAATTGGTGCTTTTGCTTCTGTGTCGTTTAACTAATCTCTGCCCTGGAATGAGAGGTTTCGGGGGCCAGAGCCCAGATAACGGGAACCAGGCCAAGCTGGAGCTCAGAAAGAATAATGCATCCCAAGGCTCTGAAAACCTGACCCGGAGGTGGGTGAGGTGGCTCTTCTTGACCTTTCACTCTTTGACCCTCGATGTCCCGAGCCCTTTCCCGGACATTGGTGCCACTCCCTACCATTGTGTGGCCACGTCTTTGCCTCAGACTTGTCACCGGCATTGTAGAAATGTGCAATTCTCCTCAGCAGGAGTAGGAAGTGTTAAGGATTCTCAGTGGGGGCTCTCTTCCTGATTTTGCTGGCTCTGGACTTTAGATTCTCAACCATGATGGCTGGGGAAGGGTCCAGATATTTATATATAGCAGTATTGTTTAAAAACACGCAAGACTTTAAGACTACACAAGCATTAGTTGAGAATGACTACACCTGTACCTACACTATGGTTTTTCCAATAGTCAAGTACAGATGTGGGAGTTGGACCACAAAGAAGGCTGAGCACCAAAGAATTGATGCTTTTGAACTGTGGTGCTGGAGAAGACTCTTGAGAGTCCCTTGGACAGCAAAGAGATCAAACCAGTCAATCCTAAAGGAAATCAATCCTGAATATTCATTGGAAGGACTTTGGCCACCTGATGCAAAGAACTGACTCACTGGAAAAGACCCTGATGCTGGGAAAGATTGAAGGCAGGAGGACAAGGGGCTGACAGAGGATGAGATGGTTGGATGGCATCACCGACTCGATGGACGTGAGTTTAGCAAACTCATGGAGACAGTGAAGGACAGGAAAGCATGGTGTGCTGCAGTCCACTGGGTCGCAGAGTTGGACACTCAGTGCATAGTAGCAATTATGTTCCAGTCATAACATATGGTTATAAAGGGTTTAGAGTGAGTCCTGAGATCACTTCTAATTCCTCAAAAAAAACTAGAATTCATCACTGTGCCTTCCCTTGGGTGCCCCTGGTGAGCTACAGGGGTGCAAGGTGAAGGGTGTGGATAATCTCTCCAAGCCCGACAAGATTAACACAGTACACTGTGAAGGCACACCAGCTTCTGTTTGTTCTCTGGTGAGACTGCAGCTTTCTCTTCGAGATACACTGTCAAGACCCAAGAAGGGCCCCAGGAGGCACCATGTTGATAATGACCAATTATTTGCACCCTTCTCCAATTCTTTTTTTTTTTTTCCAGTGATAGACTGTGTGCTACCTACCCAAGCCACAGCTTGAAGGAAAATCCAAATTATCGAAAGTCACTGTGTTACCCAAAGTGGGGTCCAGCGGCTTGCTGCTCAAGAGCTAATAAAAAGACCAGGCTGGTGAAAAGGAAAGCTTGCTCTGTTTCAGATGCCAGCAACTGAGGGGGTGGTCCTGCCCAAGGGAAAACTGCCCCCCACCCAACCCCCCAATAGACTGCAGCCCGCCAGGCTCCTCCATCCATGGACGTCTCCAGGAAAGAACACTGGAGCGGGTTGCCGTTTCCTTCTCCAGGGGGTCTTCTCGACCCAGGGATCAAACCGGCATCTCCTGCATTTCAGGCAGATTCTTTACCATCTGAGCCACTGGGGAGGGCGAGAGGCTTCCCACGCCTAGGTAGTCCTTGCTCTCCAGAGCATCTCTGTCACTGAGATGACCCCTGATGCGCATGTCCCAAACGTGAGCACACATCATTTTTCTTCCCCAAAAGTGATCAGTTTCTATCAGGTTGACTTGTTAAGCTCAGGATAAGCCAACCTTGGGACGTATGATATTATTTCATTAACAAATAACCAAATGGTCATTATTAACATTGACTCTTCTAGGCAATTATTGTATTTACAGTTACATATGTAGTTAAAATATCGTAAGTGTCTTCATGCCTATGGGCTTCCCAGGTGGCAGAGTGGTAAGAACCCCATTTGCCAACACAGGAGATACAGGAGCTGTGGGTTCGACCCCTGAGTCAGGAAGATACCCTGGAGGAGGAAATGACAACCCATTCCAGCAGTCTTGCCTGGGAAATCCCGTGGACAGAGGAGGGCTACAGTCCATGGGGTCCCAGAGTCAGACATGACCTAATGATTGGGCATGTATATATAATTATTTTAAATAACATTTTGTTTTCTAATTGCATCTATAAACTATATGTGTGATATAATCGCATTTAACATTTATGCTTGATAATTTCATATATAGAATTGTACACTATATATAATTATAGTAGTTACTGGCTTCCCTGGTGGCTCAGAGGATAAAGCGTTTGCCTGCAATGCAGGAGACCCGGGTTCAATCCCTGGGTTGGAAAGACCCCCTGAAGAAGGAAATGGCAACCCACTCCAGTATTCTTGCCTGGAGAATCCCATGGACAGAGGAGCCTGGCGGGCTACAGTTCATGGGGTCGCGAAGAGTCGGACACGACTGAGCGAACTCTTGTCCCTGTTTTACAGATAAGTGAACCAGTGCTGGGGTTACAGAGCTTGGCTGGGGTCTCACAAGGACCAGGGAGCAGAGCCGGGTTTAGACCCGTCTTTCTCTGAATCCTCTTCTTTTCAGGGAAAGAGCATTCACGGAGTTCATGGTTCCACGAGCAGACTTCAAGTTTTCATCTCTGTGTTTTTGCTTCTGAGGGTGTGTACTGCAGAAGAATAAAATAATTCTCAAAAAAAGAGATGAAGAGGTCATGGGGTGTGGCTCAGTGTCTGCTGAGAGCAGTGTTGACTAGTGTCTTCATCAGCAGGTGGCATCCTTTGCTAACCTGAGCCATCAGCCTCGCTGCTCCTGCCTGTTCTGTCTGGGCCTCGAGCTGGAGTCAAATCTGGAACCCAGGCCTCCTGGCAACCAGGAGCGCTCAGGACGTCAGCTCCTGCCTAGCTCCCCTTCCTTGCCCTCTGTGACCCCATCTCTGTTCTCCCAGCGGCTCAGGGCTCCCCACCCCCGTGGTCAATGATTCTTTCTTCTGTCGCCTGAAAAACAATTTGTAAATGTGTAAATTTACATCAAAGTGTGTATTTGTACATAAATTAAAAGATTTTTCTAGAAAAAAAGAGCACATATTTTTATCTGAACAGGATTACCTAGAGAGGTTGCAGGATTTCTTTCCCAAAAGGAGCATCAATCTAGCTGCTAGCAAGACCCTTCTCGACTTCAGCATCTGGAAGAATGTGAATGGCGGTGTTCCTTGGGTGGGAGCTCTGGGGCCCCCATCAGTACCCCCCGGGCCCAAGGAAGACTCCCCCTGTCACTCGCTGTTTCTCTTGGAGGCGGGTGGGTGTGGGCAGAGGGCCCTGTGCATTCCTCTCAAACCATTAGGCTGTTTTATTTGTTTTTTTTTAATTTATTTTGTTTATTTGTAAATTTGTTTCCAAATTTACACAAGGATTTGTGACTGTCTGGCAACTTAGTATTTATGAAGTATTTTCTAATCCCTAAAGAAAAAAACCCCTATAACCCAGAAGATTCCTGGCCGCCTGAAATAACAACCTTGTGTCTCTCTCTCCTTCAGAACCTGCCAAGAAACTCCCATTTCAATCAAATTCTATGACTATGAAAGAACGGCAGAGAAAAGCCGTGGGAACTTCTCCCACTCTTTGCCCCTACAATCCACCACTGGTTCCCAAACAAACATGTCTTTATGCCTCCAGCGTTCAGAACTTGCAAGCTTGGAGCACATTCTGTAGACATCTTTCCATCTGGACGCCGGCTCCTCGCCACCCTGCAGCGCCTTCGTCCAGACTGCGGGAAGGTCAGCTCCCTGCTGCCTCCTGTCTCCTGGAGACGGGGACCCAGGCACTCCGAGAGCAGGGAGCTGGCGGCAGGGCGGAGGCTGCGCCTCTGCCTCTGAGTGGTTAGGAGCACACGGGGATGGCACCAGGCCTGGCACTCGCCCAGAACTAGGACAGCCCCTGGGAGCTATGACAGGGTGGAATAGGCCGAAGGAATAGGGGGTAGGAACAGCCGAAACAATGCCGCAAGGGAAGCACCAACTCTGCCTGATGTCAGAATGCATCGTAGGGACTGCCCTGGTGATCCACTGGTTAAGAAGCCGCCTGCCGACACGGGGGAGCCAGGAAGACCCCACATTCTGCAGAGGAACTAAGCCCGGGTGACACAAGTACTCAGCCTGAGCCCTAGAGCCCGGGAGCCACAGCGACTGGAACGGCGTCCCCAGGCCCGTGCTCTGCAGCAAGAGAAGCCCCCGCGGGGAGGGCGGCCCCTGCTTGCTGTGCCTGGAGAAAGTCCCAGCGCAGCATCAAAGACCCAGCACAGAGGGAGATAAATCTTTCTAAAATAATAACAGAAAATAAATGCAATTAAAAATAAATAAGAAATACACGTGTAGGAGACAAGCTTATTCACTTCAGTCAGTCAGTTGTGTCCGACTCTTTGCGGCCCCATGAATCGCAGCACACCAGGCCTCCCTGTCCATCACCAACTCCCAGAGTTTACTCAAACTCATGTCCTTGGAGTCAGTGATGCCATCCAACCATCTCATCCTCTGTCGTCCCCTTCCCCTCCTGCCTTCAGTCTTTCCCAGCATCAGGGTCTTTTCAGATAAGTCAGTTCTTCGCATCAGGTGGCCAAAGTATTGGAGCTTCAGCTTCAGCATCAGTCCATCCAATGAATATTCAGGACCGATTTCCTTTAGGATGGACTGGTTGGATCTCCTTGCAGTCCAAGGGACTCTCAGGCATCTTCTCCAACACCACAGTCCAAAACCACAAATTCTTCAGTGCTCAGCTTTCTTTACAGTCCAAACCTCACATCCAAACATGACTACTGGAAAAACCACAGCTTTGACTAGATGGACCTTTGTTGGCAAAGTAATATCTCTGCTTTTCAATATGCTGTCTAGGTTACTCATAGCTGGTTCTTCAAGGAGCAAGTGTCTTTTGATTTCATGGTTGCAGTCTCCACCTGCAGTTATTTTAGAGCCCCCCAAAAATAAAGTCTGTCACTGTTTCCACTCTTTCCCCATCTATTTCCCATGAAGCGATGGGACCGGATGCAATGATCTTCGTTTTCTGAATGTTGAGCTTTAAGCCAACTTTTTCACTCTCCTCTTTCACTTGCATCAAGAGGCTTTTGAGTTCCTCTTCACTTTCTGCCATAAGGGTCATGTCATCTGCATATCTGAGGTTATTGAAATTTCTCCCGGCAATCTTGATTCCAGCTTATGCTTCTTCCAGCCCAGCGTTTCACATGATGTACTCTGCATATAAGTTAAATAAGCAGGGTGACAATATACAGCCTTGATGTACTCCTTTGCCTATTTGGAACCAGTGTGTTGTTCCATGTCCAGTTCTAACTGTTGCTTCCTGACCTGCATACAGGTTTCTCAAGAGGCAGGTTAGGTGGTCTGGTATTCCCATCTCTTTCAGAATTTTCCACAGTTTATTGTGATTCACACAACAGCTTGGCATAGTCAATAAAGCAGAAATAGATGTTTTTCTGGAACTCTCTTGCTTTTTCCATGATCCAGCGGATGTTGGCAATTTGATCTCTGGTTCCTCTGCCTTTTCTAAATCCAACTTGAGTATCTGTAAATTCATGGTTCACATACTGTTGAAGCCTGGCTTGGAGAATTTTGAGCATTACTTTACTAGCGTGTGAGATGAGTGCAATTGTGCGGTAGTTTGAGCATTCTTTGGCATTGCCTTTCTTTGGGATTGGAATGAAAACGGACCTTTTCCAGTCCTGTGGCCACTGCTGAGTTTTCCAAATTTGTTGCCATATTGAGTGCAATGCTTTCACAGCATCATCTTTTAGGATTTGAAACAGCTCAACTGGAATTCCCTCACCTCACTAGCTTTGTTTGTAGTGATGCTTCCTAAGGCCCTCTTGACTTCACATTCCAGAATGTCTGGCTCTAGGTGAGTGATCACAGCATCATAGTTATATGGGTCATGAAGATCTTTTTTGTACAGTTTTTCTGTGTATTCTTGCCACCTCTTCTCAATATCTTCTGCTTCTGCTAGGTCCCTAACATTTCTGTCCTTCATAGAGCCCATCTTTGCATGAAATGTTCCCTTGGTATCTCTAATTTTCTTGAAGAGATCTCTAGTCTTTCCCATTCTGTTGGTTTCCTCTATTTCTTTGCATTGATCGCTGAGGAAGGCTTTTTTATCTCTCCTTGCTATTCTTTGGGACTCTGCATTCAAATGGGTGTATCTTTCCTTTTCTCTTTTGCTTTTAGCTTCTCTTTGTTTCTCAGCTATTTGTTAGGCCTCCTCAGACAATCATTTTGGCTTTCGCATTTCTTTTTCTTGGGGATGGTCTTGATCCCTGCCTCCTGTACCATGTCACAAACCTCTGTCCATAGTTCATCAGGCACTCTGTCTGTCAGATCTAATCCCTTGAATCTATTTGTCACTTCCACTGTATAATCATAAGGGATTTGATCTAGGTCATACCTGAATGGTCTAGTGGTTTTCCCCACTTTCTTCAATTTAAGTCTGAATTTGGCAATAAGGAGCTCATGATCTGAGCCAGTCAGCTCCCAGTCTTATTTTTGCTGACTGTATGGAGCTTCTCCATCATTGGCTGCAAAGAATATAATCAGATTTCGGTGTTGCCCATCTGCTGATGTCCATGTGTAGACTCATCTCTTGTGTTGTTGGAAGAGGGTGTTTGCTGTGACCAGCGCGTTCTCTTGGCAAAACTATTAGCCTTTGCCCTGCTTCATTCTGTATTCCAAGGCCAAAGTTGCCTGTTACTCCAGGTGTTTCTTGACTTCCTACTTTTGCATTCCAGTCCCCTATAATGAAAAGGACATCTTTTCTGGATGTTAGTTCTAGAAAGTCTTGTAGGTTTTCATAGAACCATTCAACTTCAGCTTCTTTAGCATTCCTGGTCAGGGCATAGACTTGGATTACTGTGATATTGAATGGTTTGCCTTGGAAACAAACAGAGATCATT
>SJYO01007722.1:2436022-2729106 GCA_006410555.1 Capra ibex | reverse complement strand
GATCTTCACTCGACACCTCGGTTTACTAGAAAGTCCTGTTCAATCTTCCGTTACCGTGGGGTGAGGTCATGAGAACGGACCTTTTAGGGTACCCGTCTCCTCGGATCACCCGACGTCAGGTACCCCAGCGACCCTCAGTCTGTACTGACTCGCTGAACTGAAAGTGAAAAGTGAAAGTACGTAACCTCTTCCTTTACCGTTGGGTGAGGTCACAAGAACGGACCTCTTAGGGTCCCTGCCCCCTCGGACCACCCGACGGCAGATACCCCAGCGTGTCTCAGTCTGTGCTGACTTCACTGAATCGTTCGTTCGTTCGTTCTTATTATAGACCCGTACTTATGTCCCATGAGTCTACTTTCTAAAAAAAAGAAAGAGAGTTCCTAGAACCGACTAGTCCTCACCTATAGTTTTCGTCGTTTGTTTTTTGTTTGGTACTGTCCTTACAGTCTTTTTTGAAATGTAAATGGGAGTAACTAAAAAAAAAAAATTGGATCGTAGAGNCTCAGTCTGTGCTGACTTCACTGAATCGTTCGTTCGTTCGTTCTTATTATAGACCCGTGTTTATGACCCATGAGTCTACTTTCTAAAAAAAAGAAAGAGAGTTCCTAGAACCGACTAGTCCTCACCTATAGTTTTCGTCGTTTGTTTTTTGTTTGGTACTGTCCTTACAGTCTTTTTTGAAATGTAAATGGGAGTAACTAAAAAAAAAATTGGATCGTAGAGTAAGATAAAATTGGATCTTTTCTATAAAAACAACAAACATCTTACGTAATATTATTATTCTGTTAAATATATCTGTTTGAAATCCTCCTAGTGTCACTTCTGTTTTGTCTCCAATAACATAAACGACCGAAGGGACCATCGAGTCGACCATTTCTTAGGTGGACGTTACGTCCTCTGGGACCAAACTAAGGACCCAACCCTTCTAGGTGACCTCTTCCCTGTCCGATGGGTGATGTCATAAGAACCCAAAGAGACCACCGAGTCTTAGGCGGACGTCACACCCTCTGGACCCAAGTTAGGGACCCAACCCTTCTGGGGGACCTCCTCCTGTATCGTTGTGTGTGGTCATAAGAACGGACCTCTTAGGAGTACCTGTCTCCTCGGACCTCCCGAAGTACATCAGGTACCCAGCGTTTCTCAGTCTGTACTGACTCACTGATTCGTGTTGCGCATATAAAATAGTGGGTCTTCTCTCTTTCATTCTTTATTGTCTTCATCATTGTAATCGATTATAAATAACTCGTCAACGATACACTGTTCATGATACGATCCCCGAAATGTACCTAATCAAGTAATTAATGAGTGTTATTGATACACCATCCATAGTACAGTTTCCTTTCTCCTCGACCATTTTAGAGAAAAAAACTGAATCCTTACGGTAGAAGTATGAAATTCCTGACTCTTAGTAACCTTAACTATCCTTATTGTTGTTCTTGAATTTTCTTCCTGTCTGTCAAAAGTCAAACCCAAAAGACCCCAAAACCGTCTTCTACTCTGTCTATCGTAGCGACCGAGTTACCTGTACTCAAACTCGTTTGGCACCCTCTGTCACTTCCTGTCCCCTCGGACCGTGCGACGTCCGGTACCCCAACGTTTCTCAGCCTGTGCTGACTTGTTGTTGTCACAACGACCCTAACTTCGACTTAAAACTACATTACCACCCTAAAGTTATCCGTCTCTGTTCATTACATTTTTCGTCCGTTTTTCCTTTCCGTGATACAGTTCTTTCGTCTAATTCCTCTTCTTTATGGAAACATCCTCTCCAAATAAACCTCTACGATCGATCTCTATTCAGACCTTTTGGGTAACCCTTTTTTTCATTCCTATTAATTAATTACTTTCCGTAATACGTCTTTTCCAATTGGGTACTGATAAATGTACCCCTCTTTTCTTGATTTAGATATGTACTCATGTACTCTCTTTGACGTCCATAGGTCCTTTCTCTACTATTCCTAGTCCATCCTGTCACTGAAGTCCTGTCTTCTCTTGTGTTACTTCCCTTGTCGGACCTCCGTTGTATCAGTCCTGACCGTCTGATTGACCGATGCCCCTTCTCTCCTCGATTTCAATGTCCAGTTCCTACGAGGTCTTCAGACTAGACTGTCGGGTGGAAAGTGACTGTAATCTTTATCTTCTTGGTCCAAATCTTCCCTTCCAGTACCCAAACCACAGTCTACACGACTTACAATCTATAGATCTTTCTCTACAGATCTTCCGTAGACCTATTTATTTAGACTTCGTGTTCCAATCCTGAACCCTATTTCTCAATTCACCTTTGAACCGTCTTTTCTTTAGTCACCGTACCAGTATTTATTCCCACGTACACATACACACACTATAGGAGTGTGTACCTATACATAGGAGTGACATCAAGACTAGAACTTTAAAATTGATACAGTCAAATAAGTAATATAAGAATCTAACTACACAATTCAATAACTATACGGGTAATAGTTATTTCTTGTCTAAACCATCCCCCTCCGGAACAAATGAACAACATCCTACGTATCATTAAAGGAAATACAACCTTCGTTCCTTTGTTTTTCTTTAAAATGAATTGATAGGAGGTCAATCTTTTTCTCGACAACCTTTTATTTAATTTTATTAGTTGACCAAGTATGGTGGTATTTTTATCCAACCTCAGACCTATTATTAGATTTACCCAACAAAACGTGGCTAGTCGAGGGCATGAATTAAGACCTTGGGACGTGATTCAGACGTTACTATGAATCAACACCGACGGAGTGGACGCAGTCTTCAGCAAGTAAATTCAAAAGTGGGTCTGGAACGACAAGTAAACGACCGAGTTCAATAATTTGATGACTTGCATCGGACTCTCGGAAGTAACCTTTGTCACACGGTCTACTAAATACTCCGTCAGTCCGTCAACAAAATTCAACTAAGGTTCACTTGCCGAACCACGAACGTAGTAGTGAAGGAGAGGGAAGTCGAAAGAGACTCCAAAGGAATTAGAGTGGGTGAGTCTCTTCAGTCTCCTTGCGGAAGGGAAAACATTTTGATTGTTCGATGTGTCTTAATATAAAAGTTACACGACCCAGATCATTCACTGAATAATTGTACTACACCTCTCCGGGGACATCTTTTTACCAAATGGAGTCGTGTAAACGGATCGTAATATTAATAAGTCCTGTATGGGTTCTCAATGAGGACTTGTATGACACTAATCGGTCCGAAAAAGGTAATTTAAACGTTTTGTTAAGTAGATTAAAATTTTTCTCCGAAAATGGTGACTTATTTTGGGGAGGTCTCTTCAGTAACAGGCTTTACCAAAACATTCCGATAGAGTATATGTAACAAAAGTTTAAACGTATATAAATCTTTTGAAATCATTGAGACTACCTTAAATCGTATATGTTTATCCCGGAAAAATTTTTTGACTTCTTATGAACTAAATATTATAATCAAAGTCCAAATATCATATCTCTAAGCTATAAAAATACCTAATATGAGGTACATTTCAATGATATATTATAACCGATGTAAGGGACACGACATGTTATATAGGACTCTCGGACAAAGTAAGTATCACCCGATGTGGAGAATTAGGGGACGGGAATAGAACGACGAGGGACGAAGGGAGAAGGGTGACCATTGGTGATCAAACAAGAGATATAGACACTCAGACAAAGACAAAATAATATAAACAACAACGTTTATCGTCCGAGAGTAAGAAAAATTGATAACTTGTTGTCAGTAACATATGTGTGTGTGAGATTCAGTGAAGTCAGCACAGGCTGAGACACACTGGGGTATCTGCCGTCGGGTGGTCCGAGGGGGCAGGGACCCTAAGAGGTCCGTTCTTGTGACCTCACCCAACGGTAAAGGAAGAGGTTACGTACTTTTACTTTTCCCTTTCACTTCAGCGAGTCTCCACAGGCTGAGAAGCGCTGGGGTACCTGACGTCGGATGGTCCGAGGAGACAGGTACCCTAAAAGGTCCGTTCTCATGACCTCACCCCACGGTTGTGGAAGAGACTGTGTGTGTGATGTAGTAGAAATAGGTAAGTAAACGACCACTGAGAATCCGACAAAGGTATAGAACCGATACTTGCAACTTCACGTAGATAGAAAAGTTTAACCACAAAAGTGAAAAAAAGGTCTATCTATGGGTCTTGACTTTAATAACATAGTATACCATCAAGATAAAAATAACAAAACTCCCTGGAGGTACGACGAAAGGTATCACTGACATGGTTAAATGTAAAGGAGGTTACAGGATGGTCCCAAGGGAAAAGAGGTGTAGGAATGGTTGTAAATAATAAACATGAAAAACATAAGGACAACAGTTACACCACATAGTGTAACTAACTAAATACCTAGAACTTGGTAGGAAGGTAGGGATCTTATTTAGGATGAACTGCCACAGACTAGAAAAAATAAATAACAACTTAAGTCAAACGATAATAAAACAACTCCTAAAAATATAGATATAAGTAGACTCTATAACCGAATATTAAAAAAAACATGACAAAAACGGATAAAAGTCATAGTTTAATTACCACCAAAACACCTCACTTAAACCTTCACAAGGGAGGAGTTAAAAAAATCTTATAAAACTTTTCCTATTATAATTGAGAAGAGAGACATATATAAGATATAACCATCTTAAGGGGACACTTCGACAGATCAGGACCTAAAAACGAACGATCCTCAAAAAAAAAAATTAAACAGATAAAGTCTAACAGATAAACAAGGACTAAGTCAGACCTTCTAACATCCAGAGATCTCTAAATAGGTAAAGAAGATCCAACAGGTTAAATAACGAAATACGAAATATCGACATGTATTATAAGAGAGTACAAAAAATTAGAGACAATGTAACCAATATTAAAGAGAAGAAAGTAAAGAATGAAACAATTAAACACAGGAGAGAGAAAAAAGAACCACTTAGACCGATTTGTAAATATTTAAAACAAATAGAAAGGTTCCTTGTCGAGAACCAAAAAAAATTAAAAAAGGTAATAAAATCCAAAGATAAATAAAGGAAGGACTAGAAATAATAAAGGAAGAAAGTGACTGTAACCCGAGACAAACAAGAAAAAGAAAGTCCAACAAATAAACTCTGAAAAGAACAAAGAACTCCATCCGTACACAAAGATATTTGAGAGAATCTTGTCAAAAACGATGTAGGGTATCTGAAATCTATCAAAAACAAAAGTAAACAGAGTTCCATAAAAGACTAAAGGAGAAACTAAATGCCTAACTTTGTAACCACAAAAAAAATCATCGTACAAAAAATCAGAGGTGGACAAACACAAAAAAGAGTAAGAGTAAGGACATTTACTATGGATATCAAAGTATTACGACATCAGTCTTTTTTACGAGCTATATTAAAGACAGGAGAATTTAAACAAATCTGAACAAAACACCGGATTGTATGTAGGACTTCTTGTAACGTACATAAGAACTCTTCTTACACAAGGACAAAAACCTACATTACAGGATACCTATGTATAATTCGTGTTGATCAGGTTCCACAGTAAATTCTAGTGACTAAAGAATTACCAAGAGATTACTAGGATAGACTTACTGACAGGTAACTTAGATCCTTAAAAATGAAAATCTTCTCCCAAAAGGGGTATTTTGGTGTATCCGAGACTTGAATTTTTTGTCTGTTTGTTTATTTTAGGTGTAAAGCATCGGGAAGACCAACTACTTACAGTGATGTGCACATGGTCACATTCCGGTCTAGTGATACTGACTCACCCTGAACGACATTGATTGTAAACGACTGTCCTGGTGGTTGTACCTGGTTTGATGGTGTGTCTCTAGAGTGGTTATGGCAGGGTAAGGAAAAGGTTTCCATCCGAGACTACATGACATTATATTATTCCGTAGAAAGGGGATGTTAGTTCGTGTTAGAGAAAATTTCTCTCTAACACTCGTTTCCTTCCTTTTTAGAAGGAAGAGAATCTACGAATCCTCATGTATGACATCGTATCTGTGACTTTGGTTCATAAACTTTTGGATGGGTTACCGACAACGAATCTTGTCATAATAAGGTGAGGAAGTAGTGCAGTGGAGGGGGTGTGTGCTTCCACGTACGTGTGTGTGTACGAGTGCATACGTGTGTGTGTATACGAGTGTACACGTGTGTGTGCCAGAGAGAGAGAGAGTATAAGGGTTTAATCGCCCGACCGAATAAAGACTCTACACTGATTTGACTTTGTAAGAACGTCTCTCATTGAAAAGGAAAAGAAAACAGACTCTTTCTTTAGTCTTAGGTCTTCTTAAGTCTTCTTTTTTCGTCGACTGATTTGTACCTCAACCTCGATTACTTAGAATAATATTTAGGAGTCATAAGACCCTTTCACATATCCAAAGAAATACAAGACTACATAAACTCTAAGTGCGAAGGGAACATCGAGTCAGCCATTTCTTAGACGGACGCCTTCGGGACCCAAGCTAGGGACCCAACCCTTCTAGGGGACCTCTTCCGTTACCGTTGGGTGAGGTCATAGGAACGGACCTTTTAGAGTACCTGTCTCCTCGGACCACCCGACGTCAGATACCCCAGCGTTTCTCAACCCGTACTGACTCGCTGATTGTGAATGAATTGTCAGAGTCCACAATCTTTGAGGTTAACTGATCAATTTGACAATAGTAGTGTTTTTGATTAGTCATTATGACCCTGAAAAACCTATTGCAAGACAAAACTTTATTAAAATTTGAATTGTCCTTTAAATATTATTATTATGGTCCTTACATCCTTGTGTTGGTTACCAAGTGTAAAGCAGGACAAAAGAGAGAAGGGATGTCGGGGTGTAGAGACAGAGAGAGAAATCTGATACAACTTTGTAACAGAGAGAAATGGAGAAGTGTAAGTCATACATAAAAATTTCATGTCTTGTAAAAGATTGTATTTGGTGTCGTAACTATATTAAAAACACTACGAAAGACCAAGGAAAATAACCTCTCACCATTCAATACTGGTTGGATCTATCGTATAATTTTTCGTCTCTGTAATGAAACGGCTGATTCCAGGCAGATCAGTTCCGATACCAAAAAGGGTACCAGTACATACCTACATTCTCAACCTGACACTTCTTCCGACTCGCGGTTTCTTAACTACGAAAACTTGACACCACAACCTCTTCTGAGAACTCTCAGGGAACCTGAGTTCCTCTAGGTTGGTCAGGTAAGACTTCCTCTAGTTGGGACTCTAAAGAAACCTCCTTTACTACGATTTCGACTTCGAGGTCATGAAACCGGTGGAGTACGCTTCTCAACTGAGTAACCTTTTCTGAGACTACGACCCTCCCTAACCCCCATCCACCTCTTCCCCTGCTGTCTCCTACTCTACCGACCTACGGTAGTGACTGAGTTACCCGCACTCACACTCACTTGAGGCCCTCAACCACTACCTGTCCCTCCGGACCGCACGACGCTAAGTACCCCAGCATTTCTCAGCCTGTGCTGACTCGCTGACTTGACCTGACGTGACTTGCCCTTGATCAACACGAGTGACGATGTTCACACAATAAAGAAGATCAGGACAAGTCGTCTGTTTCTATCCCTTATGTACAGAACATATAAAAATATAGGTAAATGTATAAATGGTTTTTTTAGTAACTTAAATGTGACTAGGAAGTCAATGTCAAGTCATAGTTCCAGATCAGAGGAAAGAAAAAATTTTGTTTAGATATTGAGAGAAGGGGTCGCCACTCTTTGGACGGAAGACAATAGAAGTAAAGAAAAAAAAAAAAAGTAAACGAGTTCGAGTCATATGTATTTTCAAACGAAAAAGTAACGATTAAGTGTAGTGACGTTGTTAGGTTTGGATGAATGACCTTGAGTTATAACTAGATGTCAATAAAATTCTATCTAAAATATGTATAATTTACGTATTTAGATTACCCTTGATTAAATTACTTAAAACTCCTTACATGTGTAGAAACAATTAGTATGGGTATTATTTCCTATGTAAAAAAAGTTAGTAGGGTCTTTCAACAGGGGAAGTCAGTTGTCATAGGGTTTTCTGTCGGGAAAAGGTCAAAATAAAAAGTGGTTAATCAAAAAAACCGATTCAACAATTGTTTATTAAAAATATAGGTCTCTCAAAAATTTCCTTGAAGTTTTTATAAAATTAAAGAACATCTACTTACAACTGGATACTGTATAATCAAAAATGTATTTAATACATATATAACGTAGGAACTTAGGTTTATTTCACGTCTGAAAATGGTACCGGAGACGACTAGTAAATCAGGAAGGTCAAGTGACATGAAGTCGATGAGACCTGTAGAAAGTCCAGGAGTTGGTGTCATTTAAGAAAAGGTGAAATCGTTGATACATGAACAACAAGGGAGATAATTTCTTTGTATAAAAGGAATTAGAGGTGGATAGACCTCAAAAGAGTAGTGGATGACGTTCTCTGACAGGGACTGATAACATGGAATATAACCGGTGGTGAAAAGGCCCCAGTGAGAGACAGAGAAAGGAACAAAATAAAGGATGTGTCGAGAACGGTGAGAGGAATAGATAGATAAGAAACAATAAAGGAGTCATATCTTACTATGGACCATTTACATACACACACAGACTTATACTTTCTCACTCAAGTTGTTTATAAATAACCTACTTACTTCCTACGTTATTAAACAATAAGACATACTTTATGGAAGTAATCAGGGTCTCTTAAGACTTCGTGTTTTATAAAAAGAACATGTTTAATAATTACTTATACAGTTGGAAAGATATAATATGAAAAATAAGACGAATCAGAAGTTTACTCGTTTACACGTTAGAATGACGTGATATTGATGTAAATTTTTCATATATAAGTAACTAAAAAAACTCGTTAATGAGTTTTTTATCAGGGTGAAACTTTACTACCTTTGTAATATTTCGTTGTAAAATCAAGTTATTGCGTATACGGATCAATCTCGGTATTTTCTTAGGACAGAGAAAGGTTTTTCCCAAAATTTAGACCGGTTTCCAACGAAGTGACCCTCTGACAAGTCCCTGACGAAAAGTACCTTTACTTTGATTCCCAAAACAGGGACCACATTGTATTCATTCTTTCTTACACGATAATCCCTGTCCTAGACATCTGAGATCTTATATGAGGAGATAAGGTACTGTCTTGTGTCGACACGTGTGAATGTTCCTGTCGATGTTCGTTCGGAAACTCAAACCGAAACACAAATAGATGAACAGTGAACTATCGACATCCTACCTTTCTTATTATCGTGTATTTCACCTAACTAAAAACGAGTAGTGTCTAAAAATCAATACCCTGGTTTTATGAATTGATGAGTATATTTTATGGGTTTCGTCAAAGACTTAAAAGTAAACAATTGGATTTTTAAGGTCATTTCTGAAACTGTTGATAAACTATCTAAAGACCTACCTGTAAACGAAATTCTTTACGTTCTCAACTAATGTATCAACTAACAAAATATACCCTTATCTCCGACAGTCTTCTCCGTTGTACATAAAACGAACACACAAACAAAGATTCCTCGTATCGTCGGTGACTAGTACTTGGTTGTCTACGGTCCTTTAGGAAGGGAACAAAACTACTCGGGTTGTTTTTCCGTTGCATATGCTATAGGTAACAGGTGAGGTTTCTTATATTCCGTGAAAGTTTATACGGTCACCTCCACTCATAAAATTTAAGAAAATTTTAAATACGTCTATCAAACAAATATTATAGTTAAAGGACTAAACGGTACTCTCTTGGATGACTTAAGATTTTATTTACATGAGATTATCGAATAAATCTCCGAACTTCTATGTAAACCCGATAGAGAACAGAAACTCATGATCTTCAGAAATTAAGTTCTAAAATGATAGATCAGTTTTATGGTACAACCCAAAAGATTCGTTCTTACCTATGTCATCTGTATACAGTCGATCCGAGACGAATTTACTTTCGTAGGGGATTAGTACTATTTAATTTCCGTTTGCTTACCTTAATGTCTAAAATTTTATGAGTCGTCGGATAAACAGAACCAAAGATGTTTTTTTAGTAGTGAATTTACAACTTCATATCGATGGTTGAGGTCCCTAGTGGTACGGGCATTCATAAGATCACTTGTTCTTCATGAGTAATTTACAATTTTTTGTTTGATTTTGTTTTTTGTCCGATGTTATTTAAGACAAACACATTAATAATTGTACTAAGAAGGGAGAAAAGGACGAGGAGTTGGGATATTACCCATTACGTCAATAGATTTCATAGTAATGGAGTTCCAACTCCAAATAATACGGTATATAGAAACTGTACATTTTCCCACTTCGAGTAGGAATCTATATTAACAGTGGATGGGTTATGGTCTTTTCGTGACACGGATGTAATGTAAAGGGTAGAAAGACTAGGTGATAGACTTTATACTAGTGACTTTAGTAGGAGAAATTAATGTTTATAAGGAGTTTTTTCGTTTGTTTTCGAATTCTTCCAATTTTTCATTTACCTTCGAATTTTTCCAGTTACATTCGAGAAGATCACAGTCTGATCACAGTCTGAGGATCCGTTAACCCAAAACTGACCTCTTCTTTCTCCTTTTCTACTTGAATTTCCTGTGTGAGACTGACCCAGTCTCATGTTACGTCAGTCTTATGAACCGTACCTTGTCCATTTCAATCCCACCCTCCTCCTTCCTACGTTTGAAAAATAGTACCTCATTGTACCTTGTTGTCTGACCAAGGTTTATCCTTTTCCTCATGTAGTTCCGACATATGACAGTGGGACGAATAAATTGAATATACGTCTCATGTAGTACTCTTTGTAACCCGACCTTCTTCGTGTTCCACCTTAGTTCTAACGGCCCTCTTTATAGTTATTGGAGTCTATACGTCTACTGTGGTGGGAATACCATCTTTCTCTTCTCCTTGATTTTTCGGAGAACTACTTTCACGTTCTCCTCTCACTTTTTCAACCGAATTTCGAGTTGTAAGTCTTTTGCTTCTAGTACCGTAGACCAGGGTAGTGAAGTACCCTTTATCTACCCCTTTGTCACCTTTGTCAAGTCTGAAATAAACCCCCCCGAGGTTTTAGTGACGTCTACCACTGACGTCGGTACTTTAATTTTCTGCGAATGGGGAACCTTCTTTTCAATACTGGTTGGATTTATCGTATAAGTTTTCGTCTCTGTAATAAAATGGTTGTTTCCAGGTAGATCAGTTCTGATACCAAAAAGGTCACCAGTACATACCTACACTCTCAACCTGAGACTTCTTCCGACTCGTGACTTCTTAACTACGAAAACTTGACACCACGACCTCTTCTGAGAACTCTTAGGGAACCTGACGTTCTTCTAGGTTGGTCAGGTAAGACTTCTTCTAGTCGGGATCCTAAAGAAACCTTCCTTACTACGATTTCGATTTTGAGGTCATGAAACCGGTGGAGTACACTTCTCAACTGAGTAACCTTTTCTAAGACTACGACCCTCCCTAACCCCCGTCCTCCTCTTCCCCTGTTATCTCCTACTCTACCGACCCACCGTAGTACCTGAGCTACCTGCCCTCAGACTCACTTGAGGCCCTCAACCACTACCTGTCCCTCCGGACCGCACGACGTTAAGTACCCCAGTGTTTCTCAGCCTGCGCTGACTTGACCTGACTTGACGACCCCGAAGTTGAGAGGAGATTATCGTGTACGAACGGAACGGCTACTACGTAGCTCGAGATTAGGTCGGAGGGAGAGAATTAGGAAAAAATTTCGAAGAGTGACATCTCGCTGAGTGACACACCGACGTCCCGTACACCTTCACAAATATGTTACCTGTCGTCCTTAATCCGTTCATAAGTACCTACTTCATAATCCTGACCACTAACCGTCACTCCTTCCGTTTCACCGTACCTGTCTTTTGGTCTGTCTACCTCAACCCTCGACGTCGTTCATTATGTTAGAGAAGAGAAAGGTACCATTGGTTCCGTCACTGAAATCACTGGTATGGAATCCAGAGGCTACCTCTGTTGGTCTCTACCTTTTCTGTCGGACTGGAGGACGATACGGACGTGTCGATAACGGGAGAACGTACATCAGTTTAATCGTTTATGGACGAATCAAGAAGGACACAAGTTCCGTGACGACGACGACGATTCAGCGAAGTCAGCACAGGTTGAGACACACTGGGGTATCTGCCGTCGGGTGGTCCGAGGGGGCAGGGACCCTAAGAGGTCCGTTCTTGTGACCTCACTCGTGTTCGGATAAGAGGTAATTCCCCAGTATCACATACGAGTTTATAATACCAGTCCTAAAAGACAAATTACGTCTTTCTATTTGAGGACAGATCAAATATAGTGTTTCAAATTAAAGAGGGATTCTTTGGAGTATGTCATATATCAAGTTAGTGTGAGAGTGTCATGATTTTTATTTTACTTAAAAGGAGGTCAGAAAAGTTGTAGTGGTAAATCCCCATTTTAAAGAAGGATGGTAATTCGAAACTGTTCGAAAAAAAAGACTGACCTTTCGGTCCAAATCTCATTGATAAACAAACAGAACAGGTACTAACTAGTGAAATATTTATTTTCTAATAGAAAACGAAAGTTATCTTTCTTCTCAGCCACCTACTATTTACCTTAGCCTGTTGAAAGGTCTTCAGACAAGGGTACTCATGAATGGACCACACGAAACGCCATGTGGTCAAGCTGAGACATTGCTCTTATAGTTTGTCCCCCTATGGACACTCATGGTAAGATAAAAAATTTTAAATGGTGGATACGTAAACACTAACAGATGAAAAAAACTTGTCAGAAAAATTTGGGGTGTGATCTTTTCGGGTAATCTGTGGTTCCAGACACTCAGACTACTTTGTGACTTGTTATATCTTTTTACATTCGACTCTCCTGGGTCCACTTTTTATTTGTTTTATCGGTATCCTTACCTACCGGAACTTAATAAAGTCCTCTTTTAAGTGATATTTAGGTTTGGATCAAAGATTCCTATAGTCGTGTTTTCATAATTTATAAACTCGTACGAGTTAAATCATTTTACTAACCCAAAGACACAAACCCACCACAGGTTCTATCTCCGGTCTCCCTCTCCTCCTTTAGTCTCCATCCACTTATAGGAAGTTCATCGATTCGTGACTCTGCAAACACCACGGTAGGGTTATACATTAAGTTGTATTCTGTCGTCGTTCCAGAGTTTTTCGTAGAAGAATTTTTACATTCTTTTATGTTTATTCGAAAAATTTTTTTTTTAAGTTTACTACTTGAATTATTAAAAGAGAACTTTTTACTTTATGATTTATGAAATTGGATTACTAATGGATTAATAAAAAGAGAAAAACCTCCGGGGGTAAGACGAGTACGGGATTTGAACGATAGATTACCAATCAGACGGAGACACGATATATAATATATATACTTTGTAATATAAGAAACATTATATTAAAATATTCCTTCTCTAGTAGTGAGGGTAAAATGTTCACTCTTTTGCCTTTACTACTCAAATTCATTAAACGAGTTATAGTGTGTTGGCCGTTCACGCCTCTGAGTTTAAGGTCTAAGAAACGTTTGTTACATGGGACGACATTTGGAAGACTTTACACTATAGGACTTTGTATAGAAATGGAGAAGTGGTCAGTGACCTCTCTTCTCCATGAAGAGAGAGGTAGGATAGATATCTTCTGTCGATCGGTCTCAAAAGGAAGGACGTTTTTGGACACCCCGAGAAAAGAAGTTTTGACTTCCTTTTGAATTCCCGTAGATCAAACTTACAGTTAAGTTCCGTTTAAGACGGAGAAACCGTAAACTGACCGAGGGATGGGTAAGTGAGATTTAACTTTAGATCGTGAATTGTGGGTTCGTGTCTACGAGGTCATGTTGAAGGGTGAGGTCTCTCTTGATGCCCTTTTGATGTGGTGAAAATAGATGAATTTTCATTGTAGTCACCCTTGGCTGTGATAAGAGTGTCATGATGTAAGAATACCGATGTGTCTGTTGGATTCTGTTTGGCCGTATACTCCTTTTGTTCGTTGTATTTTCTCTTTTAGGTTCTGTTTATTTGTCGGTTCGTGTCACACTCATTTATCATTATCAATCTTTGGTTTTTTCGGTATTTCTAATTTGTAAGAGTGTATGGGTTGGAAATTAATAATGGGAGTCTCTAAGTTCTTCTATACTGGTGACATTTTATTTTTGTCTTTTGATACTCTTTTGTTGGTCTTTATCATCAGTCTCAAATTCTTATATTGAAAGTTTCGTACTGTACCGAGATTGGGGGTCCTCGAACGACGTTTAAGGAAGGTTTGGGTCCCGGGTCATCCGACTATCCAAATCAGGGACGGTTGACGAGACATAAAAATAGGTGAGGTGTCTCTACGAATGCAACAAACTTCGGGACTATACAGAACACCCGAAAGGTGAAAATACAACACTGACAGTAAAGACAAACCATCCTCGTCACAACAAGGACAAATCAACGATTCAGTACAGACTGAGAAAGGCTGGGGTCCCTGACATCGGGTGGTCCGAGGAGGCAGGGACCCTAAGAGGTCCGTTCTTATGACCTCACCCAATGGTGAAGGACGAGGTCCCCTAAAAGGGCTGGGTCCCTAACTTGGGCGTAGGGGACGTAACCGTCCACCTAAGAAATGGCGACTCGGTGGTCCCAGCGGACAGTCCTCTTCACCCCCATATAATTTCGTAATTATACGACATACGAGATCTTGGTTTCAGAGGTATAATGACCAGGGAGATTGTCTACTTCAACCAAAAACACATTGTGATGTAAAAATCATATTTAAAGTATTTAGTCCTTTGGCAAGAATAGGTGAGGTGAAGACTGTCATAATAAGACCATTGTACATAGTGAGCGAAAGTGTCCGCCCAATGTGACATGTTAGGTTCTGAGAGATTATGGGACTGACTTCAGTGGTAAGACCGTTCTTGATGAAATGTAGTTATTTTTGGTTTAGCTTCGGGTACAAGAAGAATTAACAAATGGACATTACCGTCTATAATCATGGACGTGGTGAGTGATACAAATTTTACAGGAACAACGAGTACTTCTAATCCCTAGGTTAGGATTTTTTAACAACCCTTTTTTCCCTTGGTTCAAACCTTACATCAAGTTTTTCTGAATTGAGACGTGTAAAGGAAAACTCTGACGGTCGACGTACTGTGAAAATAACTCCATATCAACCAAATATTATGATATATTTCAAGTCTACATGTTGTGTCGTTAAGTATTAGAATTTCCAATATGAGATAAACACCAATAATATTTTATAACCGATATAAGGACCCCGACATGTTCTAAATAAAATATATATCAACAAACATGGTAAATTAGGGGATGGATATAAAACGGGGAGGGAACAAGAGAGAGGGGTAACCATTGAAGATCAAACAAAGGACATAGACACTCAGACAAAGAAAAGACAATATAAGTGCAAACAAAGTAAAAAGTCTAAGGTGTATTTTCACTGTAGTCTATCATAAACAGAGGGAGACAGACTGAATAAAGTGATTCGTATTATGTGAGGTCAGGTAGGTACAACAACGCTCACAGTTTTAAAGAAAGGAAAAGCCGACTCATCATAAAGCAACATATATATGGTGTGTACGAGGTAAGTAGACAACGACCAGCGAATCAAACGAAGGCATAGAACCGATAACATTTATTCGATGATACTTTTGACACCACACATATATAAAAACTTAATTAGGAAAACAAAAGAAACTTACATACGGTCGTGACATTAACGACCCGTATACCATTGACATAGAAATCAAAAGACTCCTTCGAGGTGTGGCAAAAGGTGTCACCGACGAGGTTGAACGGTAGTTGTCACTTGTCGCAAAGGGAAAAGAGGTATAAGAGTTTTCGTAGACGATAAACACCGTGTAAAAGTCGTACTCAAACTAAAAATGTTGTAAAAATAAAGTTACTCAAAAAAAAAAAAATTAAAGAAAGGACCTTCCTGACAAGATTTAATTCCCGATAGTTAGAAGGAACTTTCTTACGTAAATTAAGTCCTTCGGTGTCTTCTAACGGTTACTCAGAATTTAAATGTTTTTATTATACTTGTTTCTTCATATATTTTAAGACACTTCAATCTAAAAATTTACAATAAACAAACCCTTTTTTTGAGATGACGTCAGTACTATTAGTGGTGCGTAGTTTGATGAGTTTAAAACTGAACTTACTCTTCACTCGACGGTCATTCATAAGACACATTGGATTCACTACTACGACCCGACGAAGAGTTTGTCATGGAGTACCGACGACTCGAGACCCTGAGTTGCAAGACTTGTGTGCACCTTTGACGTTCCGGTGTCGTTTTTATGTCAGGACTCAGTGGGTCTGAAATTCGGTTCCAAAAGGTATAAATATCATTAAATAGCTACCTATTCCCTGTTAGATTTTAAATCCTTCTTAAATAGTGTAAGGACACTATTTCGTCCTAGTGTTTGTTTTGAACTTTGCTTGGTTTGTAGTGTTGAGGAAAGATGATTCATAAGGAGGAGGGGTTTAAAGATAGATGACGACCTTCTTATAAATCTTCCTGTACGAAGGGTCTACCACGATCACCATTTCTTGGGTGGACGGTTACGTCCACTGATTCTCTGTACCCAATCTAGAGACCCAACCCTTCTAGGGGACCTCTTCCCGTACCGTTGGTTGGGTGAGGTCATAAGAACGGACCTTTTAGGGTACCTGACTCCTTGGACCGTCCGATGCCAGGTATCCCAGTGTTTCTCAACCTGTACTGACTTCGTTTAATCGTGTGTACGTTTCAATATTTTAATTTGTATAACTACCGTAGGTCATTATGATTGATACATTGAATTTGTACGTAAATGTCTTAATTTTTGTTATAGTTTAAGAAAAGAGAAAGAGTAGGACCGATGTAGTTGTAACTATTATTTTGACTCCAAGGGGGTTGTAAAACAGTCAGAAATAACTCGTGGATGATACACGTGTTTATCATACGATCCAGGACTTCCCTCACTTTATACGATTTTGTAGATATGGAGTTACCTGTACACTTTGTATCCACCAGTGGTGACAGGTGACAGTGGGTTGACACAAAATTCCAGAAACTAGTGTTTCTAAAGTGGAAGATTTTGTCTTTTGTGTTTTTGTCCCCCAAGACGTTCTCAGTACCCGGTGTATTTTCCTCACACAGATAGACCTTGTTAAGTCTATTCTACCTTTTTAGAGTTCTCTACTTGTCCACGATTCAGACTGCCCACTAGTCGTCACCTTTCCGTCCAACAACAGTTACCCATCTCACTGGTTTATAAAATAATAAATATCTTATATTTATTATCTCCACAATAATTAATACGACCCTATTCTCCATATTTGTTGTCTGAATCTTAGGACCCTGTAAAGACCCGTTTGAACCTATAAACCAGTGGAGACAGGTATCTTCTGTGAGTCGTCTGTTCCTGTTGTTTTTGTACCAGGGTCCGGGTCGTCCGGACGTCCCGAATGTCCACCACCACCCCTGGGACGTCCGTGACCGACCTGAAGACTGATCCACCATCACCGATCTTCGTAGACAAGTCCAACTAAGGAAAAACAAGGGTACCAGAAGGGTTCAAGTCACGGAAACAGAGTCTGAGATTCTGTGGGAAGGTCCCAGAACGGGGAAGTTGGAATGATGGGGAGAGGACCCCAATGAGTAACTGTGTGTCGGGAGACCTGAACGGAGATGAGAGAAAGGTTAGATAACAATTTCGTATTTGAGACACCAAATGAAAAAAAGCACGGAAGACAAAAATAACGATTTCGGAAAAGGTTGGTTCGAGAACGTTTAGTTTTCCAAAACCTAAAGTTTAAATAAACATACCCACACTTTTCGGATAAGACTTGAAGCTTTTGAATTGCAAAATAAAAAAGGGAGAAGTAAGAGGATCATAAGGATTACCATTACACCCATGGTGTCACACCTATAGGGTGTATATTCCTTCATGCCTGTTTCTTTTAATGTCCCCTATTAGTAAGTTACATAATAGAGACTACTATGATTGCAAGAACTACCTTGTGTACTTTTGATAATACACAGTTCATAACGAATACGTAATCGAATAAATTACGAGTGTAATTGATAATCAATGTATGACAACAATTGAGATAAAACATTGAGCCCTTTCAGTCCGAAGTAAGAATCCTCATCTCTTTTCTTCGTCATGTTATATCATTTTTTGTTTGAACCACGACTTCAAATCACAGTCAAAGCAGAAGTAAAGAGAACACATATGTAAAAGGAGTATATATGTTAGTCTTCAAATGAAAATTTTGAGAAGTTTGAGATTTTAAACTCTATGTTCAAATGTTAGGAATAGATTTTAAAAACCCTAATCAACGTACAACCTTAAGTCTTTAAAAGTCTAAACACTTTCCATTATACATGTCTATAACTCATAATAACTCATTGACGTCACCCTAGAACCCCCATCGAGGAATACTAGTTTATTTTCACAAAGATGTCGTTATGAAAACATCACTCTTTTTATTCAATATAAAAATTTTTTAAGGAGAGTCAAGTCCAGTCTACTATGGTGGTTTAATTAAACGACTCTTGTATAATTTTTTTTGTTGGCCTAAAAGTTTTGAGTAACCTAAGACATTAGCACCTTTGACCCGATTACTTTCGTAACCTCATTTCTATAGTGATCACTACCTTTTATAATATAAAATAATAGTAATACTTATCAGATCTAATTATCCTAACTACACGTACCATTCACAGTGTAATGGACCTTTTAAAATTCATGAGTCATTCTGATTATTAATTGGTATTACTAATGTGTATTTTCTTCATTACCGTTGGTTAATCTTATTTAAGAACGCCTGAATTTAAGGTAGAGAGTTTAAAGACCTCTGGGAACTAATTTCCCTATGATAATTGTTGAGATTTTCGGAAGAACCCATCCCAAGGGTACACTATTCTCTTTCCGTTGTTGTTGTTGTAACTATTTTGTCTACTTCGTGTGGAGGGTTTTCTTATCGGTTCACGTATACCCGAAGTCCTTCGTGTCTAAAATGTAGACTACGGTCGAGTTATCTAGGTCACAAAACTCAATGCGGATTCCCCGAAGGGACCACCGAGTCTCCAATTTCGCAGACGGACGTTACGTCCTCTGGACCCAAGCTAGGGACCCAGTCCTTATAGAGGACCTCTTCCTTTACCGTCGGGTGAGGTCATAAGAACGGACCTCTTAGGGTGCCTGTCTCCTCGGACCACCCGATGTCAGGTGCCCCAACGTTCCTCAGCCTGTGCTGACTCGCTGAAGTGAAAGTGAAATTATCATAGGTTGTCCAGAAGGGACATCGAGTTTACCATTTCTTAGACGGACGTTACGTCCTCTGGGTCAAAGTTAGGGACCCAACCCTTCTAGGGAACCTCTTCCTTTACCGTGGGGTGAGGTCATAAGAACGGACCCTTTAGGGTACCTGTCTCCTCGGACAACCCGATGTCAGGTGCCCCAACGTTTCTTAGCCTGTGCTGACTCGCTAATTGTGATGATGCGGTTATCATAGGTTGTCACCATATAGAGTCATTAAATCAGGTGAATCTCTTAAATCATAGATTTTTGATTTATATACGTAAGTTCAATCCATCCAAGAACTTCTGAATGTTTGAAGTATCTATCAACATCAATAATTCGAATATATTTTGGAAATATAAATCGGAAATTATTTTAGAACTTTATTATTTCCGTATACACTGAAATATCTTTAATTCTTCTTTCTTATATGTACATATAGAGGAAGGAGTGGGGTACGATAAAGTAATACCAATCAGTGTACGAATTTTTCTTAGTAGAGTCACTTCGTCCGTACATTTGAATCTTGTTGTCAAACAATGTTTCGTTACTGTCAAGTCCTCATTGACTGACTTGAAACAGTACCTGTCTTCACGACTCCGAATCGTCTACTACCTCCCCTCAATCGATGAGGATGGTTTCCGACGTCTTTCCTTAGGAATTTTATTTTTATACAAACACTATATATCGTCTATCCTGTGTGTCTATACGAGACCGATTATGAGATTGTTCCAATTACAGAAAGATAAGACACTAACGAATAGAGTCAACTAGTTTAACGAATAGAGTCGAATAGAGGCAACTTGTTTCAACTAGTTTATACTGGTATAGAGTCCCAATTTTTTCTACTACGTAGTTTTATTTCCAGTGAAATTTTATTTCCAATGAAAATAAAAATAACCCAAATGTACTTGTGTTGAGATAATTTCCTGTGACGTACGGACAACGACGACCGTTGTCTTTATACCTCTCATTCCTTTTGTACTAGTGTAACAGAGTCTTCGGAAGACTAACCTCCTTCAGTCAGATGGTCGTACCATGACCGTCTTTTTCGTGTCCCGGAGAGAGGAGGGGTGACGAGGTGGATTGCCCCTCTGGACGGACAATAGAGGAGAAGGAGAAAAAGTTGGGACGAAGTGAGAGGTTTATAATACCCGTTGTATTTACACGTCCCATACATCTACTGTCGTGCCACTCAGTTCTCTTTGATGGTAAAGACTTTAAAAATTGTCTTCTCTTGTCTTTCAGACCGTATGATTAGTCAAATGACCACTTTTTAAGACTCTTAGAGTCAAATGTTGTACCAGTACGGTATACTTGTAGTACCAAAACTAAAGTATCCCCCGTTAATGGAAGTGAAACAAGTCACTGGTGGTTGCTCTAGGAACCAAAATGAATGGCAGAACCTTTTACGTACGACAGCAAGTGTTTCTCTTGTCCTCTCGTCGTCGTCATTCCTTTACATGGTGGAGAAGACCTTTTGAATTTTTATTTATTTTTACTTTACATTTTCTTTCCTACTATTTACTCACTCGAAACATCCGAAACCTCTACTTCTACTTATGTTAAAATAAATACGTTTATTTCGTTCTTACAATTAGTGGGTCATAGACCCTCTTGTGATTGGTGACCATTAAATTCTACTAAAATCTTTGAGTGGGGAATTTAATAACTTTGAAAGAATAACAAGTGCAGATTCTTTTCTGCCGATTTCCCCATTCGGGTTTTCTTGTCGTTTTGATTGTTACGTAAACTTTATTATTTTTCCTTTTCTCATCCGGATTAAAAAAGTAAAAAGGAATAATTTCTCACTACTCCGGGGTCGAGATCAACCCATCTGTCCGAATTTGAATGGTCTACCGACGTAGAAAACGAAATAAACTCCAAAATCTTAGTCGGGAGTTCAAGTTGTTTATGTCAAGTAAACTTAAGGAGTGTTTGAGACAATTTTTCTGACGAAAGAATCTCGTCAAAATCCAAATGTTGATTTACTTCTCCTTCCATGTTTCTAAAATATATTGGAGGGGGGGTGGTCGAGGGTGTGTACGTATGGGAAGGAGTAATAATTATGCGGAGGAGGTCTGTCATGTAAACGATGGTTCCTACTTCGATGTAGCTCGGTAGTATTATAGGTTTCAGGTATCAAATGGAATCCCCAGTAAGAACCACAACATATAAGATACATATAAGATACATCAGTTTACATATTACTGCTTATAGGTAGTAATGACATAGTACGTCTCATAAAAATGATGAGATTTTTAGACACGAGATAGATAATTAGAGAGGTGGGAAGTGGGGAGTCGGACAGGTGGTGACTAGAGAAATGACAGAGGTATCGAAATTGAGAAGGTTTTACAGTATATCAACCTTAGTATGTCATACATCGGGAAAGACTAACCAAAGAAAGTAAATCTTTATACGTAAATTCCCAGGAGGGACAAAAAAAACACTACCAAAGTATCAATTAAAGAAAAATCGTGACATATTATAAGGTGACAAGTGTCAAATACACCATGTGCTCTCTGTAGAACCCACGAAGGTTCAAAACCGTTAATACTGATTACGACGATATTTGTAAAAACACGTTCCATACAAAATTTGCGGAAACCCATTTACGTTTCCTCGTGTTAACAACCCGGTATACCATTTTCATACAAATTAAAATATTCTTTGACGGTTTTGACAGAAGGTCTCATCGACATGGTAAAACAAAGAGTGGTCGTTATCCTCAAGGACAACAGTGTAGGAGTAGTCGTAGACGACAGCAGTCACAAAACTTAAACCCGTAAAATCATTCAAACATCACCATAGAGTAACAATAAAATTAAACGTAGAGGAACTACTTATACTATACTTAGTCGAAAAGTGTATGAATGAACGGTATACGTATAAAAGGGACCACTCCACAGACAATTCCGGAAACCGGGTAAAAAAAAAAAATTTAATCCAACAAACGAAAGAAGGACAACTCAAAATTCTCAAGAAACATATAAAACCTATTATTAATTAGTAGTTTACCTGGAAAGTATTTATAAAGGAGGGTCAAATACGGAATAGAAGAGTAAGAGAACTATGACGGAAAGTGTCTCGTTTTCAAAATTACTTCGGGTCGAATAGTCAAAAAGAAAGTATCAAATACGGAAACCACAACTTTTATTCTTTAGTGGAAGTATAGGTTGTAGTAGATAACTATCTAAAACATACAATAGAAATTCTTCAAAATATCGAAACACAAAATGTAAATCCATACGTTAGTTAAAATTCAATTATAAACACTACCAATATTCCCGACACACATATAAGTGAAAAAAGGTACACCTACAAGTCAATAAGGTCGTAGTAAAGAACTCTGAGAGACACGAGGCTACACAACGGAAATGAGGAGACAGTTTAATGTCAACTGATAAAAATACACTCAGATAAAGATCCGAGAGATAACAGAACATGACTAGACAAAAAGGTAACAAAACAATTATGGTGTAACAGAACTAATGACATCGTAATGTCATTCAGAACTTCAGTCTATCATAGTTACAAAGTTACAACAAAAAGAGAAGGTTATAACACGACCTATGAGGCCCAATATGTACGAATCTTGACCCCTCGTTTTTCAGATAGGAACGAAACTAAATATTTAATACAGTACCGTATTTTATTATAGGACCCATAAATCTCTACATCGAATAGTTCTACGGAGGGAGAATTCTTTTAAAAGTTAGTGACATAAAATCTGAGACCCTCATCTTGTCAATTTTATAGTTTTCCCATTAAACTACCGTTACCTATCTTTTCGTATTTACCTTTTGTACATACATTCCCGAGAAATCTATTTTTTTTTTAGTACGGAATAAAGGAGTTTCTGTTTAATGTGTCTCTATGTATCTATCTATCTGTGTATTTATAATTCTACTGTTATATACGAGATTCACCTTTTTTTTTATAAAATGTTTATACAGTATGTGATACGGTTGGTAACACAGAATGCAATAAATGTCAGGAACTACTTTAATGAGTCACTCAATCCGTCATAAGAGGAAATGTGGACTCAGAGTCTCTACACTTCACTAAACGGGTTCCGGTACGTCTTGCTCCTAAGTTAATCTGAACAGACGGAGGTTTCGAGTGGAAGAAAGATGATACAGTACATAGCATCAAAAACACAAAATAGTTTACTTCTTAAAAGTGACTTCGAAAGACAAAAAAAATTATCGAGTGATATATACAGGTCGGTCTCGTTTTCGTGTGTCGACTTATACGACGTTTGTATTGATTTTGACACAAACTGATAAAACTTCTGATGAAACGATACTTAATAAGAGAAGGATTTAATCCACTCTTGGTAAAAAATTTAAAAGAATAAAAATTATAACGGAAACAAAAGTAGGTTCAATTGAGTGAAGGAGATGAAAATCGTAGGACTCAATTACCAATAAGTAATCAGAAAATTAGTATACGGATGTGATAAACAGATTATGAATGACCTACGACTTTCTAAGTAAGACCTAAGGAGGTTCTCATTACAGATAAGAGAGAAGAATGGACTATTTACGTGTCATAAAATAAAGGTTTATTTCTAATTTGATGTCTGTTACTAACTCGGTCTTTCTCGTTGGATCTAAACAACTAAAGTTTTAATCATGGGTAGGGTTATCGAATGTAACGGAGAGATGGTAGTCGCTCAATTATTTGTTATCCCTATTTATTACGACAGTCTCAGAATACATAAAGGTCAGAAAGGTAACAACATGTTCTGATTAAGATCTAAGAGGTCGTCAACCTTACTCGACCACGAGGATGGTATTTATAAAAAAGATTATACTTCCTACCCCCTTGTACAAAAGAAAACTTTTATTTTTGTCACGATATTAGTCTTTGTGAAGTAATCATTCAAGTTCGCCATAATCGTTTCTGACATTTACATTGTGGGTATGTCTACTGACATCTCTACTTTACTTCTGTTGTTGTTTTTTTGGTTGGTTGGTTGTTGACTGAAAGAGAAAAAGACAAAGACGGGAATGAAATTATTTAATGGTTACGTTTCGTTGACCTTACGGTTTAAGAGATGTACCCTTAGCGATACCGAGACTTTTTGAAACACCTTCGAGGAGGAGTGAAAGAAAACTAACGAAGTGTTGGTAGTCTCTTCCTCTGTCCTTCTCTTTATGAAGTGTTTTTAGTCGTATTATAGATTATTTTATAATTCGTGTAATTAAATTTTCAGAAAAAGACAAATACAGAGAACATGGTGAGTGCTATTGGACCTTTCACCTTAAGAGTGGTTAAATAAGGAATGCTCGTATAGGAGGTTTTGTCTGCGAACCCTTTTTTCGTTTATTTTTACTTTAGGTCTTTTTTTGTCTTCTGTATTTTAATATCTCCTGAACTTTTCTCGTAACGGTTAGTATAGGAATTCTTTATTTTCTGTGACTAAAGACCTCAGTTGTCCTTTTCAGGGTACCTTTAAAACTCGTGCAATTTCTGATTTTTCAAATATGTTTATCTACTAACAAAAAGTGAGACTCTTTAATAAAAATCGGACAATTTTTCGTAAGTAGATTTCTTGAATTAAACCATTCTTTACAATACTTGTCTTACCTTTCTTACATAAAGAGTGACCTGAGAAAAAGGTATCTATTTTAACGATAAGGTCTAAAGCCGTGACCCCGATACCTCTTGACCCCTGAGTAGTGAATGTCTCTTTGTTTGGACGAAATACTGGGACTACTTAGACGGAGTAGTTTGTTTGTCTCCCACCGATGACACTATCGGGTACTCGAACACGTAGTCCATATCTTAGAATCGTAGTTGATCCCTCTTTATTTCGTCCTTTATTTACGACTCATTTATTATTTGATCCCTCTTTATTTCGTCCTTTATGTATGAAGACACAGTAATGTTTTGAACGTACTTGTTTAATAATATAACTTTTAAAGAGTCGGAGACATGGTATCCGTACCCTTAGATTGATAGAGAAATAACGACTATTAACGTCACCAAACCTTTATAACACTGGTACCTTACCACCCTTCTGAACACCGATTTACTTCCTAAACGAAGGAAGAAACTCATGGACCCTCATCTGGTACGTCTTTTTCCGACCGTTTACCATTCGAACTTTGTACATTTGAAGTTAGAGATAACACGAGCACGGTTCGTCTGACCCCTGAAACCTGATCCTGTCACCGGGACTCAATCCCTGGTACACGTCATGACTTGACCCTTGACACGACCCTCCTACCCCACCTCGGTCGACCGAGGTCACTGACATGGTACGAGTCTCGGATGTGGGTTCGTACTCTCTCGTTGACTTGTGGTGTTCAGATCCTACAGAAACCATCTCAGTAAGTTCTTGTGTGCGGTTCCGTCCTTTTTTATAGATCGAATTTGTCACACTTGAGACGCAAGTTCTTTCATAGGCATCAAGATTGGGAAACTTTTTACAGATTCGGATTAAAATATTTACTGAAGGGAATGTGTCAAACGACTTTACTACCGTTTCTCTATTCTTTACCGTTTCTCTATTCGTGTATTTGAATCATCAATCTGAGTCCAAATTTAGGACCTACTTAGTAAAATTCCACACAATGTCCCTTACACTGGAACTCGTTCAATATATGTGAGAGACTCAGGCAAGAGAGAAGGTAATTTCTTCTTGTAACAAGAGATAGAGCATTCGAATTTTCGCGGGGCTTTTTACATGTCCATTAATGATAATAATTGACATACAGGGGTTCCCCGGACCTTGTCTCCGAAGGTACTTGAGATGTCTATGACAAAAGGACTTTTCGATATAGACAAAAGTTCATATAAATGTACTACATTCATAGAGGTCCCCTAGAAGGGCTGGGTCCTTAGTTTGGACCCAGAGGGTGTAACGTCCGTCTGTGAAATGGCAGACTCCGTGGTCCCTTCGTATACGAATAGTCACACATGTATATTTTCACATTCGTACACTTTCTGTACAATGTCTTCCAACAGACGACATGTCTGATGACGGGAGATGACCTGTCTTACTCTTCTGGCAATATACGAATTTCATGAAGTTCAAACGTGTTGGACCAAATTTTTGAATTTTTCAATTAAACGTTGTTAACGAAGGAATTTTAAATTAGATGTAGTCTTAAAAAGTAGACCTCGATAACCCGGTCTATAAAGAAACAACACCCCCATAAGATACATAACATCCGACAAATAGTCGTAGGGACCGGACATAGATGGTCTAAACCCATTGAGAGGTAGGGTCAACATTTTGGTTTTAAAGGGGTGTATAAAAGTATACAGTGGATCCCCTGTTTTAAGGGGATCGACTTCTGGTAAGTAAATACAACTTTTTACGACTAAAACATTAAACAGCTTTAATTTGATATATTTACTTTTCAATAAAACAGGAAATGAAAAATATTTCATTGGGAGATATATAGTTCTATATTCTTTAATATTGTAAAATTATAACGATATAATACGTATTATATTATAAAATTGTAAATTATAAATCACAAAGTTTTTGTGGTTAATTTATAATCTTGTTAAATCTTAAGTCAAGAATTTACTTTGCATTAGTATACTAGGTTGAGTAAGTAAGAAGTGGGTAAGTAAGTAAGAAGTAAGTCACTTGTGATGTCTCCAGAGTTTTGATTTATTTTGTGTGTGTGTGAAGGACGGGAATATTTTCGAGGGTTAAATCCCAGACCACCACTTCCCCTATCTACTTGTTTCTACGTAACATTTTTTCGAACGATTCATGGTGTTATCACCTCGGAATATAGTGTCCACTTTTGAGACTACGGGTCCTTCCATTATATTCAAACGTTATAATGTATCTGTCAACCATTGTGTTGGTTCTGATCTCAGTTTAAATGACTGTAACTCTTATTCTAATAAATAAGAATGGTTTTGTAAAATCCCCGTATTTTTAATTTTAAATTTAGTTTAATGGAACTAACTGTCAGTAGTAAACTGTTATCATAGGACGGATAGTATTTACCTTAAGTGTTTGAACATTTTACATTTGGTTATATCGTAGGAGGGAAAACCTTTATAAAAAACTAATTCATTCTGGTTATTTCGAAAACTAAAAAATAATCATCACGAAATAATCTCGATCTAAAGTCTAAGACTAATTCTTAGTTTTACTATTGTCGTCGATTACACGATTCTAAAGTGACATACGGTTCTTGATACAGTTTACGAACGTACGTAACAGAGTAATTTAGGAGACGTGTAAAGACTTTTCATCGACGGTAGTAATGAGGATAAATTGCTCACTCCCTTTAATGAATTTGAATGTACAGCTCTTTTACTCGAAACTTAGGTGTTTCGAAATGATATCCCGATCTAGAGAGTTGGTGAGATAAAACGACACTTTTGGATCCCAACCTTATTCTTCCATTTATAATCTTGATTACGTTTTCAATCATAAAAGAAGTTATTACTTAGTAGGTTTAAGGTTACTAATCAACCGTCTTTTCTGGGGATTTTGTAGGTAAAAACCGTTTAGTTGTAAGAAGGAATGAAGAGTCTGTTTAAACACTCCACTATCGTAGTAAGGATAACGTGTCTATACCTTTGTCTCGGAGTTTTCAAACCGTGTACAGACTTTCAGTATTTCTTTATCGTCTTTGTCTTAAATATTTACGAACACAGAAGAACCGGTTGGTATGTCCCCGTTTCAGTTTCCTTAATATAAATCCCCTTCCCTTACCTTGGTGATATCTTTTTAGTTACGTTTTAAACTAATTAACTTGTGGATTACGAACGAAATTTATTGTACTCAGTTAGACACAAGATATTTATAAAAATATATATTTGGTCATATTTCACGACATAAAGAAACCAAGTAACAGTAAAGTCGCACTAGTCTATTATGAACTACTACATAACGGACAGGTTCTCCTACTAAGAAACTATAGAAGTGTGGGTTAACATCAGTGACACTGTTGAGGACTACTTTATTGTAGACAAAAACTACCTTAAAGGATATCATTCCACCCCTTTTATACTGTGGCAAAACTTACAGAAGGACAAATTGCCGAAAAAGGAATCGTTTACGGATTTTTACCATTCTTACCAATCTAATAAAATTACCCAAACCTCTTTATCACATCTCGAATACGGTCACGTCTTATAAGGTGTCAAACGTCAAAAGTCACCTTTACTAGTTACGATCAGTAACAGTGTCTTAAGACTTAGTCTAAGAAAAATTTCAAAGAGAAAAGTGAAAACGAATTTTACCGAGAGTAAGACTATTGACTTGTAAATATGAAATTTGTAGGTTAAATTTTAATAAACTAAACTAATAAACTTACTGTTATTTAGAAAAAGACATCAGTTACTCTTTACGGTATATGTACCTGTGGAAAGGATCATCTCACGAAGGTCATTCATAAATTTAGGGTCAGGTGAATTCCTTAATGAAAGTAGGTCAAAGTATATTCTAAATTTCTACTTACTGAAAACAATCATACAGTATCTACCCCGTAAAAATAGGTAATTTTAAGGTACTTTCCACAACTTTTAGGTGTCACTGCGTTTCAAAGTGCGATGGGTAAAAGAGAATGTTGAAAAAGAGGACATCGAAGAGAAGATTTGTATAAGGTGTAAACATACGTCGTATAAAGTCAGTTAAAAGACGGAGTCGAAGAATACCAAATGGTTGATATGATTCACCAGGTTTTTGGAGACATTTGATTATGTAAAATAACAAGATCCTCTATGAGTTTCAAAATAAATTCTGTTTGATACTATTAGTAATTTTACTTATCATCTATTTTAACCGAACTTACTTTTTATGGTATATAATCATAAACTTCGAATATCGTAGCATAAAAAACCGAAAGGGAGAGTATATAAGAGTACCGTAAAAATCCGAAGGAAATAAGCAAAAAGAAAATGTAACAGTTACTAAGAAAAATAGAAAGTCAATTTTACTTTTGGAACTTAGATGAATATTATATAAGATTATTAAGTACCTCTGTGTAAATATAAATAGTTTACTGGAAGAAGGATTCAGGGTCCATAAGGTACCCAAATTCCATTATCCAGTCTTTATTTATGTACAAAGATTCGGAAATCGGAAGATGATCCATATTTTTATTGAATATAAAATTATTTAATGTCATTTTTAACGATTAAATTTACTCCTTCGTTACAAAGAGACCAGTCGATGAACTTTTAACTAAAAATTTTAGATAAAATCGATAACAACAACAACAGATCAGCGATTCAGTACAGGTTGAGAAATGTTGGGGTACCTGATATCGGACGGTCCGAGGAGACAGGTACCCTAAAGGATACGCTCCTATAACTTACCCTACAGTAAAGGAAGAGGTCCCCTAGAAGGGTTGTGTCCCTTGCTTGGGCCCAGAGGACGTCACCGTCCACCTAAGAAATGATGATTCGGTGGTCCTTCGGCAAATTTAGATGGTTATTTCACAAAATCTCAATCAGAATATTGTATACTTTTCGTTCATCTCTCGTCTTCATAAGTAGTCTATGAAGTCTGATTTATTTTGGTTCATTCTATTTGGTAAAACCTTCTCTTCCCAAAGTACGGATTTAATACACAGAAACACACACCTGTCACGAGTCAACACAGGTTGAGAAACGCTAAGGTATCTGAGAGGTCCGAGACGACAGGTACCTGCAAAGGTCGTTCTTATGACCTCACCCAACGGTAAAGGAAGAGGTCCCTTAGAAGGATTGGGTCCCCAATTTGAACGTAGAGAACACAGAGGACGTAACCGTCCGTCTAAGAAATGGTGACGTAGTGGACCCGAAGTCATTTAATATACAGATTAGATATAATCTTTAATATACAGATTGGATATAATTTGATATACTGGACTAATTAGGGAGTTGACAAATGAGGGGAGACAATTTATATTAAAAGGGTTGATAAGGTTATATGGATTCTTCAACGGTCTTAAAATAGGACTTTAACCAAAGGAACAAGTTTCTTCTACTGAATTATGAAAAAAAGGGGTTCAAAGAGAAAGTAATCCTTTCGGGGTAGATGACCAAGTACACCACTTCACGTTATTAATAAACTTAGAATCCAAGTACTTTCCGACCGGGAACATAGGAAAAGAAGGACGGAAAATCAATAAAATCTTCGTGTCTATATCTCCATACGGTCTACCATAAAAGTGGGATCTTAGTGTCTAACTATTGGTAAATCGTCTCAGTAGAACTTCTGTAATAGGGTGTTTATACCAGTACTCTATGATCAGGATTATCTCTAGTGACTATAAACAAAGAAAACATATAGGAGATAATCAAAATGAACGGTAAGAAAATGTAGTATCCCTCGAAGGTAAGACTCTTACGAACTTTTGACCTATTGTGGTCTCTTTAAAGTTTATCCTACAGTCCATACTAAATAATGAAAATTATGATAATTTTAGATGTGACCATACACCGACCACTTACAATTCTATACACTAATTAATTCCTGTTAAGGGGAAAATGAAAATGAAAGGAACAAGTCCTTATCTATTATAACGTTTGAGTTTTTTTCACTAAAGTATATGTCATACAATGGATATAGTCCAGACATTGACAGTGAATCGGTTTCAAAGTGTCTCTTCAATTGTCTAATGAAACAATAAAAACTATAGGAAATGTCCCGATCCCGAACCTTTTACAGGAAAGGGAAGGATTCTATAATCATCATCTTTGTGAAACAAAGTAAAACACGAATGGTCATTGTTGACTCCCTGGTAATAGCTCTCTAGATCCAGTAGCACTTGAAAACTGATCTTACTGATATAACATTAAAAAGTTTCACTTCTTCTTTTACAGTTATATCTTATAAGCTTTCGTGATTAGATCCATTTTAATCAATGAAATTCATATGATATTCGACGTTAGGAGAGTGAGTCTTCTTCGTTCCTTGATTAAATTTTTTGTCATTGTTGTCACTACTCTTGGTGTGTTTGACTAGGTCCTGAGTCTTCAGAGAAGTGACATTAGAGTCCGTTTAGAGAAGAGGAGAAATCTGTGGTCAAAGGAAGTGGGGGTTTTACACTCTCAGCGTTTTTTGTCATAAATTGCAAGGAAAGTCAGGGTTCTAACGTACAAAGGGTCATATTCTGTTGACACTGTTATGTTTCTTCAAGGAGATTTAATTAAAATTCTTCTATGATAAGTGATTTTTAGTAGTAATTGTCCATCGATGCTAATATTAGTAATGGCAAAGTTCATAGATTAATAAAATGATTCTTTCTTACTAGATATGTTTTGAGACCTTGCTTTAAACTATTTTACACGGAAAGCAAAGGAGAGGGAAGGAAACGGACGGGAGGTCACCGTCACGACTCGTCCGTTGGTTGGTTTTCTTGTTTGTACTTGCGTCGCAAAGTTTAACAAAAGTTGGGAGAGGGTCCATAGAACCTCGTCAGGACGATTATAACAAAATAGAGAGGTACCGATTTTTTTCCTTAAATCTTCTATTGTACTGAATCCTTATCGTGCAGACCTTTCAATTTCGTTGAATTCTCACTTTTACTATACATGTTTCAGTTGGTGACCAAATAAAAGAAACTTCTAAGTTTCTGGTGAATTCTTCCAAGACAAAGGTAGTTTCTGTAGATATAAAATTTGTCCTGTTAAGATCTCGTATTGTCTCTTCTCTAATGTCATCCTTAAAACCTTCCAAAGGACCTCTTGGTGTTCATCACGGGTTAATACTCTAATCTTCTGATCCTTAAAAGAAATCCCTATAGTGTCATAGGGACTTTTGAGTATACGTCTCTCCAAACCCCTGGTCTTGACTGTTTTACCCCTTTGAAGATCAATTTTTATAAAACATAGACATAACATTTTTATAAACTTTTTACTTCCGAACGTGAAATTTCACTCATTAAAGGGGTCAAATAGGTAATAGTAGTAGTACTACTAATAATAAGGTTTCTGACATATAAGTAAAGAAATCTTGTTTTTAGACGTTTAATAATGATGTCGAACACCCGGTTTAGGTCAGGTGGTGGGTAAAAACATTCCAGACGTTTACTTTTAGTACAGATGTAAAAATTTACCGACCTTTTTTAGTTTTCTTCGTGTAAAGTACTGTACACTTGTAACGTACCTTAAGTTTATAGTCACGTATTTATTACGAAGTGACCTTCTGTCGGTGCTAATGAGTGAATGTATAATAGAACCGACGAAACCCCGATACCTCCGTCTCAACTCATCAACACTGTCTCTGAATATAACGAGTGTTGTGAATTTTAGAAATGTCGAAAAATACCTTCTTCAAACGACTCTCGGGACCGAATCTCGGTTCGAATGGTCAAAAATAGAAACGTATAGTGAATTTGGTGAGTACTCACTACCCCGGCAGATCATAGACTCTACTCTTTTGTGATGACCACATTTATTTCCATTCCCTATGTCGACCATCACCTGTCAAATTGTGATTATTCACTTGTAGTATCTTAGTACTCAGAAAAAGGGGATGGTCTAGTTTTTACAATGTCAGACGACTGACAGACGACTTGTGAACTGACAGGAATTCATGGAACGTAACATATAGGACTTTTTTAATTTGAAAGGGAGAGGACAAGTGTTAAGGTGATCTTATTTTTTTTTTGGTAATAGAGTAATTATTATTTTTCATAAAGAATATGAAATGTTTATTTAGTAATAAACATGTCACAAAAATATCCAATACTTTACAAAATGTATGTCTTATAGTAAACTAAAAGTAAGGTCCATATGAACGATATAATATGTAATCTTACTCTAACAACTTTCCAAGTGAGTACAACACTTTCATACCTTTTTCGTTTGTAACTGAAGACTTTATAAATAGAAAGTGTACGTCTTAATGAACTCTTTTGTGTTTAAACTCTTACGGTTTTGAAGTCTAAAGACCCGTCGTGAACTTCTCCATTACTCTTCATATAGGAGTTTTTAAGGAAACTAATTGTTTACTAAATAGTTAGTAAAGAAATAGACTAATAAGATAGGAAAATAAAGGGAATAAACAACTAACTAATAAGAGATAAAAAAAATTAGAATCCGTTCATTAGAGGGTCACTTTCTTCATTACCTGTGGACCTGGTTAGTCTACCCAATGGGACATGAATTACACTTGTTATACTTCTTGTAGTGTGTCTTTGCGAAAGACAACCTGAGCTCTCGATTAAGAAGACTCGGTGTAAGTCGAAAACCCATTCTGAGATATTACATGAAGTCCCCTTCGTCTTTAAACTACCTTTATGACCGTTAAGTAAATCTTGAACAAGAAGCCATGGACTAAGTATTCGTGTCACAGAAATACCTTTATTTCTGTAAATCTTTATCGAATCAGTAGAGACCCAAGTTTTACCACCCAACTCGTACACGTGCGTTCAGAACAAGAAGGGCCTTCACTGACTTATTCCTTTATCTTCATGATTTTCTTTATTTGAGTGTCTTCATTTCTTTTGTCTCTCCTTGAGACTTCAAGGATCTACCCTGCCTCCCTCCTTATATCTGTCTTTTGTTTGACTCTTCCACGTCGGTCTACTTTTCTCTGAACTCGTCTCCACCTTCGACTAAAGGGGATGGGATCTACCCGGACCCGAGTTACAGTCGTGAGTCTCACCTGCCGTCCTCACTCTTCATTCCAACTTTCATCCCGTCAATTAAACTTCAGACGTGAGTCCTGGTAACGTAATCGGTCTGGGGAGAGGGAGGTGAAAGGGAAGTGACTGACGGTAAGAAAGGAGACGTGTCTCGAGAGTTTTCAGACCGTTACTGGGTCGTTTTGGGTCTCCCGAAAAAAAAAAAAAAAGGACTTGTTTAACTGATTTTGTCACCTCCTTTCGATTCTTAAGGTAAACCAACCATGTGAGTCTCTTTTCGAAAGGAGGAGCACCGTAAACATCCTACTTACCCGACCTCGACGGTCGAGGTGAGTATGTATGTGTCTCGGAGATCAGTCTGAAGGACAAGTCGCCTCTTCAGACAGAGTTTTTATATGGAGAGAAGAGTTGTCATCTCCCCAATTTATGTTCTGTGGTTCTTATTAGTTAAATCAGGAAGAAAGAATTTGTACTTACTCGTAGTTTCTATTGTTCTACGTACTTTTTTTAGATTTTTTGTATTTTCAGTTTTAGAGTGTACTTGTTTGTTATTTGGGTAGAGTTATTCTCTGTATTAACTTTATTTTTTAAATACTTTATATAACTCTAGTTTCGAGAATATGTGTAATTGATTCTCGTCTAACAAAAACTTTCCTGTTTGATTTTTATATTTTCTCGATACTTTCTAATTTTAAAGTCAACAGTTTCTTTAATTATCTGGTTTTATTTAAACCTCTTAAGAGATTTTCATTTCCTGTTCGTATATGTCTTGACCGTTCCCACTTTCTCTTCTATTTATACTTTTTTTGGATCGTGGTTGATTATGTTCACAGAGTTTTTTCCTTTTGTCTTTGAATTACCCGTATAATATAGTTTCTTTCTTATTTTCTATTTCCTAAGACTAATTTTTCAGGGTGACTCATGTATCATGTTTTACTATTTTTGGTTTTGTATGAATCGATGTCGGAGTACTTGAAAGTCTCTTATTCCCATGTACTCCATGACGCTGTAATCTTAAGAAGTGTTGTTGAGACTTGTGTTCTTCTTGTATTTCGTCTGTAAATTTTACATCTACGTTTTTTATAAAAGTTGGAGACTAAGAGATGGGTCAGGGATTTGGTTTTCATTGTCGTATCACTCCTGTAAAAGACTGTACGTCGGGGTCTTTTACGAAATGTGCGTCGTGAATCTTTCAATGATTCCGATGTGAGATCCACTTGACCTCGTCCCTCTCTTTTTTATACTTATATATTTTTTTCTCCTTCTGTCTCCTAGGTCCTTTGTCACACAGACAGGATCCTCTAGGTACCTTCCTTTATGTCCAGTCATGGGTAGGCCACCCGAGTGTCACGACATTCTCGTCCTTCTGACCTCGACTCAATCCACTCGACGTCCTTTTTCTGTCATACTAACCCTCCGACCGTTTTGACTCCTCAACGACTTCCGGATAATCAAACCAGTTGACATTTCTTCTTTTTAATCTTTTTTTTTTTAGTTCCGGTATACATTTTTAACACTAGGTTTTTTTTTTTTTTTTTTTTCGTCCATCTTANTTTTCTTCGTCCATCTTACTAAAATACGGTGACTATTTAATATTCCTTTTCCTCAGAGGACGTGCCCGTCCACCTAAGAAATGGTGACTCGATGGTCCCTTTGGGTTTTTCCGCAGATAAAATGGGAATATTTTATTCCACAATCTCCTTTAAAAATGAATTCACTGAGTTTCCGGTACTTTAGTTTGGTAGCTTTTCCTTTATATTGAGGTTGTGTGAAGAACCGGTTGTTCTCCATATATCGTATTGAGGTATATACAATAAACAACAGAAAATCAAAAATATTAGTTGGTTACCTATTGTACAATTTTAAAACAAGACCACCGTCCAATCTAACATGTATATTTGTCAAAATTGTGACATTGTTCTTTTTTTTTATCAACTGTCTTCTTTCCTCCACCTTTTCCTTCTTTTCCATCTTCTTACAACTCTATGACTAAGTCACCACCTGACTTCGACCAAAATTAGGGTTGAGTCTCTACAGTAAGGTCATCGGACTTTAACCAGTACTACACTCAATTATCTTTAGTCGTTTATTGTGTAAGGTGGAAGGTGAGGTGGGACTCTTGGTCAATAACTCGTAAATGATCGTGACGTGTTCTCTTGGAATAAGATGTCAATCCTCTCTCATCGTTATGATTTTAAATATTTTGTTCTTTGCCGTCATACTCATATGATAGATTTCCTTGTTGACATTAAATATGTTTCAGATTATTCTTATCGTTATCAAAACGAAATAATTTTAAACTGACAATTTCCCTCTTACTTTTTCTTTTGTCACTTTCACTTAATTTAGTGGGAGAAAACACCCACTCAATTATTTATGATGGATTTTTTTATATCTCCTTAAATGTCAATGTCCTGTAGGTTTCTTGATTTTGGTCTTCGTAAATTTTCCCCCACGAAGACTCTCTCCACGACCGGACACCCATCTCACCTCTTCTGAAAAGTTATCGTCAAAGGGATCAAAAACTAACTTCTACGGAAATAAATGTTACGTATTTACTTTAAGAGGACTTATAAAATTGTTAATGTTTGAATTAGTTAGTTTAATAAAGTATATAAAGTAAATGTTCTTTGAAGATTTGTTGTGATGAATCACTTCACTTTCACTTTCAGGGAGTCAACACAGGCTGAGACGCTAGGGTACCTCATGTGTCAGGTACCTTAAGAGGTCCGGTCTTAAGTCTTCACCCATCGGAAAGGGAAGAGGTCCCCTGGAAGGGTTGGATCCAGAGGACGTAACGTCCGTCTGAGAAATGGTTGACTCGATAGTCTCTTTGGGGGTTATGGTGACTTTTGCAATAATTTAAGGTAAATGTTAAAGTTTATATTTGTGGATTTCTGTGTCTAAATATTTAGATTAAATTTTATGAAAAGATATGTAAAAATACCTGTATTTGATTTTAAGTATTTATATCGTATAGTTTAAAGAACCTGTAAAAGTTGTGTAATCCGAAATTTTTGTTGTTTTTATTATTTTGGAAATTGAAATGTTTTATTCTAAAAGACGTGTATTTTTCTACGAGTTGTAATGATTTATAGTGTCTTTACGTTCACTTTTGATGTCACTCCACAGTGGAGTGTGACCAGTCTTACTGTTCGTCGTTTTCTGGATGTTTGTTATTTACGACCTCTCCCATACCTCTTCTCCCTTGCGAGAATGCGACAACCACCCTTGTATTTAACCATGTTTATGATACCTCTTGTCATACTTCAAAAGAATTTGATGTTTCTCTTGATGGTCTACTAGGTTGTTAGGATGATGACCCGTACATAGACCTCTTTTGGCATTAAACTTTTCTGTGTACCTGGGGTTACAAGTAGTCGTGACAAATATTATCGGTTCTGTGCCTTCGTTAGATGTGCAGGTAGTTGTCGTCTTACCCACTCCTTGCGCACGATACACATATGTTACCTTTTGATGAGTCGGCACTTTCCTTGTTTTATCCCGGTAAGCTTCGTTGTACCTGTCTGGATCTCTAAGAGTACGGTTCGCGTAATTCAGTCTCTTTCTGTTTATAGTATACTATAGTGAGTACATACCTTAGTATAAACCTTGTCTGAGTATCCAAAGTTTTTATGTGAATCCCAATGATTTCCCCTTTGTCCCACCGCCTCATATTTAATCCTCGAACCCTAATTGTATGTGTGTGAGGCATATTTTGTCTCCCGGATGACATATCGTGTCCCTTGAGATGAGTCATAAGACGTTACTGGATGTGCCCTTTCTTAGACTTTTCTTACTATGTACATATACATATTACCTTAGTGATACGATATACGGACTTTGACTGTAACATTCAGTTAATATCAGGTTATTTTAATGTTATTGTTTTGGGGTCGTTTTAGTCTAAAAAGATCTGTAAATTTGTACTGATGACTCACTTCTATCAGATTCTGAAAGTCAATTTTAATGTTTAGGTTATACAGTAAGGGAGATTAAACGGTCTAAAGAATTTGTAGAGTTGATAGTATTTTCGACTGTTTTATACACGGCGTGTCGGTCACCAAAGATTTGAATAGGGGGACCATACTGTTGTTGAAAATGCTTTCTCAATTATGATATCGGTAACGACATATTTATCAATAAAAACATCTGTAATTACCTCACGGTTGACGAGGGTTGACTTCTCTTGTTTTGGTGTTGGCGCAGTATCCTTGGACCCACACGGCGCAACCCCTATAGTAGAGTCTGACTATAGGGGGAGTGGGTTGACTTGGGGGAGGATCTGTCCTAAGACCGATTTATTTTCGGCATGTGATTTAGGGGACCTTTGATAAGGCTAAAGTAGGTACGACTAAAATTAACAGAGAATCGAATTGTGAACGAAACCCACCTCTGTTAAAACATGGGTGGTGTGAGGTCCACCGAAGATTAGCGGTGACGGACTAAAGATAACATCTGGGAAGTGGAAGAAGGAGAGTAAAATTTATCAGAGTGACTGGAATAGAATGTCAGTGTATATATTTCGTAGTGTTCTAGTGAATAAGTTATCGTTAATCCTATTATACTCCTTCCTCTTAATGTCCCACATTTCTTTCACAGAGTCCTTCACAAATTATTGGCATTCGACCAAGAAAATATCAATCAAGATACAAGGTCGTTTAATAGTGATCTAACCGGGTAAAATTATGACGATCTCGGAGACCTATAATTTTAAAATCTTTGTAAAGAGAGAGTGTTTTGTTCGAACGTAAACCTTGAAAGTGTCATTAATAAGAGAGGACGGGATGCACAGGTGACTATGTGACTCGGACTCCGTTCTCCACACCACCTCATCTCTTCCGATGTCTTCTGAAAGACAGACCTCCTTCACTAAGAATTTGACTCATTTTTAACCACAACTCCCACTGACAGTCCCAACAGTTTTATCTTTTGTACATACTTCCGAGATTGTAACTTTTCCTCGTAAAATGTATACTATACGTTATGACTAGCCCGCAAATGATTCATCGACGGTGTTAAAATTCACGAAATCTCATAAAAAAATATTGTCTACCTCTTTAAATGCGTCTTGTACCAATTTGTCGAATAAATTCCAACGTGTCTCACATTCACTACCTAGGAGTTAAACTTACGTCCGTCAGACCGAGGTTCTTGACCCACTGTTTCTCCGGGACCCTTCTCAACCCCCGTCTATTTCGACCTCTCCTTCTGCCCCCGGTCCGCACGTCTGGTGCAATTTCTAAGCTTGTTTTCTCACACGTTTAAGTTCTTTAAATTCCGTTCTTGTCCGTCCTAGTGCAAATGTTAAAAGTCTTAAGGGGAGATCACATGTTACCTCTTGTCTAGTGCACCCCGGTCACACCTAAGTCCCTCTGGACCATCCTACTATAGTATCGCCCACTGGAGACACTCTCTACTACCTCAACGACCCCGGGTGTGGTCCTCTCCCCGATCCCGACCCCCGTACACCGTCTACAAGGTTTCTAACTGAACTCGATTTTAAAGGTCAATTTCTTATTTGTCACATGTCCCTTAGTTTAGCCTACTTAAACGTTCCTTGTTAGAGGAAAAGCTTGTAACAAAAGTAGAACAAATATACCTCCTCGGACCATCCGACGTCAGGTACCCCAGTGATTCTCAACCTGTACTGACTCGCTGAAGTGAAAGTGAAAAGTGAAAGTACGTAACCTCTTCCCTTACCGTTAGGTGAGGTCACAAGAACGGACCTCTTAGGGCCCCTGCCCCCCTCGGACCACCCGACGGTAGAGACCCCAGCGCGTCTCAGCCTGTGCTGACTTCACTGAATCGTCGTCGTCGTCGTCGTATCCCCAGTATCGGTATAAAGATCTCTTGACTTTTTCGAAATATCTGGGTGAAATACTATGTATAAGGTACGTTATCCCTTGTCTTAGACAAAGGACCGAAGGTCAAGTCCTGAAACCCTTAATTCAGTGTACTTATCGTGGAGTCCACAAAGTTTTTTAAGTTTAACGGTTTTTGAAAGATTCCGTACCTCCTACTTTTTGTGAGTCTTAATAATTTATTGGATGAAGGTTATTTGACCATCCGTGAATTTGGCCTCTTCGGTCACCGCCAGTGGAACAACTTTGGACAATGGTCGGAGGGGGGCGGGGGTGGGGGACTTTCGGAGTCGAGAGGGTGTCATTTCCTTTAAGTCTCTTTGACCTATAGAACGACCTCACGTCCAAGACTTTTAATTATCAAGTGCGGGTTTATATCCTCTTAAACTCAAAAATCCGGGTTACTTCAGTCAGTCCCTCACAGACATATAGGAAATAAAACCTCTCCTTTCTAATACTACCTCTTCTGAAACAAAAAGTAGGAAAGGAGAAGTATTATACACTTACTAAACTATGAATCTAGACTGGACAAAAGTCGACTGTCAAGTTAATGTATTTGCATGTATTAAATACACTAGTAAGATAATTGGTATTTAACAAAAAAAAAATGTCAATCAAATACAAGATCGTCTAGTCTAACCGATAGAAATTATGACGATAAATTATCAGAAATGTGTATATTTTAAAAATTTTATATAAAGAAAGAACTCTTTGTTTAAAGGTGACCCTTTCAAAGTGTCATCAACAAGGGAAGAGAGTGAGTATAGGTGACTAAACAATTCAGTTTCTGTCGGTTACCACAGAAATTTGGACACCTTAACCTAAAAGATTTTGATGAGGACGTAATACCTAGGGAGTGGTTTGTTTGTTTTTTTCTACAATAACGGTTACCTTGATTCGTATAGTCGGTCAGATTTTAGTGAAAATTTCAATATTATTTAGAAATAAAAAATTATATTTAAGTAAATAAAATTAACCTCCAATTAATTAGAAATGTAACGTAAGTCCGAATAGACAGGTACCCCTAAGAGGTCCGTTCTTATGACCTCACCCAACGGTACGGGAAAAGGTCCCCTAGGAGGGTTGGGTCCCTAACTTGACTCCAGAGGGTGTAACGTCCGTCTAAGAAATGACAGACTCGGTGGTCCCTTCAGGGTAGTTCTAAATCTTGTACCTTGATACGATTGTAAATATGAAAAGAAATTTAAAAAACCAGACTTGGAAGTCTATGAAGTTTTTTTTACAATCTAATTATCTACATACTAAAAATCACTAGTAAATAGTATTTTAGTTAGATAAACAAGGGAAAAATTTTTTTCAATGTTTAATATATGCGTATCCTTTTATTTGGATCTTTTATGTCCGAGATGAAGATTCTTGTAAAGAATTTTTAGATATCACTGAGAACTTGATTATTCTCTCTTTTTTCTGTAATATATTTTTCAACAGTAAGGAATAAAAAGTTAAACTAAATTTTCGATTTAGTACGACGACGACGACGATGCAGTGAAGTCAGCACAGGCTGAGACACGCTGGGGTATCTGTCGTCGGGTGGTCCGAGGGGGCAGGGACCCTAAGAGGTCCGTTCTTGTGACCTCACCCAACGGTAAAGAAAGAGGTTACGTACTTTCACTTTTCACTTTCCCTTCAGCGAGTCAGCACAGGCTGAGAAGCGTTGTGGTACCTGACGTCGGGTGGTCCGAGGAGCCAGGTACCCTAAAAGGTCCGTTCTCATGACCTCACCCCACGGTAGTGGAAGAGGTTTCGATCTAGTATTATATACGGATTATGGGGGTCTTTCCTTGGAAAAAGGGGAGGTTAGGATCATAAATGAACGAGAGACAAGTCTATATAAGGACAGACTATCTGTTGTAATTCAGTATGATATTTGATTCACTGGAGAAGGGAAAAGAGTGACGAATTTAGGTTGTAGTCCCTTAAGAATGACTAGTCTTCGAAAAATATTGGATTTACCGAGTGTTCACACATTCCATAACAAGATTGTGATACCGGAGTTGGGTAGAGAATCTTTACCCACTCAAAGTGTAGAGGTAGTCTCTCTCAAGAGATACCCTGTCCAAATGTACAGAAACCGTCAGATCAGTTACATTTGTCCACGTTCTTACGTTCATCCATATAATCCCGTTTTAATCAAAGGAATAAAATTTTTAATCTAACCGGTATAAATATGACGGTCTTTGACAATGTCACAAAATGTATAAAGACCCTTCTCTGAAAAGAGAAAAAAATTGAATAAAAAATTAACCTCCTTTTAACGAAATGCTACGACACAACCAAAGACGGTATGTTGTTTCACTTAGTCAATATTAAAATATATGTATATGTGTGTATATACCCGAAGGGACCACCGGGTCTGTCATTTCTTAGACGGACGTTACACCCCATGGAGTCAAACTAGGGACCCAACCCAACCCTTCTAGGGGACCTCCTCCCGTACCGTTGGGTGAGGTCATAAGAATGGACCTCTTAAGGGTACCTGTCTCCTCGGACCGCCCGATGGACCCCAGCGATTCTCAGTCTGTGCTGATTCGTTAATTCGTGTATGCGTGTATATATATATAAGGGACAATCTATAAAATTTTCACTTAATACGGAAATTTTTATATGAGAACTTCAAATCTATTGTATATTTTTTGATAGTAAAGTAAATACATTAAAAATAAAGAACTATAAGACATGAGAGTTTAGACAACAAAATGAGTCTAATATAATCTAGGACGTTCACCAAGGTTTCGATGTTTTAATATATCGGAGTTGGGAGATTGGAAAAAACAGAATACTACGAGAATGTCTGGAGTCTCATTATAAAAAATTATACTGGAATCATTATACAGAATACGAATGAGAGTCCGTGTCGGATCAGGGTTTGTGGTACAGAATCTCCCCTGTCACCTTCACACTTTAGGATTGATATATGTATCCCATAGGTCTGTGACGTCTTAGTCAACAAAGTCAACCCAACCGTTCCCCCTTTCGACTCCTCTTACTTTACAATCAGATGTATCGTTGTGGTTTAGTCGTCTCGTCACTCTCACTTTAGATATCCATCCTATACTGAAAATTTTCTGCAAAGAAACAGATAGAGAGTTCTTCAATATTCCATAGGAAGAATCCAAGTGATTTTAGTCTGAGACTAGTAGGTTCACTGTCACTGAGTATTCCTTTAGATCCTTTCCGACCACCCCCTAACCCGTCACCCTATAGTTTGTCGTTTTATGTCGTCCGTCCACGACAGGTTCCATTGATGGGACATTCCTTCGAGATCTCTGACGAAGTCGTACCAGGACGGTCTACCCCGTTTCTTGTGAGAGTGCGGGTCGGTGGTGACCGATTTCTGACGTGGGTTCCCATATATAAAAGTCCTTGAAGACCGAAAGGAACTAGTCCGTCGGTCTCCCGTCAGGAGACTGTCTGGGCCACAACCGACAGCCGTCCCTTTCGCGTAACCTTAGCTGTTGACCTTCATGTTTGTACTGTTTCCGTAAGTTCCCCTATTCCTACCTGGTGACTGTTACAGAGGATATTCTAGGGTCTTTGTCAAACACATGACCAAGACACTTTGAATTGTCGGTTTTTATAAGTTTACGTTTTTTTAGGAAGTTCTTTCGATCATTTTCGAGTTGGATATTTTGTAAAGTGATTAATATTTTCTTTCCTAATGAAGAAAGTACGTCCACTGTTTGTGTGTAGAGAGACTTAATATGTTTAAAATAATCGAGAACTTTCCCTCTTTAGAGTAAGGGGGTAAGAGACAATCCCTGAACTTACTAGTGTCCAGTAACCAGTTGAAACTCCGCTTTGGATTTGGGTTTGAGTCTAAAGTAGCAAAGAGATCTAGAGGACATAAAAGGCTGACCATTCCATACTATTACTCTTGCTGGTTTTTCTGTGAATACTAGAGAAAATTCTCTAAAGTTCTCATTTATAATCCATATGTATAACATAGTTTTATGTTTCGAGTAGAGGAGGGAACCGAGGTCCTCTTTTATGGTTCCTCGATTTCTTTTGTGATTTTTAGGGACTTCGCACGAACGGGTCACTAAAAGAAACGTCGTGTGACCACGTGTACTAAGATTTATCCTCTATAAATTTCTCGTACTCTGTAAAATTCCCTACTACCACCATCATAGTAAAGTTACATTAAAGATTTTACAAAGTAAAGGAAGTGTCGTAAAATTCTAACAGAAGACTTAAGATTGTTACGTAATACAAGGAACTACCCTTGATATCGTATGATCTCACGTATACTCATACATGCACTTACGAGTCAAAAGAACATATTATATATATAATATAAATACGTTATGAAGATAGGGTTTCAGAGTTCCGTAAAATAACTTTATTAGAAGAAGTGGAATCGATTAAAAGACTTTTTCGAAGGGTTTAAAATTTCTAAATATATTTAACTTTCGTTAATGTATCGGATAGAAATGGTATTTTTCTCATATTACATAATTGACACAATTAACATTTGATATATGATCTATTAGCGGATACTCCTGTTATACGAATAAATAACGGAAAATACGAATAGATAAAAATGAAACCTTTATAAAAATACAAAATCATTAGTTTCAATTTAAAAAGAAAAATTTTTTGATCAATGTGTACCTTATAAGGTCAATTTACCTGACTTCTACTACTCGTTTCCTAATGTAATATGTTATCCAGTCTTTGTCCTCCATTTATGGTAGTTAACTAAATAAAGAAGGAACTTAATTACATGATGTAATTTATTCATACACATTTCTTTGTCGTTATTTTGACCTTAAATACTACACTTAAAGTCGATTTTCTTTAAAGAATTAATTGACTATTCGGGTTTAGGAATAGATATTATTACTCTTAAAAAACGGCATTCTTTAAGAAACATTACTAAATGGTATTGACTTTGTTATTATTTATGGATGTAAGTTTCTCTTCCCAGTATGTGGGTTGGTGATCTTCTAGTCATTTAGTCAAAAGAACAAACGAAAGGAGAGAAGGGAGAAAGAAGGAAGGGAGAAGGAAAGAAAGACATTTATAGTTTACAGTAACTTAAAAAATTTTACAATACACTGTTCGTACTGAAAATTTTATGACGGTAATTTAGTCTGGATTACAAAAAGAGTTTAGCCGTACTGTGATTCAATAAAAAAGATTCGACATTCAACAGCGGTCATCGAGTTCCCTGATAGACATAGATATAGGTAAGTAGATGGGTAGGTAGGTAAGTGGAGGGTTTCACTTGTGTAACTGGGAACGGACACAATTTCAAGTCGACACTGACAAGGTAGGTGAATTCAGTTGATCTTAATATAAAGACATAAGATAAAGGTGAGTAAACATAAAAGAAAAGAACTTTTTAAAATCTCAATATACTTTTGTTCTGGAACAGTGAAAAAGATGATGTCTAGCGACTTTTTTATTAAATTTTTCCGTTCAAAATCGTTGATAGGTTCTTCTTAGGACGAAAGATATGAAGACGATAACACGAACAAAACACAAAGTTTCAGCGAAGAATAGATTTTGTTTTACTCTGAGAAAAAGTAGGGTAGGGTATTCCTGAACCAAAGGTTTATCGTAAACCGTACCTGAAAGTGGGTAACTAAGAGTTCTTATTTTCGTCTAGTAGATGGGAGATAAATGTATACGGATAAACGAGGACGTTTTATAAGATTTTATCATTAAGTAAAGGAGACCGTTCATTTAAAAATGGGACAAAGGTCATCTAATTTTTTTATCGAAATGACTCTATGTTAAGTGTATAATTTTTAGGGGGGTAAATTTCACACGTTAGGTGAAAAATAATGTAAGTGTCTATACACATCGGTAGTGGTGTCAGTTAAAACGTCGTAAAGTCAGTGGAGTTTTTCTTTAAGGTGTGGGAAATCGATAGTTGAGGAGATAAGAGGACTAGGGTCGGGATTCGTTGTCGATTGGATAAAAAAATAGAAGTATCTAAACCGATAAAACCTGTAAAGTATATTTACCGTACTATAGATATCGTAAAACACTCACCGAAGAAAGTGGATCGAACAAAAGTTTAAGTAGATACAGTATCGTACATAGTCATGATTTAAGGAAAGATAACGGTTCAATATAAGTATAGTATAACTATATGGTGGAAAATAGACAAGTAGTCAACTACTCGTATACCTAACAAAGACAGAAAACGGATAATACTTATAAAGATATTTGTAAACACATGTTCAAAGGTACACCGAGGATATTCCAAAAAAGTCGAAACAAAGAAAAAAATAAAGATAATATTTAATAAACACTAAAATTTTTATTAACATCAAGAAACGTATGGAACCGACACGACCCAGAAGCAACGACGTTCCGAAAAGAGACCGACACAAGTCGTCCCGACGGGAGGCCAGCGCCACACACCCGAGGAGTGACGCCACCGAAGAGGACAACGTTTCGTCCCCAAGATCCCGAGCGCCCGAAGAAGTTATCAAAACCGAGAGATCGAGATCTCGCGTCCGAGTTGTCAACACCGGGTGTCCGAAACAATGAGGTGCCGTGCACCCTAAAAGGGGTCTAGTGCCTAGGTTGGACACAGAGGACGTAACCGTCCGCCTACGAAAAGGTGATTCGGTGGTCCCTTCGGGATAAAACACTAAAAATCGAAAATGACATTTGAGATGATCGAAACGATAACAGTTCCATTCTGGAAAGTGACAACGGAAATGTTGTTTTTGAAAGAGAACAAGTAAATATGATTGAAATTAACTACATCAGTCGTCAGAGAGGATTTAAGAAGATCTTATGGGTCTAGTCATAAAATATATCCTAGTAAAACAAACGTATGGTTCTAGAAAAGACTGGAAAAAGAATGAATTCGGTTTCCTTTTACCTCTGTCTTTTTTTATGTCATTTTTTTTTTTTTTTACAAGCTATCGTGGTTATTTGTATTACTCCGATCCTAAGGGAACCCTTTAAAAGTCACCTAAACCGACTTTATAATGATGTATAAAAGGGGTAACCAGTGGTGACCAATTGACTTCTATCCTCCTTGTAGACCGTTAGAAGAACTACACTACAAATGTTTAAATTTCGTACCTATTAAATAAAAGTGGTTATGTTAGATAAGTCTTAAAAGTATTTGACTCCAAAAGTATTTGCATTAAAGGTCCATTGATTTCAAATAAGATCACCAGGTCTTTTATCTAAAGTCCTCAATTATTATTTGTAAAAGAATACACATAATACAGGAATAATCTGTGTTACAAAATTATTACTTGAATCAGGAATTAATTAATTTTATAATTAAGAAAGTTTGTTCATAAATGACTCGTGATTGATTACCCGGTCTGTGTCCCCATCTATATCTCTATTACGACTCGCTTTTTAGGGGTGTTAAGAATGAAACATCGTGAATGACAGATCCCTCCCACACCCGCTCAGTCGTCCGTTTATATTGTGGTACAGTATTCCCGGACCGAGTGTCCTCTTTATGTTCACCTCTAGACCTTCAACTCTTTTCAATCATTTCTTTCCCTGTAGACAGACTCCCAATCCCCCTGAATGGCCATCTCAAATACACCTATTATCCTAACTGACGCATATCTGAGTTTGTCACGATACCTGTCTTTTACAATCATACTTTCCCTCTCTCGTTTCCCGAGCGTCCCGTTGGAACTAGGGAGACAGTAAGCTAAACTCTATAAAGAAAACGACATTGATGACTGAAAACAGACAGGGAGGGGAGGGACATCTTATAAGGAACTCTTACTTCGAATAAAAAACAACAACACACCAACAAGGTATAGAGGTCGTTTATGGATCATTAACAATTAACTTCCTTACTTACTTCACCGAGATTACGGGTGTCGTGAAACTACTGTTTGGATAGAAATAGACGTTGAAGTCTTAGTACTGACCAGTAAATCGGTCTTCGTTTAATCTGTAGAGAAGGATGAAGTTTCACGGACGAGGTAAAAATCCGATACGTTATTCAAGGACAAAGGACAAATCCCTGTAGAAGTTGAGGGTCGAGTCTCGTGTCTACTGTTGTGCAGGACTCCCATGACTTACCCGTTGGTCGAGTCCAATGGTCGGGGTGGAGGAAGAAGAGGCAAAGAAACCACTAAGTAGTCGATCTTTAAAGGGTCCGTTATCACCCCGAAGGGGATTCCAGAAAATAAGTGTAAACACAACACGTGTTATAAAATTTCTACTTTTGTTAATTTGTACATGAAAAATTGTTTTCTTCTCCTAGAGGTAGAGTCCCGGAAGAGACCGTTAAGATTGGATGGGACTTATTAGAGAGGAGAATAACAACTCTCGTATAAAATACGATAATCAAAGTAGTTAGGAATCTAAAATTCGTTGTAGTAATAATTCCAAGTATAAGAGAGAAAAGAAAAATACATTTAATATTCGGGAAACTTCCATGTGTGACGGATCGTATGAGGGACAGAGGACAAGTGGGACAAGGGCGTTCCGTGACACGTGTAGAATTCTACATGATTCTAAGTCGTTCAGGAAAGAATTAATTCCGAACAAACGGACTTCTGACGACAGGAAGATCTCCAACGGATACATATGACTTACGGAGATAGAAATCGTAGTCGATGATATGACAGATAACAGTTGCGTAGATGTAAATCATCATATGGTGGAAAGACAAAAATTAGACGACGAAAGGTTGTAAATCGTCTGAATGTCTGACCGTATGCTATAGTCTGTTGGTCAGAACGATTTTGTCTAAATTTTTATCCCTAAGTACTCGTATATCCCAGATTTTCTGTCAAAATCCCGTATCCTACATCTTGTCTGAAACACTACTGACAAAAGTGTTGAGAAAGTCAATGTATAATACCTACTAAATCTATTGGTTTAAGATAGTATATTTATAAGGATTTTAAAATACCAACAATATTACTTTATAAAGTATAGTTTTATTACTACCTGTATATAAAAAGATTGAATTACTCTCTCTCTCTTTCTTTTGTTGTAGGTATTAGTAAGTAATACCTAAGTCAAAACGTCTAACTCTTCGAGTCAAACAAATTAAGTCGTGACCAGTTGTTTCAGAACTTTCTGAATAAGTGTACTTGGTGTGTCTATTCTTACGATTAAACAATTCATTGTGTTTATTTTTGTATGACCGATTGCAGTTGATCTTATAAGTGAAGTCGATTAATCCGTACAGAAGGTCCTTCTTTCAAATGAATTGATCCCATTTCTCTCTCGATTCAATATAGTTAACGAAATTTCTACAGTTAGTTCGACACTGTCGAAACATATAACGTAATTGGTCCCTTCGGATTAATAACGTATATAACCGATAGTCCTCATCAAATTACGTTGTTTTTAAAGAATAAGTACGTCGTCAGGTTACCTCTACAAAGACTGGACGGTAGAGAGGATCCATCGAGTATGCGTCTATTACTGAATCTCAAGGACAGAAAAAGGAAGAATACCGAGGTGAAGGAGAGAGAGATGTTTGATTATAATCTGAAGACATGACCTAGAGAACGTAGACTAGTCTCCTGTCTCCTTCTATTACCCCCCTGGTCTGGATCTTCCCGTAGATAATAAAGACGGGTGTGAAATACGGGGTCACAGTTAGTATACAACGGTGGATTGACGTTCCCTCCGATTGTTTATATCAGATCGACACGTGGATCTTCTTTTCCCTTGTCACACCATTAGTCGGTTGTCTGAAGAGGTGTATGTGACAAAAGACATTCTCGTCTAGACAGTTTGTCTAGTTTTCCTTTTTTTCAAAATCTTTGTCAAGGATGGGTCTTTCTTAGGTAAATGGTAAGAAGAGGTATTTTGATCTTTCTTCACCATGTTTTGTTAAATATTTAAGACACTAATGATACACCGGTAATTTAGATGTAGAAGTATATGTATTTTACTTTAACGTTTCACAAGTGTTATGTTAAAGTTCACTTTTCCTAATTATTAGTTTTTGTGGTATTTAAAGAGAGAGACATAACACAGAAGTGTACACGTAAATAAACCTTCTATTTATGTGTATATGTGTGTTCTCTTTTTACATTACAGTTGACCACCACCGATTAAAAACATAAGAAGTAATATAAGAAAAAAAATAAAAGGTTTATGTATAAACTTTGGTATTTCTTGTGTAGGATGACAATATTAGTCTTTTTAGAATAATGATTGACCTCTTTGTCTCACTTAGTACGCGGGAAATAAGATACACGACGGACCTTGTCGGTAGTCATAAAATAGGATGAATGAAATAATACGTTGCTTTGTTGGGTTGTCATAAAACAACAACTGTCGACGAGGTCTTCATCGTACTTGAACCTTTCAGGTCATTGATGACTGAAGGACCTGGAGTCGAAGGAGTAGGTATTTCACTCTTTTTAGTGTCATTGAGATCTGTCCGAATTGATCCATATATATTTCGTGTGATTTTATGACGACATAAATCTACCTAACGGTCCTTGAAGAGTTACAATAAATATAAACGGAACGATAAATATCTTGACCGCCGTATAGGGGAAAGTATTATTACCCCTATCGATGGTAGACAACCTGTGTATTGATACATCGACTGTGAAATGGATACAATAGAATAAATTAGAAGTGTTATCGGGACACTCCCTAAAAATAGGTAAAGGGAGTACCACTTGACTCTGTGTCTCTCCAGTTCACTAAACCGGTTCTAGTGTGTCGATCATTCAGTCTCTCTCGTTACTAACATAGGATCTGGACAGTCTGAGCTTTCAAGTACAAGAAAGAGGACATTGTATACCGAGACACGAATCGTTCTCCGAGAGGAGGACTACGTTTGTAAGTTTCACATACCGACGGTTTTCTAATCGAAGGAAAGTTGTTGGACAGGTACCCTCTTACTGTTTCTTTCTATTTATGATGTACTCACTCCATTTCCAAATGTTAAACAGTTCTTGGATGATACTTACAAGGATTTCTTTGAATAACAGAACAACTTCACAAATGAGTACATAATACTTTTTGATGACACAGTGACCTATAGAAGGTTTGGAACACTCGTGAAGGTTTTACATTTAGTGGAAAGGAGGGTTTGACTGAGTAGAAGGAGAGAAGGAAGACATTACCGTTGTGGTAATAAGTAGGTCAGTACGTGCGGTAAAAGGGGAGATTGACAGGTGTAGTTCAGTCTTTTCTATCACAACTAAAATGACCACTACACAGAGAACTTGTGTAGTAGATAAAAGTAGTAGAGGTGTAATTCCATTTGAGAGTAAAAGAGAACGGGATCTAATTGTGTCATCTGAGATCTTAGAGGAAGGTTATAGAGGAAGGGTAGGATGGTAGTTTTAGTAGAAAGATCTTTGTCTGGACTTACATAATAAATGGACGGATTTTTAGAAGAGAAAAGAATGGTAGAGAGTCTTCTACCTGAATTATGTCGCACACCGAGAAGTGTGACTTCGGGGTGAAAATGAAGGTCGGAGTATAGGATAAAAGGTTATAGTGTAGGGTACAATAATAATGTAATTTGATAGACTTCAATAAATTTATATGATTCATAAGGGTGTAGTAATAAATTTAACGTATAACGGGTATGTCTGTTCTCATATCCTCAAATTTTCATATACTCATTACGATTTGTTTGTGACCAGTATAGTCTCGTATTTATGATAAACCTCAAGTCAAGGCAAGTTAACGAGTCACAGGTCGAGAAACTCTGAGGTACCTGACGTCATACGGTCCGAAGGGACAAGAAGTGGTTGAGGACCTCGAACGAGTTTGAGTACAGGGGACTCAATCACTGTGGGAGGTTGGTAGAATAGGAGACAACTGGGGAAGAGGAGGACGGAATAAAACTCATCAAAAATGAATTTTACAGAAACAAGGAAGTTACAACTCGAAGGTTTTAGATATAGGATCTCGGAATACATTTAAGATTTATGATGAAATCTTTAGTTCAATTAAACCATTTAGGTGACTACTTTTTTGTAACTATATTAGTCAACTTTATACTTTCATCTTCCGAAATGTTTTTATCTATTTTAACCCTCTTGCTCATACGTTATCTCATGTTCTAGTTTTTCCGACATAAACCTAAAATCAGGATAACGTTCGGAAGAACTGTAAACTTTTAACAATGACTGAGAGTTTAGTAATAGGACGAATCGTTAGTGGTATAGATAGTTAATCCTATAACTAAAATTTATTTGTATCATAAGAAAATTTACAAATAAAAATATAGGAAGGATCCGATAGGGTCACTTATAAGAAACACATTAATTAGGTAGTACTAATTCTTATATACCTAATGGGGGTTTCCCGTACCTGAAGAGACAGAAATTCATGACGTCAAAAAAAAATTTAAAAAAATAACTCCCTAACTGTTCGTATCTTAATAAAGCGGGTATACTGTTCGAAGACTTTCATTCTTTATTATTATTCAGTGTTTAATGTCCCGTGAATTATATCCATTCACGGGACATTAATAAAGAAAAAGTAGAGTGTATGATGTTACTGTACAATTTTAATCCGTTATTCTTATTATTCTTAATCTGAAACCCCGAAACCTAGGTTTAGTTTGAACTGAGGAGTTTGATTGTAAAGAAAAGAAAAACGGGAGACCCAGATTAAAGATACACAAATGTCATACACGTTTGTACAAAGAGTAATCACAAATAAATGATGGTGTCCTTAGTGAAACCTTAGATGAGAATCACCTTTACGAAAAGAGTTTTATTTGGGACTAGTATAACCGAAAATAGCACATTTAATACTTCACAGTTGAACCCTTACCTATCGATGGTTAGAAAGGTAGTTGGTGTGCCATTCTCATCTTTAACAACACTTAACAAAATGAAAACAAGATTCTTGTCGTAGAATTACTATAATTAAAAAGTTATATAAAACGAAATTCTAAGTACAAAGGATGGAAAGAAAGAAAGAGAAGGGTCCTGAAAAGAAGACGACTAGCACGTTCAAAATAACTACTACGAAAACGGAACCGTGCCATCCAAAGCCTTACTCTAAGTTAATAAATTTTATGATGCCTAGAACAGTATTTAAAGAAAATTTTACTTAATGTTGTGTTAAATTCATAATTAAATATCAAATTTCATAGGTCTTGGTGATAAATGTTGTAATAATAAAATGCATCGAAAGAAGAAATTTTGATTATACTCGGAATATCGGTTTTATGACTATAGTCGGGAATTGTCTGTGTTTTTGGAGTGGATGGGATAACTGAAATTCACTTCAAACTGATTAGACTCAAGAACTCGATTAATCCTCACTGTGTTTACGAGTTTTCACGTGGTAATATTAAACTAAATTATTTTTCTGTTTGTTACACAAAGTACTTGAGTAGAGACACTCGGGTTTGGGTAACATTCTAAAAAAAAGGGGAATCAAAAAAGTTATTAAAATAAATAAATAAAACAAGAAATAAAAAATAAAAAAAATGAAATGTTATGACATAACCAAAACGGTATGTAACTGTACTTAGGCGGTGTCCATATGTACTCAAGGGTTAGGACTTGGGGGGAGGGTGGTGGGAGGGGTATAGTAGAGAGATCCAGTAGGGTCACGTGGTCGGGGTTCGTAGGACATAGGACATAGCTTGGATCTGACCGCTAAGCAAAGAATATACGATCATACGTACAAAGTTTACGGTAAGAGGGTTTAGTAGGGTGGGAGAGGGAGAGGGTGTCTCAGGTTTTCAGACAAGTCTAAAATACCGATCTCAAAAGTTTATAATAAGTCCAGTAACCCCATTCTTCTTACTCTGTACCACGAGATCCTGACTGTCTTAATTTCACAGTAAAGTCTTTAAACTTAAAAAAGAGTACCGGATTTCCATCAAATTGAATCTTTTTGTGTTGGGTGTGGAACTTTTTTCTTTTATTAGTTGTATCTAACCCCATTACATTCTCATCATTAGTGTCGTGGAAACTCTAAGAAAAAAGTCGATCCGATTGTGATCATTAAACTGGTCATAAAAAACTTAAAGACCGTGAAGACATCCTCGATCCCTGTGTGGGTTGAACAAAACGACTGAAACGTCGTCGGAGTAAAATCTGTGTTCGCTACATGACTGTTACTCTACGATCAAGGGGACCTCTTCCGTCACCGCGGGTGAGGTCACGAGAACGGACCTCTTAGGGTGCCTGCCTCCTCGGACCACCCGACGTCAGGTACCCCAGTGATTCTCAGCCCTTGCTGACTCGTTGAAGTGAAAGTGAAAAGTGAAAGGACGTAACCTCTTCCGTCACCGCGGGTGAGGTCACGAGAACGGACCTTTTAGGGTGCCTGCCTCTTCGGACCACCCGACGTCAGGTACCCCAGTGATTCTCAGCCCTTGCTGACTCGTTGAAGTGAAAGTGAAAAGTGAAAGGACGTAACCTCTTCCTTTACCGTTGGGTGAGGTCACAAGAACGGACCTCTTAGGGTCCCTGCCCCCTCGAACCACCCGACGGCAGACACCCCAGCGTGTCAGTCTGTGCTGACTTCGCTGAATCGTCGTCGTCGTCGTCGTCAAGGGGAACAGACTCAACCCACAGGGAAAATACCTGGGGATACAAAGGTCACTATAGTTGACAGTAACGAATAATTAATAGGTAGAGTGGGTGGTTTAATATTCAAAGTACTTCCATCCGTGGACCTAGTACAAGGAGAAGTAAAATAGGGGTCGAGGATTGACACGGACCGGGGACCATCTACAAGTAATTTATCCTTGACTTATATACCGACCTTCCTATCATATTGTCGCGACTTCCGTACCCTCTTGATAAAATGTACTTTAGGGATCTATGACGTTCAATCCTTGGGAAACACCATAAAAATTCCCTCCTTAAATATCCCTTACTTTTTGTTCGAGAGTTTGGTACAATTTTAGGACCGAGACATATTGGAACTCTCTCAAAGAATTGAACAGAGACGAAGTCAATCAAAGGAATAATCATTTTACCTATACTTGAATGTTGTGAGAACACACCTTATTCACTCTCTTACATGTGTTTCCTAGGGTTGGTAACAGGTCAGAAATCCTTCACGAGTTATCTAGCATCACGAACTGGTTTTTTCCGTGGGTGGTAACTAATCGTCGTCGTTTCTTCGTAAACCATCGAGTCACCACTTCTTAGGTGGACAGTTACGTCCTCTGTACCCAAACTAGTGACCCAGTCCTTCTAGGGGACCTCTTCCTTTACTGTCAGGTGAGGTCAAAAGAACGGAGTCTTTAGAGTACCTGTCTCCTCGAACCGTCTGATGGAAGGGACCCTAATGTGTCTCAACCTGTGCTAACTCGTTGATTTGTTTTCTTCGTAAAGCTTTTCGAGAAGATTTAAACATTAGATCTGAGATAACAGCCATTATCTTGAACTAAGAGAAACCACTTGGAGGTTCAAATTAGAGGACCGATACATTGTCTAATAAAAATAATACAATACCATATAGTTAGGGAGTAAATATTTATATATAACTCGTGGATGAGACAAGGACCGTGATACATCTAACCCTTTTAATTCACTATTATACCACTTTTTTTTACTAGGTGGAAAATCCCTTAAGGGACCTTCACGTCACCAATATTGGGACGCGAAAGTGACGACTCCCGTACCCAAGTTAGGGACCAGGTCCTTAATTCTTTAACTTTCGACGTACCACACCGGTTTTTCTTTTTTCTTTTTTTTTCTTCGGAAAAAATTTATATTATCCTGATAATCTAAAAAAAAAACCAGTCCTTTTGAGAGGACACTTACGTAATACTAGAAAAGGTTTCGAATCTTAGAATAGACATTTCTAATATTTCTATAATATTATAGAAATGTCAAATTAAAAGTAGTATTGTGTCAAGAAAACGAAATTCTTCACTTTCGGAGAACTTGTCGAAAGAGACTCCTTACCCTATGTTTCACCTATTGAGTGTGGTAACTTGTTAGAAGGACGTAAACAAGTCGACGAACTGGTATCGGGGTAGTTTAAAACTTCTCGAAGTCTTTCCTTCTTTCACTTTGTTTAAACTTTCAGTTTTTCGTACATCTTAGTGTGTCGTTGGTTAGGTCTTTTATGGACTCGAGAGTAGACTTTGTAACGGACTCGATAACGCAATAGTGGGTTAAAGACAGACGTTGTGTACTCCTTTTTGCCTGAGTCTTTGTCTGGGGGTGGACATAATCAATCTCAGACAGGGTTTAGTGAGTTTGAAGCCTCTTTTTATCTTTACACATCTATCCAATTCACGTACTCCCTCCTAATCTTAAATGTGTCAAGATGAGACTATAAGTTTTTCTTTACTTGATAATACAAAGTAGTCATTTTACTGTCTAGATTTTTATTTATATAAGAACTAAAGGGACGGGGGTTTACACTCCTCGGTCCTCAGAATGACGAGAGGTCGACCCGTGTAAACGACTTCTGTTCCTCATTCTTAAGTGGGTCAGTGAGACTCAGGGGTGCTGTCCGAGTCGAGTTGGTATACGGGACGGATCAATATGGGAGTTTCAAAAATTCAAGTAAATTTCAAAGGGGGTCGGGGGGTGAGTCCGATCAAAGTCCGGTCGGTGGACGTTACTCTTGTTCCACGGACTAGAGGAGAGGCAAAACGATGTGCCTCGAGAACGAAGAGTGGTACAACGGAGACTAAGAGGTGACGCTCCTCGTGTCTCTCCCGTCTCCTCCCTTCTAGGACTGTACGACAGATGAAGACCAGGAAAGACTTGAGACCTGTACAAACCGTGACTACGAAAGGGAACATACCACGAACGTACCACATACACGATAGCATACCGGGTAAGGTACCGGTTGCCAGAAAGAAGACGTCAAGGGACTCCACTCTTTTGAAGGTTTGGTGTAGATCAGATATCGTTCAAAAGTATATAGGAAAGGGGACTGTTTCAGACCTCTCTACCGGTGGAGTACGTCAGGGTAGAGAAGTGAGCCTACAATTTCGTCATCAGTTGATGTCAGAGAGTAGGAAATCTAAAGAACCCCTAGTCTATGGTCCGGCGACACAGGTGTACTCAAGGTCCTATGTGTCTATTTTGAGAAGTTCACCAACGTAATTTTGGAGAAAAGATCCGACCCACACTCCCCCTTTCGTAGGACGTGAGACAGGAGGCCCTCCCTGTCGTGTAAGTCGTGTGATTACCTTAGGAGGTTTTGACACACAATCAACGAGTCAGCACGGACTGAAAAACGCTGAGGTACCTGGCCTCGGACGGTCCGAGGAGACAGGTGCCTTAAGAGATCTGTTCTTATGACCTCACCCATCCGTAAAGGAAGAGGTTTTCGGGAGAAGATTTTCCGTAAGGTTAGAGAAAGTGTCCGACCTCACCCGACAGTCGACTCCCAGTGTCTTTCGACTGGGAGGACTGGGACAGTTAGGGCTAACCTAGTCGAGTGTAGAATGAAAGCTCATATCCGGTTCCCCGAACCAAACCCCCGGAACGGTTTTGACTCTGTCTTAGGAAAAAACAGATGGACAACGTCATCTCGAAATAGAAAAGTTATCGAATAAACCGTGAAACGTCGGGGGACACACGGTTTTGGTCCTCTCCCCGGTCCTTATCGTGGTCACTTTCGTCTCTCACGACCGACCGTTCGTGTGCCTTCCCCCGTCCTCAAAGACCGACTCCTTTCCTACCGTCTCTTCCGCCGAAGTTCCCGGTGGATTTGATTACTACATTCGTCTGAAAGTGGTCTGAAGTTCCATGACTCCGAGGTTGATACAGGTTCCACTCCCCTTCCAATCGTTTATTTCTGGTGTTTCACTCGGTACTCGGTACGGTTCCAATGTCTGGAGATCCGCGTGGTCTAATGGAAAAATATCCACGAATGTCTCAACTGGTCTGGTGTCGTGTCTAGATCTATTCATTGAAAAGGGTGGGATAACTCCTGAGGGAAAATTTTTTCCCTCTTCACTCAACGACCCCTTTCTGAGGTTTTCCCTAGATCAACTAACGTTCCTCTGACAAAATTCGGTCTTTAGACTTAAATTAATCTTTCAATTGCAGTTCTCTTTTGTGTACCCTTCAAAAGTTTTCAGAGGTGTGGTGGACTTCCGAGACGACTTCTTGAACTCTGGTATCACAGTCTAGGGAGATAGATTGGTGGAGAGAGTTGGTAAACAGGACAGGGGTAAGTTTTCGGTGACAAACTACTCTGTAACACGACTTGAGCTGGAAGAACCTCCTGACACGTCAGAAAGGTCCAGTGTGGGTCCTTTCGTTTTGGTTTGGAAAACAAGATTCTAAGGGGTTTGAAGACTCATGGAGGGGGGTTCTATCCTCTCGTTCTTAAAGGAGTTTTCTTGAAAAACAAAAGAAGAAGCATCGTAAAACACTCTTGAAAGAAATTCAATATCGGAGAGAGGAGAGATGTTATATCTGACATCCGGTTAAGATCCTAGTTTCAAGGAGTCCGACCTGAGAATGATATTTACCTTCTAAAGACTTATTCCTTTTAAGAGTTGGTTTAGACCGAAAGTATTGACGACAACCAGATACCTAAATTATTTATCCCAACCTCCGAGTTTCAGTCATTTTTACGACAGAACTCAAGGGAGTTTCGTCTCAGACTTTACCTCCAAGTACTTGTGTACCAAATAACTCTCTTCTGCGAATACTTCATCCCTCACACTCTTCGTCCCACCCCGTCCCCTTTTCGACTCGTCGCTGCTGCAGCAGAATCGACCTCAAATCGAAACGGTCTAAGGTCATCCTTCGGTAGGTACTCAACATGATGTGTCACTGGGTCGAACTCCCTTCGTCCGACCGGACAACGTAAGGACGTAGTCTGTTAGTTACTGGTCCCCATCCCCAACGTATTGGAAAATTCGTTCTACCCATATAAACCAGTTCCCGACAAGAGACTTCTTTTTCACGTCGATACTTGGTTTTGTCGTGACATTCCCCTAGACCCTCTCTTCCCGTGACATCTACAGAAACAAGATTTTTGACTAAGAAGTGTGTACCAGGGTCATAGTCGTAACGACCCTTGAACACTCTTTACTCTTAAGAATCCGGGATGTGGTCTGGATGACTTAGTCTTTAAGATCTCTACCCCGGGTTCACAATTTTTTTTTGGAAGGTCCACAACGACTATGTACGAGTTTGAACTCTTAGTACTTGGATTTACTATGGTGAGAAGGAACCTTCATAGCTTATGGTGTCTTAGCGTACTACATACCCTTTACTTTTCCCGTAGTTGAATTAAGAGTTTTATAAGAGAGATATTATTGACTGTTTTTAAAATAAGAGTCAGGTCACAAAACTGGTTCACTGAGTCGGAATTTTCTTGTTCACTATGGTCACGTTACTAACGTATCGATAGTTTATGCAACTTTTTGTTCCGTGATCAAATCCTATAGCTAAAAAGTTGTAATTTATATATCACTTTCACTTCAGCGAGTCAGCACAGACTGAGAAGCACTGGGGTACCTGACATTGGGTAGTCCGAGGAGACAGGTACCCTACGAGGTCCGTTGTTATGACCTCACCCAACGGTAAAGGAAGAGGTCCCCTAGAAGGACTGGGTCCCTAACTTGGGTCCAGAAGGTGTGACGTCCGTCTACGAAAATGGCAGACTCGGTGGTCCCTTCTATTTATATATCATAAATATATATGAATATTATATATATATTATATATAATATATATCATAAATATATATAAATATTTTACCCGGAGATTTGAAGTGGACGATATTTACACGTCGGGTGATCCAAAGACTTAATGGATAATAAGAAGTATTTGAAAGTAATCGGAAGTGGTTAAACTAGGAGTCTCGTTGTCGATAAGTATCAATAAGATTCTTTATGACTGTCCAGTTTCGACAACGAGATAGGTGGGTCTTTTGATCTCTTAATAATTTTAATCTTTTAATAACAAAGTTTAACGTTGTATTTTAAGATATTAGTGAAAGATGAGTTGTTTGTAAGAGTTATTTCATGAGGTAAAGAGTTATAATCAATATGAAAATAATTCTGTTCAACTTATAAGGTTTTATATTTAGGAAAATTTTTCTAGTATTACAACTCGTGGTATTTCTTTCGACTCGGTCTTCTTAACTACGAAAACTTGACACCACGACCTTCTCTGAGAACTCTCAGGGAACCTGTTGTTCCTTTAGTTTGGTCAGTTAGGATGTCCTTTAGTTGGGACTTATAAGTTACCTTCCTGACGAGTTTGACTTCGAGGTCATAAAACCGGTGGACTACACTTCTCGGCTGGGTGACTTTTTCTGAGACTAAGACCCTTCCTAAATTCCGTCCTCCTTTTCCCCTACTGTCTCCTAATCTACCAACATACCGTAGTGACTGAGTTACTTGTACTCAAACTTGTTCGAGGTCCTCTACCATTTCCTGTCCCTTCGGACCACACGACGTCAGGTGCCACAGTGTTTCTCAACCTGTGTTGACTCACTGACTTGTTGTTTATTCTAGTTCTAGACTCTTTTATCCTCTTTAGCCGAGAGACTTGACTTTTGTTTGAGATATAGTATAGTGTAATCATATTTAGTATACTACGGTTTTCATAAATAAGAATGGATCTAGAGGTTATGGTAAAATAGAAGAATAGTTAAGTCCCCTCTTTAGTTCCATACTAATGTAATAAAGAGTAAGTGTTTTTTACTAGAGTTCGTATTATCGTGAGTTACGTGGTCATACTGAATGAGTGATTAAATTTCAAATAATAAATTGGATTTAAAAGTTTTACATCAAACCTTTCTGTCCTAAGGGTGGATTCTCAGAAATGTTTTGGATCCGATTTTAAACTCCGTATTGTCTAAAGACTCTTATAATAAAGTTTTCGAAGGTTTTAGAAAGGATTCCTCCTTATTCAGTCTGAGAAATTTGATTTCACAGTTATCATTAAAGTGCAACAAAACTCCTTGTTTTAGGTAAAAATAAATATTTATAATGACGACGATTCGACGATTCAGTGAAGTCAGCACAGGCTGAGACACGCTGGGGTATCTGCCGTTGGGTGGTCCGAGGAGGTAGGGACCCTAAGAGGTCCGTTCTTGTGACCTCACCCAACGGTGAAGGAAGAGGTTACGTCCTTTCACTTTTCACTTTCCCTTCAGCGAGTCAGTACAGACTGAGAATCGCTGGGGTACCTGGTGTCGGATGGTCCGAGGAGGTAGGTACCCTAAGAGATCCGTTCTCATGACCTCACCCCACGGTAATTTTTCCTCTACAAAACACCCCTTATATTCGAGTTAACTTTACAAAATTCGTAACTACTAAGTGTTCATGACAATATAAAGAACAAGTATAGTTTATATTTTTTAAGTTATTCCATGTAAATATTACCACGTAAACATATAATATTACTCGATCACTTGAATTACAAATTTTCAAAGATAAACAGTTATAATTGGTATGTTGATTTACCGAAAACAAAAAAAAAGTAATAAATAAATAAAAATAAAATGAAATGTTATGACATAACCAAAACGGTATGTAACTGTACTTAGGCGGTACCCACATGTACTCAGGGGTTAGGACTTAGGGGGAGGGTGGAGAGAGGGGTATAGTAGAGAGACCCAGTAGGGTCACGTGGTCGGGGTTCGTAGGACATAGGACATAGCTTGGATCTGACCGCTAAGCAAAGGAATTTGCCGAAAACAAAATAGATTTTAAGACGGTGTCTTTAAAAAGTTACGTATGGAATTACAAAACAGAGGAGAAATAACAACTTGTATACTTTTGTGATTATGTAGTAACACTTGTTTGGAGAAACTAACCTGGAAATATCATTACATAAAAGAATTAACAAATTAACTTCCTAAGAGTAATTACAACTGTAGATACTACGGGTACAATCATGAAAGTCAGTTTCCTTTGGTTAGATAACCAAAATTAAATGACACCCTAAAAAAAAGAAAGAAAGAATCTCGAGTCGAAGATTGAATATTCCTCCGAGACTTGAACTGGTTCATAGAGTTTCCTCTTTTCCTTATAAATGGTACCGTCTCTCAGTAAAGTCGACATTGGATATAATAATCGTACAAACTTCTACTATTTCTCGATATGGGACACTAACTCCATTACGATTACGATATAGAGTACTTTTATCTACAAATTAGGGTAACCATCTTATCCTTCTAAAGACTCTCTTCCTCGAACTTTTCGTATAGAACTGACGGTTCATTTTAGTTTCCTTTAATGTTATTGAACTGATTAGTTTCTCTACGATAAAAGAAAGTCGAACTTCACATAGTCATAAAGACCAAGTCATATGCTGAATTTCCACATCAAATCACAATCTTCTTTATGTTATCAATTATAAAATAAATTTTGTTTATTGCAAAATTTGGTATCTATGTTTGATCTAGGATAAAATTACCTAAATAGACAATTTTACTTAAATAAGAATAGTTTTATATTGTAGTAAAAGGAATAATAATGACGACAATAAAGGTGTAACTCTAAAATAATACTGTCAGTAAGTCTGATGAAAAGAACCGAAACACTAAAGACATCGTGAAAGACTAATGTTCTTGTGAACATTAAAATTTGTTTAAGACCTAAGGTTAAAGATCGAGAAGGTAAAAGAAATACTTTCTTTAACCTGTTTACTAAAGTATAAATAAAAGAAACATGTTATCCTTCAATCATGAACTGAAGGGTACCATTTCCCTATCATTCTTAGTATATTATATTTATAGGAAACATCTAGAATTCCGTTATACGTTTATAATCAGTGATAAAGTAATTATGAACTCGTTAGAAATTATACCATTCAGATAGTCCACAATAAGATAAATAATTTTACAGTCGATTCTTCACCTCCAATTTTCCCCTACTGGGTTTCAAGATATTTTGTAATCTCTCACTAGGTCTTACAAGAATACAAGTCTTGACTTCATTTTGACGATACACTATTTTTGACCTTATATATGGAAAGGATTCATGTCCGGGTTTCAAGAGACTTGATCATCCCCTTTTCTAATGGTGACCCTTGACATCTATTATTATTTACCTTCTGACAACGATTTATCATTTAATAATGAGTGACGTGTACTACGAAAATAAAGTCTTTATAAAGGCTCTAGTTCACTTCGGGTAACGTCTAAAAGACCCTACCTTACTACAGCCTCTGGTGGAGTGTTTCAATAAAAAAATGGAAAAATTTTTAATTAATAAACAAATTATAAACACACACAATTCTATACAACTTTTCAAGAGTTCCGGGGTCGAGACACATACAAACAAAAGAATCTAATGAGGCACGGAGACATAATCCTGACCGCACGTTCTGTCCTCTATCGCTACGGAACTTGTTACGAAGGGCCAATAAAGTCCTCACCGATTGACCCTGACATTCCACTGACAAGGGTACAAAAGTATAGATCTTCTGAAATTTGACTCTTTACTCCTTAATTTTAGAGACTTTGTGACAAAGAAGAAGATCAGAAGGACATTTAGAGTCCGAAGACCATATAGCCATACCATACGTCTTGAGACCGTTACTCTGAAGTACCTTAATGTGAGAGCTCGTTATGGTCTTTTGAAGTAATCGAGTCCTTTTTCTTTTCGATGACATACCTAATCGTAGTCACTTCTTACAATGAGAAAACAGTTCCATTCAACCTTGAACATTTTTTTAATGTACTTTCCATGAACTATCAAATGTACAGTGTCAGAGAAATTTTACGATTAATTACCTTCTATGTAAAGGTTCTTTCAGATAATTTTTTAATAAAAGGACCGTTCTTTGTTTTATAGGTACATTCTCACCGAATTTTTTATTTCTGTGTAATAGAGTATATTTTTTAAGATCTCCATCTATTGAAGGTCAGTACATGTCACTCAGTTGTAAAATAGGTTCCGGATCCGAGAAAGAGAAAGAAAAGACGGCAGAAGTTGTACAACCTACAAAATGCTGAAGGTCTCGGGGTCTATAAAACAGAAGGGTATTTATGCAAGTTGCCTTCTTTCTGTCCTCGTTTTCTCGAGGAGGGGTGTACTGAGACAGAAAATACTATTCTCCAGTCAATAGAGGTGAAGGAGAGTATTAGGTCGTGATCCAGTGGGAACTAGTAAGACCCACTAAGAGACCTAGATGGTGAACTAGTGAACGACTGATGTTACTTGAACTCAAGGAAACTGACTGAACCTGGTTAGTACGATGAGACTCCTGCCCCATCGTTAAACGGAAGAGATCTTAGTTCCTATGGAACTAGGTTTGGGTCTTGCTTTGACCAGAGACAGTCGTCTCCTGACAGGTGGTGTCGTCCGTACGTGTGTGTTTATCAATAAATGTAATATGAGTTTTCTATGTCGGAAGGGACCACCGAGTCTCCAATTTCGTAGACGGGCGTTACGCCCTCTGGACCCGAGTTAGGGACCCAACTTTACCGTGGGGTGAGGTCATAAGAACGGACCTTTTAGGGTACCTGTCTCCTCGGACCACCCGATGTCAGGTACCCCAGTGTTTCTCAACCTGTGCTGATTCGTTGAAGTGAAACTGACAGTTTTCTATGTTTCTGGTGGACTTCGGGTAGATACTTACAAGAGGGTGAAGTGTGGATACAGGGTTTAATTGATCAAAGACGGACTAAGTGAAAAACGAATATATCTAAGACTCAATAAACGAAGTAAGTAAATTGGCTGTGAATTCTATAGGAAAGAAACATATCCATACATCTAACACCCTTATTTTTACTTTTTCTTATTATAGGTAGGAACTCTTTGAATATCCAAGTACCCTCTCCGTCTTATATTTATCATTTAATATCACGTTATTGCTTAAACATTCTCGATGGTCTTTGTCAAACGAAAATGAATCGTCCCAGTTGTTATATGAAAGTGATAGAGTGGAGTCCCGATATACACTTCAGAGGAAGAGAGACCGGATTCTATCAGATAGATAGGTCTTGAACTAGTAGAACTGTAAGGTGTTTTGTAGTATAACTAAGTAATGAACCAACAGTAATACGATTAACAACATATACTACTCTTTTAATTGTTCATGAATCTACGGAACACACGCACAAGTCAATACGGGTTAAGAAAAGTTGGGGCACCTGACATCGGGTGGTCCGAGGAGACAGGTGTCTTAAAAGGTCCGTTCTTGTGACCCCACCCAACGGTAAAGGATGAGGTTCCCTAGAAGGACTGGGTTCCTAGTTTGGTGCAGAGAACCTAGAGGACGTGCCCGTCCGTCTAAGAAATGGTGGCAAGGTGGACCCTTCGAGGTGAATCTACGGCATGATTCTAAGAATGCTTGATCTCCTATTTTCTATTTAACATGTTTTAAGTCCTCACGGGGTGAGGTCACGGCTTCAAATAATCTCGTACGAGTCTATAAGGGAGACCCATGTCGGTACCTTATTTCACTTATTTTTAGATAAACCAGTGAATTAAATAGAACCTGAATAAACGAAATATGAGATTATTTAGATTGGTATTTAGATTAGATTGAGGTTGATTAGATTGGTATGTCTAATATAATCTTTCAAAAAAAAAAAAAAAAAAGTGTTAGAAGTCAAGTCAGAGAGTCAGTACAGACTGAGAAACGTTGGGGTACCTGACTTCGTACGGTCCTGAGGGACAGGTAGTGGTTGAGGGTCTCAAATGAATTTGAGTACAGGTAACTCAGCCACTATGGTAGGTCGGTAGAGTAGGAAACAGCAGGGGAAGAGGAGGGTGGAGTTAGAAAGGGTCGTAGTCCCAGAAAAGTTTACTCAGTCAAGAAGCGTAGTCCACCAGTTTCATAACCTCAAAGTCGAAGTTGTAGTCAGGGAGGTTACTTATAAGTCCTGAGTAAAGGAAATCCTACCTGACCAACCTAGAGGAACGTCAGGTTCCCTGAGAGTTCTCAGAAGAGGTTGTGGTGTCAAGTTTTCGTAGTTAATTCTGAATTGACATCAGGGTGTATTTTATTCTTGTATTCCTGGAGGGACCACCGCGTACCCACTTCTTAGACGGACGGTCACGTCCTCTACACCCAAACTGGGGACTAGGTCCTTCTGGAGTGTTCGACGTCTCGTCGATTCGAGTACATGGTGTTGATGACTCGGACACGAGATCGCAGGACCTCCGTGTTAATGACTCGGGTGTGTGGTGTTGAGGACTTCGGGTGTACGGGGTCTCGGGTACGGGGTGTTGCTCTCTTCGGTGGTGTCACTCTTCGGGTACGTGGCGTTGATCTCTCATCGGGGACGAGAGACGTTGATCTCTTTTTGGACACGTCGTTGCTTCTGAGTCGAGTCGGTTTTAAAATATTAAAATATTTTAATACTTTTTCTTTCTTATAGTCATTAAATTAAATAATCAAGGAAAAAATCAAAGTACCTTATTATCCGTTTACCTACCTCACGAAGATAATTTATTTATGTTAATTAAAAAATTTAATTATCAATTTTAACACCCAAAATTGACAATATCATGAAGGTTTTATTGACTTTAAATGTATGTCAAATGTGAAGAGATCAGGAGTTTTAATTTCTTGTCAATTCATAAAATCTTTTATAATTTAACACAAAATAATAAAAAGAATAAACAAAGGCAACTACTGAGTTATTAATTTAATGACCTTACTTTCGATTCAAGATAGCCTTAAATCGATTCCCACTTGTGACTTCCAAGTAAAACTTAACGAAAAGGTAAAGTGAAGAAAATCCATAAACCTAAATGAGTTCCTGAGTTTGGAATAATTTTGTGTCCTACACAAATGTCAGTAAGTCATGTAGAGTATATTGTCGATACCCTTCTGATACCGGACCTTAACCTATGTTGAGTTGACCCTTATAGATCAGTTGTCCACTCCACTAATCTATTACTAAAAAACAAGAGAAACAGACTATGGTAGATGTTCAAAAAAAAAGAGAAAAAACACGAAAGAGACTGTAGATATGTTATAGACTTCACGGTATAATAGTCTTCATTTCCTAGTACCATAAAAGGGAGATCCTTTCGTTATACGATCAAATTCGTATTAAGGAAAGGACCTTTCATCACAAAGGTTGACTAGTTATCTAAAGATTTTAGAAGTTTGTACGGATTTAACGTAGACTCAGTAGTCTCTTCGGGGATTTCCTTAAAGAGACATCGAGTATGTCATTTCTTAGACGGACTTTACGCCCTCTGGGTCCAAACTAGGGACCCATCCCTTCCAGGAGACCTCTTACCTTACCGTTGGGTGAGGTTACAAGAACGGACCTCTTAGGGTACATGTCTCCTCGGACCACCCGATATCAAGTACCCGAGCGTCTCAACCTGTACTGGCTCGTTGATTCGTGTGTATACACCAAATAAAGTTTATTACGTATAAAGTAAAATTTTCAATCAAGTGACAATATGGAGAGTTTTTGAATTCTTCATCTTTTTTTGTCCAAACATAATACTATTTTCAGTTTTTCTCAACTGGAATTTAGATAATCTGGACTTCAAATTAAAAAAGTCCTGTTTATTTAATTACTGATAAAGGTTACGATCAAGATTTGGGAGAGGGTTCCGAAAATTATAAAGAAGTATCAGACTATTAGATTAAGAGTACACCATAATAAAGTTCATCGGATTTTGTATTTTAGTATATTATTGGTATACAGTCTGTGTTTGTTTTTTCGGGTTATAATTAATACCAATTAAACTTTTTCATATTAAAGGGGTAATTTTAACCTATTCTGTTTAATTTGTCTTTACTCGGTTCGAAGTCAGTTTATAAAAGTTTGAGAATTTGTAAAAGGTCTGAAGTCTTACTCACCAAAATGACGGAGACAAAGATTTATTAAATATCAGTAGAATTTATTAGACGAAAAAATATTTCGAAAACGAAATACTAAAAATACTGTCGACTACTGGTTGGTGATTACAGGAAAGGTCAAATTCTGAATTGGTTTTTCAAGGTTTTTGTGAAGTCTTTAATAAACGAAAATAAATAAGGTGAGTCGTTTATAATTCAGTCTCTAATAAAAATATATTAATAAAAAGTTTTATAAATTCTATATTAATTTAGGAATAAAATCAAAAATTTTATTAATTATACTATTTATATGTCGTATAAAGGGGAATTTACCATGTAAGTTATACCATAATCAAAGAACCTTATTTGTATGAATATAATTTACAACTTTATACTGACTCTTAATTTTTATTGTAGTTTCTTCGGATGAAGTTCTGTATTTTTCTATAGATGTTATATCCTATTACATTTTTTGTCGTCTAATATTTTTGTACAAATTATAGTAAGGTAAAGATATTTATTTGTTTGTAGGTACCTTTTTACTGAGTTCCCTTTTGTCGATACACTGTTATCCCTAAAAAAAAATCCACCATACATACCCACTAAAGATATAGGAATAAAAACGAAGAGACATAAAACACGTTTTATTATATGTGGATAAAATACTATTCTTTTAACTTTATAATTTTTTCCTTTTGTGTGATTCAAAGACATTACCATAAAATATCTAAACTTCTTTCAGATAATGTCGATTGTCAAAAGGTCACTAAAAGATATTAAAGATATTGTAAAGAAAAGACAAAATAAGAAACACTGATTTTTAATTTCTTATATAAATCTTTGATCGTTACTTATCTAACTTATTTTTGACGTTGATGGATACATTTAAGAGTCAGTGTAAAGTTGTACATTTATGTAGAATCAAATAGATCGATTAGAGGTAGACAACCTATTATTTTAACAAACTTTAAAAGGTGACATATTAATTACATGATCACTTGTAGAAACTTTGACTTGAATAAACAAGAGAAACTTACAGGAACTGTTAAAGGAATCCTATGTTTATTATGATCTTCGTTATGACGACTCAATTTCCTACGTAAGTAAAAATCTCAAAGACTACTTATAACGTTTTGACAGAGGGTCTTGTTTGAAATGATATTTGAAACGGATAAAAGGTTGGGAACGGTTATGAGTCACGATAGTAAATTTTTATAAGAATAATTAACTCATGTACTTTTGACCATAGAGTAAAATTTATTAAGAAAGGAAGTTATTCACAATACCTCGTATATGATACACCATCCGAGGCACGAACCGTGATTTCAATATTATCACATGTCCTCTTTTTCTAGACGAAGAGACAAAAGTACCTCAAATCTCAGATTACTACTTCTCGTTATAATTCATTTCACGTTCACAATCAGTAAGCCAGCACAAGCTGAGAAACACTGGGGTACCTGACATCGGGTGGTCCAAGGAGACAGGTACCTTAAGAAGTCCGTTCGTCCATCGGTAAAGGAAGGGGTTTCCTAGAAGAGTTGGGTCCCTAGTTTGGGTCCAGAGGACGTGACGTCCGTATAGGAAATCGTAGACTCGGTGGTCTCTTCGGACATTGTCATTCGTTTCTTAGTTTATTTATGTACATATTAATTTTGACATTATTAATGTCTATCTTTTCTAAGACCCATGTGACTTTCTCGTATTACCCCTTTGACTGGTTCAGTCCTCTTCAACCTCTAATTCCCTAAGGGTTTCCCTCACTACTGACTCGACTTAAGACTTTCTTCCCGTCCTCATTTAATCTACTTGTCCTCCACTCGTAAGGACCGACTTTTCTTCTTTCGATTCCCGATTCGAAACCCCCTAGTGTAATTCTAAACCCGAAAACAAGATTTTCGTTACTGGATATGTGATTGTTACTCTTTTATCTCTTTAATTCCTTTGTTAAGGTAAGTGGTAACCTTGCTTTTCTTATTTTATGAATCCTTATATAGATGACTTTCTTTGATTTCTGGATATATATCTTTTCATATTTTGTGACGACTTTCTTTAGTTTCTCCTGTGATTATCTACCTCTTTATGTGGTACAAGTACCTAACCTTCTTAGTTATATCACTTTTACTCATATGATGGGTTTCGTTAGATATCTAAGTTGTGCTAGGGATAGTTCGACGACGACGACGACGAAGATTCAGTGAAGTCAGTACAGACTGGGAATCGTTGGGGTACCTGATGCCGGGTGGTCCGAGGAGGCAGGTACCCTAAAATCTTGATCTTGTTTATTAAAGTGTTAAACATACCTTTATGTTTTTTGGAACTTATCGGTTTCGTTAGAACTCTTTCTTCTTACCGTGACCTCCTTAGTTAGACGGACTGAAGTCCGAGATGATGTTTCGGTGTCAGTAGTCCTATCATACCATTACCGTGTTTCTGTCTTTATATCTAGTCACCTTGTTTCATCTTTCGGGTCTCTATTTAGGTATGTGGATACCTGTGGAATAGAAACTGTTTCCTCCGTTCTTATATGTTACCTCTTTTCTGTTAGAGAAATTGTTCACCACGACCCTTTTGACCAGTTGGTGCACATTTTCTTACTTTGGTCTTGTGAAAGATTGTGGTATGTGTTTTTATTTGAGTTTTACATATTATCGTTTACTTCGTTGACTATTTCCCGATTAGAGTTTTTATATGTTCGTTGAGGACGTCGAGTTAAGGTCTTTTTATTTGCTGGGTTAGTTTTTTACCCGGTTTCTTGAGTTGTCTGTAAAGAGGTTTCTTCTGTATGTTTACCGATTGTTTGTATACTTTTCTACGACTTGTAGTGAGTAATAGTCAAGTCAAGTCAAGTCAGCGAGTCAGCACAGGCTGAGAAACACTGGGGTACTTAGCGTCGTGTGGTCAGGAGGTACAGGTAGTGGTTGAGGGTCTCAAGTGAGTCTGAGTGCAGGTAGCTCAGTCACTACGGTAGGTCGGTAGAGTAGGAGACACCAGGGGAAGAGGAGGACGGGGGTTAGGGAGGGTCGTAGTCTCAGAAAAGGTTACTCAGTTGAGAAGCGTACTCCACTGGTTTCATGACCTCGAAGTCGAAGTCGTAGTAAATGAGTAATAGTCTCTTTACGTTTAGTTTTGGTGTTACTCCACGGTAAAGTGTGGTCAGTCTTACCGACGATAGGTTTTCAGATGTTCGTTATTTACGACCTCTCCCACACCTCTTTTCCGTTGGGAGAATGTGACAACCACCCTTACGTTTGATCATGTCGGTGATACCTCTTTTCACACCTCTAAGGAATTTTTTGACGTTTATCTTGACGGAATACTGGGTTGTTAGGATGACGACCCGTATGTGTGGCTCCTTTGGTCTTAACACATGGGGTTACAAGTAGCGTCGTGACAAATATTATCGGTCCTGTACCTTCGTTGGATCTACAGGCAGTCGTCTACTTACCTATTCTTTCGACACCATGTATATGTGTTACCTCACAATGAGTCGGTAATTTTTCTTATGTAAACTTAGTCAAGATTACTCCATCTACTTTGACCTCGGCTAATATGTCTCACTTCATTCGGTCTTTCTTTTTGTGGTTATGTCATATGATTGCGTATATATACCTTAAATCTTTCTACCATTGTTATTGGGACATACACTCTGTCGTCTCCTCTGTGTCTACATATCTTGTCAGAAAACCTGAGACACCCTCTCCCGCTCCCACCCTACTAAACCCTCTTACCGTAACTTTGTACATATTATAGTATATACTTTGCTTAGCGGTCAGGTCCAAGCTACGTACTATATCCTACGAACCCCGACCACGTGACCCTACTGGGTCTCTCTACCATACCCCTCCCTCCACCCTCCCCCCAAGTCCTACCCCTTGTACACATGTGGACACCGTCTAAGTACAACTACATACCGTTTTAGTTATGTTATAACTTTTCATTAATCGGAGGTTAATTTTATTTATTTAAATATAATTAATTAATTAATTATTTTTCATGGGGGGGTTTTTATCTTCGTAACTATTCAGTGATTACCCAAAATTAATTCTTTCATTTTTACTAGTTAAAACAAAAGTTTTCTTTCGAGATCACCATTTCGGATTTACCCTTTGAACCCCTTTCGTTAATATCTCAATGACCTCATTAGGATTATTTTCTACCACCATCTAATATGATACCTACATTACTATTTCTACTTTTCTATTCTTGTTAGAAATCTTAATCTTCAATCTTTCCATCTAATCTTCAATCTGTCGAATAAGTCGAATATACGTCTTGCGACGATGACGACGATTCAGTGAAGTCAGCACAGGCTGAGACACTCTGGGGTATCTGCCGTCGGGTGGTCCGAGGGGGCAGGAACCCTAGTACGTACGCTTTACGACCCGACCTACTTCGTGTCTGACCTTAGTTCTCACGGACCTCTTTATAGTTATTGGAGTCTATACGTCTACTGTGGTGTGAATACCGTCTTTCGTTTCTCCTTGATTTCTCGGAGAACTATTTTCACTTTCTCCTCTCACTTTTAGGACCGAATTTCGAGTTGTAAATTTTTTGATTCTAGTGCCGTAGGTCAGGGTAGTGAAGTACCGTTTATCTCCCCTTTGTTACCTTTGTCATTCTCTGGAATAAAAGAACCCAAGGTTTTAGTGACGTCTACCACTGACGTCGGTACTTTAATTTTCTGCGGAACCTTCTTTTCGATACTGGTTGGATCTGTCGTATAATTTTTCGTCTCTGTAACAAAACGACTGTTTCCAGACAGATCAGTTTCGATACCAAAAAGGTCACCAGTGCATACCTACACTCTCAACCTGACATTTCTTTCGACTCACCACTTCTTAACTACGAAAACTTGACACCGTAACCACTTCTGAGAACTCTCAGGGAACCTAAAGTTCCTCTAGTTTGGTCAGTTAGGATTTCCTTTAGTCAGGACTTATAAGTAACCTTTTTGACTACGACTTCGACTTTGAGGTTATGAAACCGGTGGACTACACTTCTTGACTGAGTGACCTTTTCTAGGACTACGACCCTTTCTCACTTCCGTCCTCCTTTTCCCCTATTGGCTCTTACTCTACCAACCCACCGTAGTGGTTGAGCTATCTGTACTCAAACTCGTTCGAGGTCCTCAACCACTACCTGTCCCTTAGGACCGCACGACGTCAGGTACCCCAGCGTTTCTCAACCTGTGTTGACTAGGTGACTTGACTGACTCGAATTATTACCCTCCGTTCACTCCACTGTTTTTATTTTACAGATCTAAAGATCTTTTCTATTTTAAAAGTCTTCTTGTCACTCAAGTCCATACACACATTCACACACATATGCATGTATGTATATGTGTGTAATGACTTGATATTCCTTCGAATCCCGAATCCGCTTTTACAATAACTTTTACCATATAGTACCTTAAATTTGATAAAATTCTTTTTTCACTTTCGTTTCCTTTTCGACTACTAGGACTTCTTTCATCCCTATCTCTACGAGTCACCTGGTCTTTAGGTCTATTTCAGTTTCTTACTCCCATTTAATACAGTACCTCGTATGTATTTAATTACTAAAATCTCCATCTCATGAATACCTACTAGTGTTTCATACTACTACCTTTAACGACCGACCTCATCTCACCTCTTTTATAGAAACCTTTACTCCTCCAGTTCTTTGATTCCTCAATTCGACAAAATAGAAGTAGATTCACCTGGAACTTCAGTACCGGACCTCATCTTTTCTGTTGGTCCTCAGTCTACGATTTCACATAGTATTTACTCTAGTTCCCCTTATTGGACTTCTTCGTCTCCCAGAATTTCTCACTTCCTTATTACCAAACATTTGACATTACCCCTCGTACTAGTGTGGTTAAGGAAAAGACTGGACCACGATACCTCCTATGTCCTTTTCTTTGTAAGAGGTTTACTCATCATCATAAGAGACATTTCCCCATCAAGGTTTCCCGATCCACTTCCCAAACTCTCATTGAGATCTGCCGGGTCAGTCTCTGTTCTCCCATGTGTGTACTGTCCACGTCACAGTACGGACTCAGAATGTAAAACCTATTACTGACTACTATAATGCATTTCCCTTTAGCAAACGTAATATGAAGATTCTTTTATTTCTGTTTTCTGTATTACCTAAATTTAAGTCACCACAGACGCTATTCTCACTAGTAACCTGGATCATATGGTTTTAACACCTATTAGTAATCTTGTAAAGTAGACAAAGGTAACCCATGTAAAAGAGATATATAAAGAAAACGTTGGACTACTAAGTAAGGAAACGATTAAAGTACAACCGTATAAAGAGGGATAATGGTTAGACTTTCCCGAAGGGAACACGGAGTCAACGATTTCTTAGGTGGACGTTACTCCCTCTGGACCCAAGCTAGGGACCCAACCCTTCTAGGGGACCTCTTCCCTTTCCGATGGGTGAGGTCATAAGACCGGACCTCTTAAGGTACCTGACATATCAGGTACCCCAGTCTTTCTCAGTCTGTTGCTGATTCGCTGAAAGTGGTTAGACTTTCCCGAGAAATCTATCAGTTTTATAAACGAGAAAAATGTTGTTATGTAAAAATGAAAATTAAAATACCGTCCGAAGGAAAGTGTATTTAAAAAATTACACATACACTGTTTGATAATCAAAAATAGAAGTACTAAAGAACTAAATACACTATAAAAAATTTACATTTTAAAGAGGAAATAGGAAAGGGTTGTAAGGTTTTTAAGTTTCAAATATCTATTAAGAACCCTGACAAAAAAAATGTGTCACTAATTAACCCTACTTTAAAATGGACACAGTGACAATAAACGTAAAACCAAACATTCCTTTAAACACTAAAAATGAAAAATTCCCTCTTTTTACGTTTTCCATATCCTTATCTTATATTAGCGAGTTCACGATAGAAACGTGAATCGAAATTTACAGAAACGAATCGTCCGACTATATCTAGTATTACGGTTTATACGTTCATCGGTTATTTCGAAATACCTTCGTCTTATTTATCGGATATAAGTTTAAAGACATAGACATCCTTCTGTGTATCTAATAATCAATTCTATTTCCACTGTCTCGATAAGACGACATTGTCTTTGTGTCTTTATGTCGTCGAATTTCCTGTTTTCATTAATAAAGAGTAAACCTAACCAGAGGACTTCACTTGTAAGGTTCAACAATCCCACCAACACGAGGTACTCCGGATCCCGGAATAAGGCACATCAACTTTAGACCTTCTTCCCCTTCCTCTTTTTCTTCTAGCTTCCGTTCGTTAAAGGGAAATGAAGGAATTGTTCTTCCACCTTCAACGTGGATGGTGAAGACAAATACAAGGCAACTACTCTTGACCTAGTGGTCAAACGTGGATCGATCCTCCTTCCGACTCTGTTCATTAGACTGATACCAAGAGTGCACACGTCCTTTTTCCTCTGATCTAAACCCCTTACATTGTTGGTCGGATGGTAAAGCCCCTTTCACCTCACCTAGACAGATGTTTTTTTTCACGTCTTCAACGACGCTTAAAGATGACTTATCTTAATAAAATTTAATTTATACAAATGAATGACAAAATATGAATGACATGAAACTGTTAATGAAATTTTTTTGGAGAGTTTTATTTTTCCTGTACAGACGTAGATCTCGTTTATAAATTTCAAGACTCGTGAATACATCGGAAAAGGTGGGGATTTAAAGAGAAGTCCATATGTGAGTTATTGTCTTTGGAACCGGCCTAACACTGATATCGTCTCGGTAAGTTGTGACTTGATGTTGAGACCGTCCATCCTTCTATTTAAGGAGATATGAACAGTTCCTTCCTTATCTCAATTAAAAAAAAAGTTCATCTTTAATATAAAAGAGATAAGTCTAGGGTTTTCTGTTCCTTTTTCATTATTAATAATATATATTAATTTACATGTAGAATAAGAAAAAGATTTGATTTTTTTAAAGTTTATTGGTTCTTTATTTCAAATTTTCAACTCTTTCCACTCCGGACTCCTCCTAATCCGAGAACCAGGTACTTTGGTATGTCAAACCGTTCGGTACTCGTCAGGTAGAGGGGAAAGGTCTATTCACGTTAGGACCGTATTCGACGAGTTCTAAACTAAGGAAAGTCTTGAGTCTCAAAACCTTAAAGTTTTGATTCGGGTTTAGAAAGTAATTAAGGACACCCCATCTCCCCACTCCCCTACAAGTAATTGCAATCGGTTTGTTTCTAACATACTTAAAACCTTCCAATGTAGGAAGACACTTTGTTTTATTAAGAATAAAAACATTTGTCGTATATGATGATACCAATTCAAAGTCTCTCCCAAAACCTTCCTTCTCCCTTTTGTTTGGTCTAAATTATCTCTAAAAAACTACTCGGGAGTTACTCACTTGACTCACATATATTTTGTGAGGTCTGAGAACCTTGTTTCGTTTCGGTAGTAAGGTGTCATGTCTAAAAGGTCCTTTGTGGAACCCTCTTGCACGTCTTTTGACTCCTTGGACGTCTTCGTCTCTCTCGTACGGGCGGTGGTGACACGCCGAGAGGAAGGGGTCATGTCGTCCCGGAGACGACGCCCTGCACGACGGTCCGCAGGTTTCGGTACCCGTCACTGATGGTCAGACTCTCTATCCGAGTGAGATTACTACGTGGTCTTCTACATAGAATTACAACAAGGCACTATGACTTAAAGGTCCCTTCTTCCTCTGTTTAGGTCTTACAGTTATTTTAGGGACTTCTTGTTGACCCGAATTTTACTGAAAGAATTAATGACGGAAGAGAAAATATCTAGTTCTCGAAAAAGCTTTCTATAGGACTTCGACCTCGCCCTGTTTTTGGATCCCTCGTTCATGACCTTTGTCACTTTTTGTTATAGCTCACCGATTTTGTTTTGTCCCTGTGGTATTCTTTGACCAAAGAACTAAACTTACCAATTACACAGGTTTATAGTATAAAATTAAAACACTGAGATAACAAAGTGGACAATTTATAAACCACCGGATTAAATGTTCGTGATACCTCCCTCAAAATATATATCTATGACGAAAGTGATTCGTGACACAAATATACAGAACGTTTCGAAAATTTAACAAGGAAAAACAAATACTTCCTTCTATAATTATCTCATCAATTACATGAGTCCCTAAAGAAGATTCGTATGAAGCATCCTCTAAGAAATGTTTGACTTCTATTAAATTATCGGTAAAATTCCAGAAATTTATAGTAAGAAACATAGAATTTAGACACTTTTATCTTCTTAAACCAGAATCGAAATGTAAAAATCATGGTTTCTTTGTGGTGAATTAGAAGAGAGAACTTACTAAAAATTTCAAATTTGTGGTCATGAACTCCTTGGTTATAATGGTAGAATTAGAAATAAAATAATAAGTCTTAATGTGTCTAGATTGTAGTAACATAAGTGTACAAAATGAGAAAATTTAGGATAGTTTCATTGGACCCGAATTTAAAATGAGTTCCTAACGTACTTAATCGGTTTCTTTGTGGACTGAGAATGGAAACAATATTTTAGTTGTTTTCTTAAGAGGAGAGGAAAATTTTTATTTAGACTTACTAGTGGAACTTTTTGATGTAACAAAAGGTCACAAGGAGATGAGAACTTATTATTACTGACGTCGTGAGGGGTTTATGAAAGTCAAGTCAAGTCAAGTCAGTGAGTCAGTACAGGCTGAGAGACGCTGGGGTACTTAGCGTCGTGCGGTCCGGAGGGACAGGTAGTGGTTGAGGGTCTCAAGTGAGTCTGAGTGCAGGTAGTTCAGTCACTACGGTAGGTCGGTAAAGTAGGAGACACCAGGGGAAGAGGAGGACGGGGGTTAGGGAGGGTCGTAGTCTCAGAAAAGGTTACTCAGTTGAGAAACGTACTCCACCGGTTTCATGATCTCAAAGTCGAAATCGTTTATGAAATGGTCCTCCGTTATTCTAAGTTCTTGGGTCAGAAAAAGTACGAATCAAAAGACAGTAGAACGAGGTAAGGGATGTTTCAAGAAAGTTTATTCGATACTTTAATTCCTCTTCTATCACAAATTTAGGATGTACCTAAAATCTCCTTTTCCCGATTTATTAACCTTTGAATAATCCTTTGTCTCTTCCCACAAGTAAGGTATTTTGATTCACCTTAATCTTAAATCGAAACTAGAATGGATCGTTAGAAATTCATACTTTTATTCCTTTGGGTACCTACAAAGGTTGCACTGAGACGTATAGACTCCTATATAGAAGAATCTATATTGAAATTACACATTTGGGAATATAGGATTAGGTATGTCTTAGTCAAGTCAAGTGAAGTTAGCGAGTCAGCACAGGCTGAAGAACTCTGGGGTACCTGTCCTCGTGAGGTCCGGAGGAACAGGTAGTGGTTAAGTATGTCCTATCGTGACTAGTTTAAATATAAGCACTAAACTGATTTCTGTAGTTAAAACATCCTCGACCCCCGTTCTTGTACAAATTATACTGTGAACTACGACTCATCTAGGTGTGGTGGTCAGGTTGTCTGTCTTTTCTATCATTTAAGCATACAAGGTTAGATGACATAGATCTTTTAGATTTAAATAAACCTTGGAAGTCTTCATATTAAATTCTAACCAAACTACTATTAACTTTGTGTGCCTTTGTTAGTTTTGGGATCAAAACTGAAATGTATTTTTTGTAAGGGATTAGTTCCCGAGAGTTTGAAACATTTGAAAGGATAACGACAGAGAATTAAAAATGAAGAGTTAGGTGTATCGATTTGACAGTTTCAGTTTACATCTGACCCCCCTCCTCCCTCTTCTGATTTTTTCTTCTATAAAAGTCTGATTTTGAAAATTTTATAACAAAATTTAATGAAGTCTTCTTTTGGTGTAATTGTAGTATTTAGTAGTCCCCCTTTTTTTTTTTTTTTAGGGCGATAGGAGTACCCCTAATTGTGGGATTGAAGTTTAACTGGTGTTAGTTTTGGTCGTGAACTTCAGGTACATAACAAAGTTCGCCTATTTATTCCTTCACCCTACAAAATAGGAAGACGGAATACGTTATTTAAGAATTTTCTTAAACTTCCTCTACCATGTACTTTGTGTAAGGGTTGAACGGATATTCAGTAAGACGAAGTAAGGTGAGATTCGTAATTTTGACTCTTACTTAACAAATCAAGATAAATGGGGTATACTTTTTCTTGACACGTGTGAAGTAATATTGAGATGATCGGTTAGTCCGGGAAGTGTTTGTCATAGACCAAAAATTTCCGACTACTGGTTATCTATCTAGATACGGTTCTTCTCAAACGATGACACGAAAAAACCAACACAGTACTAAAAATGTCCTTTTTTAAAATCATACAACATAGGTTTTAATTTGGTGTTATTTGGTAGTTGAAATTTCTTAATTGTCCTTCTTTACTAGTCGTTTCAGTACATCGTTCTTCGTCCTGGTCATTATTAATAACGGAGGAAGATCTGTCAAATAAGCCTCCTCCGTTACCGTGGGGTGAGGTCATGAGAACGGACCTTTTAGGGTACCTGTCTCCTCGGACCATCCGATGTCAGGTACCCCAGCGACTCAGTCTGTGTTGACTCGTTGAAGTGAAAGTGAAAAGTGAAAGTACGTGACCTCTTCCTTTACCGTTGGGTGAGGTCACAAGAACGGACCTCTTAGGGTTCCTACCCCCTCGGACCACCCGACGGTAGATACCCCAGCGTGTCTCAGCCAGTGCTGACTTCGTTGAATCGTCGTCGTCGTCGTCATCCGTCAAATAAGGATATCACGTCTAGTGACGACACGTGGGTGTGTTCGCATTTGATCCTCGAATATATTATTTGATACTTGTTATTCACCGTTCGTCCCTTCAAGACCCCTCGTCTCTGTATGTCGATCCAACTTCCGTTACCATGAGAGTGTCAAATGGGAGGTACATCTATTTCACAATAAGGTTTTTATCTATTTATGTTCCACCCTTCTCTTTAGATCTTACCATTAAGAGTTTCCCTCTTATTCGTCCCTTGTCTCCTTCTTCTCATCTTATTGGTTACTTTGAAGGTTTTGACGATTTATTGTGACTATGACTACCATTGTTATTATGGTTCAAGAAAAGATTATAGTTCGGGACAAGATTTGTGTTCGTGAGGTGTATGTAGTTAAAGATATAAACTTGAAATGTTTTTGGGTACTTCATCCATGACAATTATAGGGGTAAAATGTCTACCTCTTTGTCTCTTCAGTGTGTTGAACGAGTTCCGGTTTTTCAATCACAGACCGTACTCGGTAGTGAACTTGAATCAAATAGTGGTCTTAGATGTATGTGTTGGTGTATAATTTCATCTTTAGGGACTTCTCTTAAGGTAATAGAGTGGGGTAACACTGTATCCTTTTAGTTGGTTACACTACATGATATAACTACCTTATTCCTGTTTTTGGTGTACTAGTAAGGGTACCACGTCTTCTTTGTAAACTTTTTTAGGTCTTGGGAAGGCACTATTTTGTAAGTTGTTCGATCCTTATCTTCCCTTGAAGAAGTTGGACTTTTGTCGTAGATACTTTGTGGTTGTCGATTGTAGTGTGTATGTCCACTTTCTGACTTACGAAACGGGAATTCTAGTCATTGTTCTGTTCCTACACGAACGAATGTTGAAATGAATTGTGACCTCACCTTGAGAACGTTCCCTTTAATCCTTTCCTTTCCTTTATTTTCTGTAGGTCTCGAAGGCACCACCGAGTCACCATTTCTTAAGTGGACAATGACGTCCTTAGTACTCAAGGTAGGTACTAAGTCCTTCTAGAGTGCATGGTACCTCGTTGATTCGGTCTCCCGGTGTTGATAACTCGGACACGAGATCTTGAACCCTCGATGTTGATGACTTCGGGCACTCGTGATCTCGGGTACGAGGAATTGTTCTCTTCGGTCCCGTTACTCTTCGGACGAGTGGTGTGGATCTCTCATCGGGGACGAGCGACGTTGATTTCTTTTCAGGCACGTCGTTACTTCTGGGTCGTATCGGTTTTTATTTCTTTAAATTTTTTAATAAAAATTTTTCTATAGGTTTACTCTTTTTTCTTTTACTAGAAATAATAGACTACCGTACTAGAACGTGTATCTTATAGTATTTCTTATGTACGTGTATATGTGTGTGCCTACTAATGGTGATTTTCTTAAGTCGGTTCAACGTCCTATGTTTAATTAACGTTAAGTTATGTGATCGTTACTTTTTATTCTTTTATTTCAATCAATGTAAGGTTCTGGTAGATTTTCCTATTTTATGATTCGTTGTTTAAATTGTTATCCTCAGGTTCTGAACATCTGAATTTTGATCCTTTATAACAAATTTTGTTAATTTCTAGATTTATGTACCTTCCTGTAGAGTCCAAGTATCTAACCTTCTGTATTATAACACTTTTACCGTTATAAGGGGTTTAGATGTCTAAGTTGTATTAAGGATTTTTACAGTGGAACTAAAAAACGTCTTTGACTTTTGGACTAGTATTTTAAGTATAACTTTACTTGTGTCTTATTTGTTTTCTTAGAAGTTTGATTCTTGTCCAACATCTTGAGTATATAGAGTTTAAATTTTGAATGATGAGTTGATGTTATTAGTCATCTTATACTATGACGGTATTCCTCTCTGTATCCAGTTACCTTATCTTAACTCTCAGGTCTTTCTTTATGAATGTATATACCAGTGAACTCAGAAGTGTTTTGTTATTGTTACAGTTTTTTCAGAACAGTTATTTACCACGATCCTATTGATCTATAGGTGTACGTTTATTTTACTTCAACCTTACGAAGGAATGTAGTTTGTGTTTTTAATTGAGTTTTATGTAGTATTTGGATTTTCGATTTTGATGTTTTCTTGTTTTGTTTTATTTTTTGTACGTTCATTTAGAAACACTGGAACCTAATCCGTTACTAAAGAATCCGTATTATGGTTTTCGTATTTGTTGTTTTCTTTTGTTATCTATTTAATCAGATATAGTTTTAACTTTTGAAATAACGACGTTTGCTATGATAGTTCTCTCAATATTCTGTTTAGTATCATGGTTTCTTTTATAAACATTTAGTTTTTAGGATTAATCCCTGACCATACTTCTTGTTATGACGTATTCTTGGACCTTACAATCCAGGTCTTTAGTTTCATTTACCTGTATCAGTTGGTCTACCGTTCTCACTTGTAGTTGTAAAATCCTTAGTCACTTAATTTTACCTACCTTTGCCCACTTAAATTAAGTCTTCTGGTAATGTAGATGACGACACCCACTCTTAGTGAATCTTCTTTACCTCATCGGGAGTCTCAGTTGTTTTCTGAGACTTTGCGTCATGAATCCACGTTAGAGTGTTTACTGTCTTACTAGAGTCAAGTAAAGGTTCCCTTCAGTGTCATTAGATTCAGATACAGGGTTGGTGATTACGGTTTCTTCGACTTCAACTTGTCAAAGAGACTTTTAGATGTTGTATAAGATCTTGATTGTGGTTTTTTTCTACAGGAAAAGTAGTGTCCCCTGACCTTACGTTTTCATCCTTCAGTTCTCTATGGACCTCATTTTCCGTTCAAACCGGAACCTCATGTTTTACCTTTTCCCGTTTCCGATTGTTCAAAACGGTTCTCTTGTATGACCAATGTCGTTTGAGGGAGAAGGTTGTTGTGTTCTCTACTGAGATGTGTACCTGTAGTGACTTCAAATATGACTTCAATCTGACTAATATAAGAAACGTCGACTTTTATCTCTTGGAGATATGTCAGTCGTTTTTGTTCTGGCCCTCAACTGACACCGAGTCTGGTAGTCGAGGAATAACGTTTTAAGTCCAAATTTAAGTTCTTTAATCTCTTTTGGTGATCTGGTAAGTCCATACTGGATTTAGTTTAGGTAATACTAAAATGTCACCTCTACTAATCTAAGTTCCCTAATCTCGACCATCCGTCTCACGGAGTTCTTAATACGTATCTCCAAGCATTTAATATATCCTCCACCACTGGTTTTGGTAGGGGTTCTTTTTCTTTACGTTCTTCTGTTTCACCAATAGACTTCTTCGGAATTTTTATCGACTTTTTTCTCTTCGTTTTCCGTTTCCTCATTCCCTTTCTATAGGTTGACTTCCGTCTCAAGGTCTCTTATCGTTCCTCTCTATTCTTTCGGAAGAATTCTCTTGTTACGTTTCTTTATCTCCCTATTTTGTCTTACCCTTTCTTATCTCTAGAGAAGTTCTTTTGACCTCTATGGTTCCCTTATAAAGAATCTTTCTACCCGTGTGATTTCCTGTTTTATCGTCCTTGGATTGTGTTCTTCTTCTCTAATTCTGCACCGTTCTTACGTGTGTTTTTAATGTGTATTTTCCAGAATTTCTAGACCTATCGGTACTACCACACCAGTGACTGAATCTCGGTTTGTAGGACCTCACACTTCAGTTCACCCGGAATCCTTCATAATGACACTTGTTTCGATCACCTCCACCACCTTAAGGTTGGATCGATAAAGTTTAGGATTTTCTACTACGACAATTTCCCAACTTGAGTTATATGGTTGTTTAAACCTTTTGACTCGTCACCGGTGTCCTGACCTTTTCCCGTCAAAAGTAAGGTTAGGGTTTCTTTCCGTTACGGTTTCTTACAAGTTTAATGACATGTTAATGTGAGTAAAGTGTTCGATTGTTCTAATACGAGTTTTAGGAAGTTCGATCCGACGTCGTACTTGACTCTTTAAGGTCTACAGGTTCGACCTAAATCTTTTCCGTCTCCTTGGTCTCTAGTTTAACGGTTATAGACGACCTAGTGTCTTTTTTGTTCCCTTAAATTTTTTTTTTTTGTTGGATGACAAAATAACTGATGTGATTTCGGAAACTTACACATCTAGTGTTGTTTGAGACCTTTTAAAAATCTCTACCCTTAAAGTCTAGGTGAATGGACAGGGGTCTTTAGACATACGTCCCGTTCTTCGTTGTCACTGTTGGTCTGTGTCTTGTTACCTGACCAAGTTTTAACCCTTTCCTCATGTAGTTTCGACATATAACAGTGTAACAAATAAAATGAAGGTACATCTCATGTATTGTTCTTTACGGTCCGACCTACCGAGTGTTCGACCTTAGTTTTAACGGTCCTCTTTATAGTTACTGGAGTCTATACGTCTACTGTGGTGGGATTACCGTGTTTCTCATCGATTTGTCGGAGTACCACCACTTTCTCCTCTCATTTTTTCGACCGAATTTTAAGTTGTAAGTTTTTCGATTCTAGTACCGTAGTTCAGGGTAGTGAAACACCGTTTATCTACCCCTTTGTTACCTTTATCACTGTCTAAAATAAAAGAACCCGAGGTTTTAATGACACGTGATCACTAACGTCGGTACTTTGATTTTCTGTGAACGAGGAAACTTCTTTTCGATACTGTTTGGATTTGTCGTATAGTTTTTCGTCTCTGTAGTGGAACGGTTGTTTCCAGGTATATGAACTTCGATACCAAAAAGGTCATCAGTACATGTCTATACTCTTAACCTGGTATTTTTTCCGACTCGTGACTTCTTAACTGGGAAAACGTAACACCACGACCTCTTCTGAACGACAGGGAGCCTGTCGTTCCGCGAGTTTGGTCAGTTAGGATTTCCTTTAGTGGGACTTATAAGTGACCTTGCTGACTACGACTATGACTACGAGGTTATTAGACCGGTGGACTACGGTTCTCGACTGAGTGACCTTTTCTGGGACTACGACTCTTTCTAACTCCCGTCCTCTCCTTCCCCCGTTGTCTCCTATTCTATCAACTTACCGTAGTGGTTGAGTTACCTGTACTCAAACTTGTTGGAGACCCTCTATCACTTCCTGTCCCTTCGGACCGTACGACATCAAGTACTCCGGAGTTTCTCCGCTTGTGTTAAATCGATTACTTGTTTGGTTTTTTACGTCTGATATATTTCTTGAGAATGTTGAGGTGTTATTTTTCTACTGGGTTAATTTTTACCCGTTTTCTAAACGTATTGATAAAGAGATTTCTATCTGTATATAGGTTATTCATGTACTTTTGTACGAGTTGTAATTTTTGGTGATCACTTTACGTTTAATTTTGGTGTCACTCTATGGTGGAGTGTGGGTGATCCTACCGTTATTATTTTTTCTGTCTGTTATTGTTGACAACCGTTCCTATACCTCTTTAACCTTGGAAGTATGTAACGATCATCCTTAAATTTTACGACGTCGACGAAACCTTTTGTCAAACCATCAAGAAGTTTTATAATCTGTGTCTCAATGATATTTGGGTCGTTAAAATGAAGTTCTATATATAGGTTCTTTTTACTTTTGTTTATAGATGTGTTTTTCAACATACGTTTACAAACATCATTGTAATAAGTATTATTAGTTTTTTTTGTTTAGTTTAATACTTACTTAAAAATTTTCTACCATATATAGACATTACTTTATAATGTCTTCTCCTTACTAAGATTATGTATTGTGTATACTTGGAACTTTTAGTATTGACATGTGAAATTTACCCACTTAAATTACCATACACATACAGAGTTATTCTGTAAAAATTCAGTGGGTCTTTAACTTTTTTTCTCTTCCTTATAGAGGTTTATATGTTTTAGTTTTGAATATAAAAAATGGATGATCTAGTTGGTTTTGATTTCTCTGACTTTTAAGTGACAACTACTCCCCTACCAAGCCTTTATCTGGAGAGTGGTGACGACCATCGTCACACCTGACCTTGTCACAAAATTTACACTTAAACCATTGTAAAATATTAAAATTTATACGAAAAGGAAACTCGGTCGTTATTAAAGATCTCCAAATAGGAAATCTACGACATATTTTTATGAACGTACCATATGTTCCTACTTTCCTAAAAGTGACGTCTCGAGACTTTCACTTCTTGGATACCGTCAAAGATTCTGACAATTTATTTAATACTACGAGGGAATGTGATCTTATTCTATGGTCGTAAGTAAGGGTATACGAGATGGAAGAGAAGGTAATACCGATTTGAGGATCCATTCCGGTTACATAATCCAGAGTAGAAACAAGTTGAAGAGTTTCGTAACATGATCATTTATTTAGACACAAGAGAGAGAATGTGGTAGTCACAAAGGAATAGATGATGTAAGAAACGTAGTCGTCTCTTGGTACGATAATAAAGGGGGTTTTAATTTTATATGATCGGGGGGTCAGAGAATCACTAGAGAGGAAGATGAGTGACTTTGAAGAGAATTCTCAATAGGTACGAACAAATCTCTTCTTAAATCGTCTTTGATAGTCTAAAATTTACACATACGGTAGTCTGGATCGTCAAGGTGATAATCCCTAGGGAAAATCTATTTATGAATTCTCTATAAGTAAATACAAATTTAAAAATAGTCTCATTTTCTGTTTTTGTTTTGTTTTGTCTCAACAGATCCGAGTAGATTTTAAAGAAGGAACTCGGGTAAGATTAACCCGAAAGTAGGGGTGATAGGGAGTATTTGACGGACAACTCCAGTCCTGAACGATTTGAGTTTTTAGTTAAGAGTTTTGTTAAGATGTTTTTCGGTTCTATTATTACAGGTTTATATGTCGATTCACTATACTGAATTAAGTTTCAATTTGAAATTCTGAAGATCTGTTTACTTTACCTGATATATGCGAAGTCTATTGGAGAGCTTTTATGATGAAAGTTGAACTCAAAACTCCAAAATAGTTTTATCATCACTCGACCTCATGTCTAAAAGAGAGAACGATGAAATTGTCAGTTTACTTGACTCCCTTAACAACTGTATAAAAATATTTCAACTCTACGTCGACAGACTTATGTGAATGTGAAGTTTACATCTTGTTTCCATTCTAAAGGGGTCTAGTTATTAAAACGTTGATCGATTGTATGTGCGATTGATAATTCCGTGGTTTTAATGTCCTACATCTTGTACCGAGGTTAACAAAATCGGACATTTTCTACATTTCTTTCTTAACGATTCTAGGGAGGAGTCGGTAGAAAGGTATCTCTCCCCTTTTTTTTTTTGGTGGAACTATTTCTTAGTATTTTAGATATTGAAATTAATTATATCGAAACGTTAGTTGTGAAGTTCTATTTGACTTCTACATAAAATTAAACTTCCTAGATACAGTTTAAAACCTCTTCCGTTACCGTGGGGTGAGGTCATGAGAACGGACCTTTTAGGGTACCCGCCTCCTCGGAACATCCGACGTCAGGTACACCAGCTCTTCTCAGTCTGTGCTGACTCGCTGAAGTGAAAGTGAAAAGTGAAAGTACGTAACCTCTTCCGTTACCGTGGGGTGAGGTCATGAGAACGGACCTTTTAGGGTACCTGTCTCCTCGGACCATCCGACGTCAGGTACACCAGCGCTTCTGAGCCTGTGCTGACTCGCTGAACTGAAAGTGAAAAGTGAAAGTACGTAACCTCTTCCTTTACCGTTGGGTGAGGTCACAAGAACGGACCTCTAGGGTCCCTACCCCCTCGGACCACCCGACGGTAGATACCCCAGCGTGTCCCAGCCTGTACTGACTTCACTGAATCGTCACGTATTTAATAGTTTCAAATCGAATTTGTAAATCTACTTTACACGTCAGTATTGAACTCTTATCGTGTCTCGTTGTGTCCTAGATGTTGTAAGTCTCTTCAGTCACCTACCGCTGAGGTGGTTACTTTAATTTTCTGTGGACGAGCAACCTTCTTTTCGATACTGTTTGGATCTGTCTTACAATTTTTCATCTCTGTAGTGAAACAGTCGTTTCTAGGTCTCTCAGTTTCGATACCAAAAGGGTCTCCAGTACATACCTACACTTTCGACCTGTCATTTCTCCCACTCGTGACTTCTTGTCTACGAAAACTTAACACCACAACCTCTTCTGAGAACTCTCAGGGAATCTCTCGTTCCGCTAGTTTGGTTAGTTAGGTTTTCCTTTAGTTGGGACTTATAAGAAATCTTCTTGACTACGACTTCGAGGTTATGAAACCGGTGTACTACACTTCTCGGTTGAGTAACTTTTTCTGGGACTACGACCCTTTCTAACTTCCGTCCTCCTCTTCGTCTACTGTCCCCTCCTCCACCAGCCTATCGTAGTAGCTGAGTTACCTACACTCAAACTCATCTGAGACTCTCTATCACTTCCTCTCCCTTCGGACCGCACGACGTCAAGTACCCCGCAGTTTCTCAGAATCGTTACCTTGTTATCGACTTGTCATAGGATCTCTAGTGACCCTACATTAGAAGATTTAAGTAAGTGGTTTAAGTGAACGTGCATTGTGACGGAGTCTTAGATAGGATTTAAGACCAAGATGGACAGTACGAATCTAAAAGAGTACACCTACAAAAATAAAAGTATATAGAACAACTATAACCCTTTCTTCTCAGAAATAAAATTTTGTTATCCCTTATTCCAAATTCATATGTTCTAGACCTCTTCCGTCACCGTTGAGTAAGGTCATGAGAACGGACCTCTTAGGGTACCTACCTCCTCGGACCATCCGACACCAGGTACCCCAGCGCTTCTCAGTCTGTGTTGACTCGCTGAAGTGAAAGTGAAAAGTGAAAGTACGTAACCTCTTCCTTTACCGTTGGGTGAGGTCACAAGAACGGACCTCTTAGGGTCCCTGCCACCTCGGACCGCCCGACGGTAGATACCCCAACGTGTCTCAGCCTGTGTTGACTTCACTGAATCGTCGTCGTCGTCGTCGTATGTTCTAGGTTACACCCGTAAACTAAAGTATATGTTGAATGTCTATCTCGGTATCAAAATCGACACGTAATAATGGTCAGAAAAAGTAGGTATGTGACAGTTAGTCAAGTCAAGTCAGCGAGTCAACACAGCCTGAGACACTAGGGTACCTGATGTCGTACGGTCCAAAGGGACTGGTAGTGGTTGAGGACCTCGAATGAGTTTAAGTATAGGTAGCTCAGCTACTACTGTAGGTTGGTGGAGTCGGAGACAGTAGGGGAAGAGGAGGGTGGAAGTTAGAAAGGTCGTAGTCCCAGAAAAGGTCACTCAGTCAAGAAACATAGTCCACCGGTTTCATAACCTCGAAGTCGAAGTCGTAGTCAGGAGGGTACTTATAAGTCCTGACTAAAGGAAATCCTACCTGACCAAACTAGACGAACGTCAGGTTTCCTGAAACCTCTCACAAGAGGTTGTGGTATCAAGTTTTCGTAGTTAAGAAGTCCCGAGTCGAAAGAAGTGTCAGGTTGAGAGTGTAGGTACGTACTGATGACCTTTTTGGTATCGAAACTTATCTGTCTGGAAACAACCGTTTCATGACAGAGACGAAAAATTATCCAACCAGTATCGAAAAGAAGGTTCCTCGTCCGTAGAAAATTAAAGTACCGACGTCAACGGTAGACGTCACTAAAATCTCGGGGGTTTTAATTTCAGAGAGTGATAAAGGTAACAAAGGGGTAGATAAACGGTACTTCACTACCCTGGCCTACGATACTAGAAGCAAAAAACTTACAACTCAAAATTCGGTTGAAAAAGTAAGAGGAGAAAGTGAAAGTAGTTCTCCGAGAAATCAAGGAGAAGTGAAAGACGGTTTTCCCACTACAGTAGATGTCTAGACTCCAATAACTATAAAGACGACCGTTCGAACTGAGGTCGAACACGAAGTAGGTCGGATCGTAAACCGTACTACATGAGACGTATATTAAATTTACTGGTCCCACTGTTATATGTTGGAACTACATAAGGAAAGGGTTAAACCTTGGTCAGACAACAAGGTACAGGTCAAGATTGACAACAAAGAACCGGACGTATGTCTAAAGAGTCCTCGGTCTATTCCACAAGAACATAAGGGTATAGAGATTCTTAAAAGGTGTCAAACAACACTAGGAGTGTCAGTTTCCGAACCGTAACAGTCGTTTCGTCTTCATCTACAAAAAGAGTTTAAGAGAACGAAAAAACTACTAGGTCGTCTACAACCGTTATACTAGACACCGAGGAGACGGAAAAAATTTAGGTCGAACTAGTACATCTTCAAGAACCAAGTACATGACAACTTCGGACCGAACCTCTTGAAACTCGTAATGAAACGATCGTACACTCTATTCACGTTAACACGCCATCAAACTTGTAAGAAACCGTAACGGGAAGAAACCCTCATCTTGCTTTTGACTGGAAAAGGTCAGGACATCGGTGACGAATCAAAAGGTTTAAACGACCGTATGACTCACTTCGTGAAAGTGTCGTAGGAGAAAATCCTAAACTTTATCGAGTTGACCTTAAGGTAGTGGAGGTGATCGAAACAAGGCTCACTACGAAAGATTCCGGGTGAACTGAAACGTAAGGTCCTACAGACCGAGTTCCACTCACTATTGTGGTAGTGCCAATAGGTCCACTACTTCTAGAAAAAATATATCAAGAAGACCGAAGGGACCACCGAGTTTACCATTTCGTAGACGCACGTTACACCCTCTGGGTCCAAGTTAGGGACCCAGCGTTTCTGGGGGACCTCTTCTTTTACCGTTAGGTGAGGTCATGAGAACGAACCTTTTAAGGTACCTGTCTCCTCGGAACATCCGATGTCACGTACCCCAGCGTTTCTCAGCTTGTGCTGACTCGCTGAAGTGAAGTGAAGACACATAAGAACGGTGGAGAAGAATTATGGAAGACGGAAACAATCCAGGTATGGTAAAGACAGGAAATAACATGGGTAGAAACGTACTTTACAAAGGAACCATAGAGGTTAAAAGAACTGCTCTAGAGATCAGAAAGGGTAAGATAACAAAAGGAGATATAGAAACGTGACTAGTAACTTCTTCCGAAAGAATAGAGAGGAACGGTAAGAAACCTTGAGACGTAAGTTTACCCATATAGAAAGGAAAAGACAAAACGGAAAGTGAAGAGAAGAAAAGAGTCGATAAATATTCCTGAGGAGTCTGTTGGTAAAACGGAAAAACGTAAAAAAAGAACCCTACCAGACCTAGTGACGGAGGATATGTTACAGTCCTTGGAGACAGGTATCAAGAAATCCGTGAGATAGTCGAGATTAGGGAACTTAGACAAACAGTGAAGGTGACATATTAGTATTCCCTAAACTAAATCCAGTATATACTTACCAGATCACCAAAAGGGATGAAAGAAGTTAAATTCAGACTTAAACCGTTATTTCTCAAGTACTAGACTCGGTGTCAATCGAGGGTCAGAACAAAAACGACTGATATATCTCGAAGAGGTAGAAACCGATGTTTCTTATATTAGTCAGGCTAAAACCATAACTAGTAGACCACTACAGGTATACATCTCAGAAGAGAACACAACAACCTTCTCCCACAAATGATACTAGTCACGTGAGAGAACCGTTTTGAGACAATCGGACACGGGACGAAGTAAAACATGAAGTTCCGGTTTAAACGGATCATGAGGTCCATAGAGAACTGAAGGGTGAGAACGTAAAGTCAGGGGAGATAACTTTTCCCGTAGAAAACCCCCACAATCAAGATCTTCCAGAACGTCCAGAAGTATCTTGACAAGTCAAGTCAAGTCAAGTCAACGAGTCAGCACAGACTGAGAAACACTGGGGTACTTGACGTCGTGCGGTCCGGAGGGACCGGTAGTGGTTGAGGGCCTCAAGTGAGTCTGAGTGTAGGTAGCTCAATCACTACGGTAGGTCGGTAGAGTAGGAGACAGCGGGGGAAGAAGAGGACGGGGGTTAGGGAGGGTAGTAGTTTCAGAAAAGGTTACTCAGTTGAGAAGTCTACTCCACCGGTTTCATGACCTCAAAGTCGAAATCGTAGTAAGGAAGGTTTCTTTAGGGTCCCGAGTAGAGGAAGTCGTACCTGACCAACCTAGAGGAACGTCAGGTTCCCTGAGAGTTCTCAGAAGAGGTTGTGGTGTCAAGTTTTCGTAGTTAAAAAACCACGAGTCGGAAGAAGTATCAGGTTGAGAGTGTAGGTATGTACTGGTGTCGTTTTTGGTATCGGAACTGATCTGCCTGGAATCAACCGTTTCATTACAGAGACGAAAACTTATACGATAGATCCAACGAGTATTGAAATCTTATCCTTTGTCCTCAGGTTTTACCGCCACCGATTTTCTGTTCCTTCCCTTTCGGGTACTTTTTCCTTGTTTCCTTCCAGACTCCTGGCCTCACTCCTGGAGTCCATCTTGTTTGTCGTGAGGACCGATCGGGTTAAATGTGTCCCGTCCGGGTCCCCCTCCCTTCTGTGTACTTTTCTCCTCGGTTCCCCGAGAGAGAGAGAAGACGCGCGACCGCGTGAGGAGGTGAGAGAAGAGAAGCGCAGAAACCCAACCGTACGGGAGTGCGAAGCTCCGTCTCTTCCGTTACCGTGGGGTGAGGTCCTGAGAACGGATCTTTTAGGGTACCTGCCTCCTCGGACCTTCCGACGTCAGGTACCCCAGCGACTCCCAGCCTGTGCTGACTCGTTGAAGTGAAATGAAAAGTGAAAGTACGTAACCTCTTCCGTTACCGTTGGGTGAGGTCACAAGAACGGACCTCTTAGGGTCCCCGCCCCCTCGGACCACCCGACGGCAGATACCCCAACGTGTCTCAGCCTGTGCTGACTTCGTTGAATCGTCGTGCGAAGCTCCTACCTAAGAGGACGATAGAAGATTTATTTTATTCTCGACATTGTGACTAAACAGGTTCTCGATATTGTGCCAAACAGGTTCTGGACTCTCGAGACTGCACGACTCCCGAAATTACAGGTAGTGGGGTTTAGAAACAACACTGTTCTGCCTTGGCTCCTCGTATGTGAGTGGACTGTCTTGGCAAGTCGAAGTCGAAGAAGTCGCAATGACCAACGCCGTGACTGAATCTAATGGCACTATAAGTTACCAAACGGAAGTTTTGTTTGTTTCTAATAAGACAGTAAAAACTCTTACGTAGGGTCATTACGTAAAGTCTGAGAAAACAACTCATACTACCGATAAGGTAAGGAAGATTCCCTAAGAACGGGTATCATCATTTAGATTACCAGTAGACTCAATTTAAGTGGGTAAGGTCAGGTAAAATCAAGTGACTAAGAATTTTACAACTACAAGTGAGAACGGTAGAGGACAAACTGGTGAAGGTTAAATGGAACTAAGTACTTGGATTGTAAGGTCACGGACGGACCCTGGAAAACATCTTCCAGCGGTAATAGAAGTAATGGAGGTGGTATCAAAACCGGACTCCAGTTTGTTGTCTTTTACCCTAATTTCTAAATGACTCTTACCGGGGCGGGTAGTCTTGTACTGGGTCAAAGGGGAAGTCAGTCACAAAGGGTAGTCAAGTCAAGTCAGAGAATCAGTACAGACTGAGAAACGTTGGGGTACCTGACGTCGTGTGGTCCTAAGGTACAGGTAGTGGTTGAGGACCTCGAATGAGTTTGAGTACAGGTAGTTCAACGACTACGGTAGGTTGGTAGAGTAGGAGACAACAGGGGAAGAGGAGGACGGAAGTTAGAAAGGGTCGTAGTCCCAGAAAGGTTACTCAGTCAAACAGTGTAGTCCACCGGTTACATAACCTCAAAGTCGAAGTCGTAGTCAGGAAGATTACTTATAAGCCCTGACTAAAGGAAATCTTACTTGACCAACCTAGAGGAACGTCAGGTTCCCTGAGAGTTATCAGAAGTAGTTGTGGTGTCAAGTTTTCGTAGTTAAGAAACCACGAGAGGGTAGACCTTCTATTCGGTTAATAGGAATAGGTAATCTCTCGTCTGTCTTACTTTTGGTGATACTGTCTTTTGATTAGTTTGACTAGTGTACCTGGTGTCGGAATAGATTGAGTTACGACACATCTCGGTGGATTCTACCTACCTATTACCACCTCTCAAGACTGTTTGTACCAGGTGACCTCTTCCCTTACCGTTTGGTGAAGTCGTAAGAACGGAACTCTTTGGATACTTGTCATACTTTTCCGTTTTTTATCCTGTGACTTTCTACTTGAGGGGACCAGTCATCCACGGGTTATATGATCACCTCTTGTTACCTCTTTACTGAGGTCTTTCTTACTTGTCTACCCTGGTTTCGTTTTTATTGTGGGTCAACGTCTACACTGACCACTACCATCGTTTCAGACTACAACATTTCTTGTGACAGTTATCTGTTGTCCTTTAAATATGAAGTTCCCACATCGATAGGTGTTTCGTTTGAGTCCTTAAACCCACTAGAAACCTAATAAAGTCTCTACCATCTTCTCTTTATAAGAAAGAACTTTAAAAAGTCTGATAACCACATTCACGACTCAAGGACCCTTTGAAGAGACCTTTTTTTTAGAGAAAAGAAAGAGGGGTCTACAATCCTGCCTCTTTCTTTACCGTTAGGTGAAGTCATAAGAACGGACCTTTTAGGGTACCTGTCTCCTCGGACCACCGACGTCAGGTATCCGAGTGTGCCTCAGTCTGTACTGACTTCACTTATTCGCCGTCGTCTTTTACAATCCTTACTTACATAAAGGTGTGGATTATACAGGAAGTTACATGGAAGATCACCTCGTTTTCAGGACTAAGGAGGAGACGGGGACATGAGGTAGGGTGTATAAAGTCTCGTCCTGGGAAGAAACAGGGAACTAAGTGAAGAGGGAGAGTTCAGGACCCGTATAAACCCAGTTAAGTGTGAAGAAAGGAGAAGATCCTTAGATGGACAGGTCTCTCGTATACAAGACTGTGCAAAAGTCTTTATTTCGTTTGAGTCGTTATTTCCGAGGGACACACCCCTCCCCCTCGTCCCTTTTACCTATCCGTCAACGGGTCCATCAACACCGTCTCATCACTCAGATGGATTGACAGACACAAACAGTAAAAATGACGGGTGTTTGATGCAGGAGGTTGGATCGGAAATAGATATAGTTGAGGGATAAACAGAGAGTCAACCGACTCTTAAGTAGATCCTCCTTCCCCTGTGTATTTACCAACTACATGACTTTGAGCTCTGGTTGTACCTTAGGAAGGATCCCAACATGTTTTGATATAGACGAGCTAGTGTAGTCGATTGACTATATTATACTCCCAAAATTTACGTTCATCCTAAGAGACTGATCGTAATAAGTCTTTATAAAGGTCAATAGATGATAAAACGGAGACTTCTATATAGAAATTTCGATGTAATCATTCATCTTTATTCAACAATCGAAAGTTGACTATAAAATTATTATCTTCAATTGGAATTTGTCATTAAATTTCTTGACCGGATGATATGTCACACTTCATTCAGTCTTTCTCTTTCTATTTATAACATAAGATTATGTATATATGTCTTAGATCTTTTTGGCATGACTTCTTAAATGAATGTCCCGTCGTTACCTCTTTGTCTGTGTCTCTTATCTGAATACCTGTACGCCTCTCCCCTCCTCTCCCACTCTACTTACGTTTCTTATTGTACCTTTGAATATGATGGTTTACATTTTATCTATCGGTTGTCCTTAAACGACATACTGAGTCCTTTAAGTTTGTTCCCGAGACATAGTTAGATCTCCCGACCCTACCCCTCCCTCTACTCTCCCTCCAAGTTTTCCCTCCCCTATATACATATGGATACCGACTCAGTGTCTTGTTGTATCTTGACCTGTACCTTGTTGTCTGACCAAGGTTTGTCCTTTTCCTCATGCAGTTCCGACATATAACAGTGGGACGAATAAATTGAATATACGTCTCATGTAGTACTCTTTGTGACCCGACCTTCTTTGGCGTGGACCTTAGTTCTAACGGTCCTCTTTATAGTTATTGGAGTCTATACGTCTACTGTGGTGGGAATACCGTCTTTCACTTCTCCTCGATTTTTCGGAGAACTACTTTTACTTTCTCCTCTCACTTTTTCAACCGGATTTCGAGTTGTAAGTTTTTTGCTTTTAGTACCGTAGACCAGGGTAGTGAAGTACCCTTTATCTACCCCTTTGTCACCTTTGTCACAGTCTGAAATAAAAAACCCCGAGGTGTTAGTGACGTCTACCACTGACGTCGGTACTTTAATTTTCTGCGAATGAGGAACCTTCCTTTCAATACTGGTTGGATCTATCATATAAGTTTTCGTCTCTGTAATGAAACGGCTGATTCCAGGTAGATCAGTTCCGATACCAAAAAGGACACCAGTACATACCTACCCTCTCAACCTGACACTTCTTCCGACTCGTGGCTTCTTAACTACCAAAACTTGACACCACAACCTCTTCTGAGAACTCTCAGGGAACCTGACGTTCCTCTAGGTTGGTCAGGTACGACTTCCTCTACTCGGGACCCTAAAGAAACCTTCCTTACTACGATTTCGACTTTGAGGTCATGAAACCGGTGGAGTACTCTTCTCAACTGAGTAACCTTTTTTGAGACTACGACCCTCCCTACCCCCGTCCTCCTCTTCCCCTGCTGGCTCCTATTCTATCGACCTACCGTAGTGCCTAAGTTACCTGTACTCAGACTCACTTGAGGCCCTCTACCACTACCTGTCCCTCCGGACCGTACGACGCTAAGTACCCCAGTGTTTCTCAGCCTGTACTGACTCGCTGACTTGACTTGACTACCGACTCAGTACAACTCCAAACTGTCTTTTGTTGTTTTAATAGTTGTTTTAAGAGTTTCTGTTTTTTTAAGTTTTCGTTAATAGGAAGTTAATTTTTTATTTAATTTTATATAATTTATTATTTATTTTTATTTATTTATTATTAATTTATTTATTATTTAATTCTTTTTGACTACATCATCCTAAGTCTTATACACTTCAGAACTTTCAATTGGACTCCGGAAATAAGGTCTCCCTTCATTCTTTTGACAGTTCTCAAATCCATTTGATAAGGTGGCATAACGACGAAGTCGTAGGAAAACAAACCAGTTTACCGGATCTCCCTGGAATTTGACTGTGTTCGGGAAGTACGTTCGTGTGTGGGATTTGTTGTTGGGTCTTTCAGTGTTTCAAGGACTATTCCGAAGGGGCTGTCGGGAACATTAGTTATCAGAGGGAAAGAGGGTCCCGAAAGAGGAACACACAAGGAATCTATTCGGGGGTACCTTACCGGAATCGTGTCCCTTGGGTTTTGTGAGGTGTTACCTGGGATTACTTTCGTACAAGGGGTCTAAGATAACGAAACAGACAGAAACCTCGAAGGGACCGCCGAGTCTGCCATTTCGCAGACATGCGTTACACCCTCTGGGCCCAAGCTAGGGACCCAGTCCTTCTAGGAGACCTCTTCCTTTACTGTTGGGTGAGGTCATTAGAACGGACCTTATCGGGTACCTACCTCCTCGGACCACCCGATGTCAGGTACCCCACCGTTTCTCAACCTTCGCTGACTTGTTGAAATGAAAGTGAAACAGGCAGACGTGAGACGGAACTGGAGGGGTACGTCGGGGTGTTCTGTACGACACATAAAGGAAGTCTTGGACATTCGTTATATGAGGGAAGAAGGTTAAAGAGATGACCAGACAAAATGGTAATGAGTGATAGGTCGTGAGACGGAGAGGAATTGTTTATACTTAAATTGTTTCAGTACTGTCTCAGTGATTTTTTTAAAATTACCTCTTTGTTGTATCATATTTATTTCTCTTTATGATTAAAATAAAAAAATTCCACTAATCTTCATCATTCTCTTAGTTCATGTTAATTGACCCTTCAAACTTCACCACTCTCTAAGTTTTTGGACGGAAGTAAAGAACGTAGTGACTGAAATAAATTTTGACCCGGAAGGGAAAACCATGTCACCCATTCTTAGGTGGACGGATACGTCCCCTGTACCCAAAAATATGTACCAGGTCCTTCTAAGGTGTACGGAGCCTCGTTCGTTCAGATTCTCGACGTTGATGACTTCGGGCGCACAGATCTAGGTTACGAAACGTTGTTCTCTTCGGTGGTGTCACTCTTAGGACGTATAGAGTTGAGTTTTTTCAGACGTGTCGTTACTTTTGAGTCACGTTGGTTTTTATGTGTTTTTCGTTTTTGGATACTGATCAAAGGTGAACCAGTGGATGATAAGTGAGGAGTTAGGTGTAATGTTAAAAACGTAGACTTTATTAAGAACAATTCAGTTAGCCGTACAAAAGTAAAGAATAGAATGGATTCGTTAGTAATTGATGGTTTTATTGACTGACGAGGAAGATATGATCAAACGATTTTGACAGTCGTTCCACTAGTTTAGTCAGTTAGGATTTCCTTTAGTTAAGGACTTATAAGTAACCTTCCTGACTACGATTTCGACTTCGAGGGTAGGAAACCGGTGGACTACACTTGTCGACTGAGTGACTTTTCTGGGACTACGACCCTCTCTGACTCCCTTCCTCTTCCCCCTCCGTCTCCTACTCTACCAACCTACCGTACCGACTGAATTACCTGTGCTTAAACTCGTTTGAGACCCTCTGTCACTTCCTGTTCCTTAGGACCACTCGATGTCAGGTACCCCAACGTTTCTCGACCTGTACTGAAACGTTGACTTGTTGTTGTTTCGACAGTATTCTTTCATGATGTTTGACCCACCCAATTTGTCTCGGCTATTTAAATAATTTATTTAATTATTTACTCCTTCTCATATGTTTAGAGGACATATCTTCAAGTGTATTAACTACATCTATAAGGTAAGTAGAAGAGGACATTCTTGAGGTTTTAACGTTAAATGACGACTTGTTGGTAGTCACCCTCTTACGACCTAGGGTTGTTTTTTTCTATAGGGTACAAGTTCCTGTTTCCTCTTCGGGATTGTTCTACCATCCTCCCCGTTTTAGGACAAATCTTAGTTTGGGATATTGGGTAAGACCGGGTAAAATAAAGTGACTAAAAATTTTACAGTTTCAAGTGCGAACGGTAGAGGACAAACTGGCGAAGGTTAAATGGGACTAAATACCTAGATTGTAAGGTCCAAGGGTACGTCATAACAAGAAATATCGTAGCCTGAAATGAAGGTTGTGGTCAGTGTAGGTGTTGACCTATAACAAAAGTGAAACCGAGGCAAAGGAGTAAGAAAGACCTGAATAAAGAGGTGACAAGAGGTCATCGTGTGACTCGTGGATGACTAGCCCCCTCAAGTGGAAAGTCACAGTTTAGAAAAACGGAAAAGTATGACAAGTACCTCAAGAGTTCCGTTCTTATGACTTCACCAAACGGTAAGAGAAGAGGTCACCTGGTGTAAAATAGTCTTGAGAGATGGTACTAGATAGGTCACTTACTTATGTAAGTTCCCTAATTTAGACTATCTCACGGACTTCTTGATACCTACCTCCAAGTACTGTGACATGTCCTCCGTCACTAGTTCTGGTAGGGGTTTTTTCTCTTTAAGTTTTACCGTTTTATCAACAGACTCCTCCGGAATGTTTATCTACTCATTTCTTCTCTTCGATTTCCGTTTCCTCTTTTCCTTTCTATTTGGGTAGACTTACGTCTCAAGATTTTTTCTCGTTCCTCTCTACTCTTTTAAGGAGGAGTCATTTGTTACGTTTCTTTATCTCCTTTTGTTGTCTTACCCTTTCTGAACTCTAGAGAACTTCTTTTAGTCTCTATGGTTCCCTTGTAAAGTACGTTTCTACCCGTGGTATTTCCTGTCTTTGTCATACCTGGATTGTCTTCGTCTTCTATAATTCTTCTCCGTCGTTCTTATGTGTCTTGATATATTTTACCTAGAATTACTGGGTCTATTAGTGCTACCACACTAGTGAGTGGACCTCGGTCTGTAGGACCTTACACTTCAGTCCACCCGGAATCCTTCGTAGTGATGGTTGTTACGATCACCTCCACTACCCTAAGGTCAACTCGATAACGTTTAGGACTTTCTACGACACTTTCACGAAGTGAGTCATACGATCGTTTAAACCTTTTGAGTCGTCACCGGTGTCGTGACCTTTTCCAGTCAAAAGTAAGGTTAGGGTTTCTTTCCGTTACGGTTCCTTACGAGTTTGATGGCGTGTTTACGTGAGTAGAGTGTGCGATCGTTTCATTACAAGTTTCAAGAGGTTCGGTCCGAAGTTGTCATGTACTTGGTTCTTGAAGGTCTACAAGTTCGACCTAAATGTTTTCTGTCTCCTCGGTTAACGGTTGTAGACGACTTAGTAGTCTTTTCGTTCTCTTAAACTCTTTTTGTAGATGAAGACGAAATGACTGATACGGTTCGGAAACCGACACACCTAGTGTTATTTGACACCTGTTAAGAATTTCTCTACCCTTATGGTCCGATGGAATAGATAGAGGAGTCTTTAGACTAACGTCCAGTTCTTCGTTGTCAATCTTGACCTGTGTCTTGTTATCTGACCAAGGTTTAACCCTCTCCTTATGCAGTTCCAAAATATAACAGTGGGACGAGTAAATTGAACATAAGTCTCATGTAGTACGGTTTACGGTCAGACCTACTTCACGGTCGACCTTAGTTCTAACGGCCCTCTTTATAGTTATTGGAGTCTATACATCTACTGTGGTGGGAAAACCGTCTTTCACTCCTCCTTGATTTCTCGAAAAACTACTTTCGCTTTCTCCTCTCACTTTTTCAACCGAATTTTGAGTTGTAAGTTTTTTGATTCTGGTACCGTAGACCAGGGTAGTGAAGTACCGCATATCTACCCACTTGTTACCTTTGGTACTGTCTGAAATTAAAAGACCCGAGGTTTTAGTGACGTCTACCACTGACGTCGGTACTTTAATTTTCTACGAATGAGGAACCTTTTTTTCGATACTGGTTGGATCTGTCGTAATTTTTCGTCTCTGTAATGAAACGGTTGTTTCCAGGTAGATCTGTTTCGATACTAAAAAGGCCATCAGTCCATACCTACACTGCCAACCTGGTATTTTTTTTTCGACTCACGACTTCTTAACTACGAAAACTTGACACCACAACCTCTTCTGAGAACTCTCAGGGAACCCGACGTTCTAGTTTGGTCAGTTAGGATTTACTTTAGTCAGGACTAACAAGTAACCATCTTGACTACGATTTCGACTTCGAAGTCATGAAACCGGTGGGCTATGTTTCTTGACTGAGGGACCTTTTATGAGACTACAACCCTTTGTGACTTCCGTTCTCCTCTTTCTCTGCTGTCTCCTACTCTACCGAACTACCGTAGTGGCTGACCTACCTGTACTCAAACTCGTTCGAGACCCTCGACCATTTCCTGTCCTTTCGGACCGCACGACATCAGGTACCCCCGTGTTTCTCAGCCTGTGCTGACTTACTTCCTTCACTTGACTAAGACGAGAGTTCCTCCACCTCGTATAGAAGGGAGAGAATTCACGTCAGACACGTGTTACTTGAGGAATGCCTCATATCGTACCTTTCCCCATTTCTTCTGTTGAGATTCCACCTCCGGGACTGTCTATCACGGAGTCAGTCCATAAGGTACGGTCGTAGTCACTATTTAGTATAATTACCATACATGGAAACCATACTACACTACTCTACAAGTGGACAGACCAGTAAGAGGGTTTTAGGTATTGGTATTAGATTAGTACTCCTTTTTATTCTCCGTTTGACGTTGACTCCCTGTTACATGTTTCAGTACTGTCGACTGACCATGCGTTTTGACAGTTTTCGTAGTTTTTGTTATTTCCAGACTCTTTAACAATGTTTCTGCATGTTGTTAATTTACGTTAATACCATAGAACTTACCCTAGGACTATATCTTTACCCCGTTGTCTATTATTACCTCCTTTAGTTTAATTCATACTTTAAATCGACTACCTTTATTTTAAGTTCTTGATGTGGTTTACATGGTTACTAAGGAATTGTATAGGAACAAGAACGATTTGAAGAAGCTCGTTCTACTTAATCTTTCTCCTATCCGAAACGGTAATTGGTCTGGTTTAGACTAGAAGTGGGGGACTATCGACAACCTAGGACTTGTTCAATGAAAATTGAAGTGATTCGGATAAAGGAGTAAAATTCTTCCAAGATATAGACGAGGTATTCTAATAACAATCCTATTTTACTCTATTGACATATATTGGATCGTGTCACTAACCGTGTATCATCCCACATGAGAACGGACCTTTTGGGGTACCCGTCTCCTCGGACCATCCGACGTCAGGTACCCCAGCGCTTCTCAGCCTGTGCTGTCTCGTTGAAGTGAAAGTGAAAAGTGAAAGGACGTAACCTCTTCCTTTACCGTTGGGTGAGGTCACAAGAACGGACCTCTTAGGGTCCCTGTCTCCTCGGACCACCCGACGACGGATACCCCAGCGTGTCTCAGCCTGTGCTGACTTCGCTGAATCGTCGTAGTCGTCGTCGTCCCACAAGTAACCTCCCTGACTACAACTTCGACTTTCAGGTTATGAAACCGGTGGACTACTTCTTTCGACTGAGTAAACTTTTCTGGGACTACGACCCTTGCTAACTCCCGTCTTCCTCTTCCCCTGCTCTCTCCTACTCTACCGACCTACCGTAGTGGTCGGTAGTGTTACCTATACCCAAACCCACCTGAGACCCTCAACCACTACCTGTCCCTCCGGACCGCACGACGTCAAGTACCCCAACGTTTCTCAACCTGTGTTGACTCGCTGACTTGACTTGACTCCTCGAGTTATTTACGATTTTAGGTTAGACAAACGTTCAACGTTACTCTGGATGTTCGGTTTTTCCCGTCAAGAATATACAATACATAACTTACAAATGAAATTTAGAGTACAACGTCTAATTATGAAACGGTATACTGTGAATTCGTCACCTATAGTGAACAGCCTTTAATTTTATAAAACTTACGTTATACGTACAGGACCTACTCCTTATTTCGGAAAGAGTCGACAATTTTGAAAAGTATTTAGAAGTGGAACATAAGTAAACCAGAAACGAATAAACTCTAGATTAATATAAAACGGATAAACTTTTCAAGAAAGACTTATAGGGAATAGAATAATTTTTTCTCTCGTCCATTTTCACTTACTGGTAAATTAAGTGATATTGCCAATTATTCTGTTCACTATCTGTTACGTAAAACCAGTACTTGACACGGAATTATTTTTCACTCAAAAGTCTGAAGGACCACCAGGTCATCAATTCTTAGGTGACACGTTACGTCCCGTGTCCGCAACCTAGGAACCGACCCCTTGGTTCTAGGGTGTCCTATGTCTCGTCGAGTCGGACTCACGGCGTTGATGACTCAGAGACACGGTGTTGATCTCTCAGACACTCGGTGTCGCTTTTTAGGGTGTACTACCTTGATTCTGGGTTGGACTACTTCTTTTTATTTGAAAAAAATTCTAATATAAAAAATTTCACTCAAAAGAAAGATTAACGTTTTTTTTCCTTTGAGTCGTTGTCGTTGGTTTTGGTAAGGTCCGGATGTATGGTATGACTTTATGTTTTCATATTCGGTTTTCATATTCACAGAAGTAGAAGATAAATTTATGGTTGTTGATTTGTCTTAACTATACTTGGACTTTTATACACTATTAGTATTAAAAAAAAATATTTTCTTGACAATCATCGTTTTTCTGTAGTTGTACACTTATCGTTTCGTCACGTTAAAGGTTTCATTAGAGGGTAATATATAACTGACCTTTTTTTGAGTAAGGTGATCTAATCAGGAGAGTATAATTCTTAATTCTCGTGGGAGATCACCGTCCAATTCCTAAAATGTCTTACCAGAACGTCTTTGGTTTTAGGGAAAATCAAGAAAAGTGAGACTCGTCTTTCATGTAAAGTAGTTTCCTTTGACCCCGTCAAGTCCCCGTTTAAACGATTAATTGGAATAGCTTATTATTAAAGGTACGGGTGGAAATGACAAGAATTATCAATACAATCCATCTTTCAATTTATTGAGTCAACCATTTCTTCGGTGGACGTTCAGTCCTATGGGACCAAACTAAGGATCCAGTCCTTCTAGGGGACCTTTTCCCTATCCGATGGGTGAGGTCATAAGAACCCGAACGGACACCGAGTCGACCATTACTTCACCCTCTGGGACGTTACGCCCTCTGGGTGAGGTCATAGGACCGGATCTCTTAAGGTACTCGACATATTAGGTAACCCAATGTTTCTCGACCTGTCCTGACTCGTTGAAAGTGAAGTGATCTTACTCGTTGATCCCCACCGGATCGACTTTTCGTACGTTCGACTAGAGATTTGAGGTAGGGTCCGTGTCTCACTTTAAAGTGTCTATACGGTGTTTTATTGGTGTCTCTGAAAATGTTGAAGACGTGTATAAGGGATCCGTGTATCACCTATATTTGATTGGGGTCCCCGCGGAGTTTATGGGGACCTGTCGATCCTCATGTAGTTCCCAAATATTTAGAAGATATGTATATATGTAGTCTAATATTGTCTGACTTTATACCTTTCTATGACGTTATCTCGGACAATCTATTGAACGTTGACAGTTAGTCGGAACTCGTATACGGGTAAACGTAAGGGAAAGAACTAGACACCACCCATGTTCGGGATCAAACGTGTCCCGTGTTGGTTTTCCTCCTTTCGCCTTCATATTTTTTCCTTTCGGTTCGTTCCAATAATGTTACTGAGGAGACCTCAGTCAGATGAGGACACAAAACCCTCACTTATAAATTGTTTTATAGATAGACGAACTATGTATTGACTCGATATTGACAGTAAACGAAATTTGGGAAATCAGACGACAAAGTCTAATAACAACACTTTCGTTCACTCTCTCTCTCTTTTTGACTGGACTGTTAATACAAAACACAAGAAAAAGTTATATACATCAAAACTATTGATGTAAGTTCCGCAAAGCCACCCCCTCCGCCCCCCACACCCCAGGTCACCAATCCTGGGGAGACATGAAGGTGACGACGTCGTGACCAAATTTAGAGATCAGACTTTGGATTCTAAGACGTTCGTCAGACCACACCGGTTTTTATTTATTTTTGGTGTTCTGGACGACGACGACGACGACGATTCAACGAAGTACAGGTTGAGACACGCTGGGGTATCTGCCGTCGGGTGGTCCGAGGTGGCAGGGACCCTAAGAGGTCCGTTCTTGTGACCTCACCCAACGGTAAAGGAAGAGGTTACGTACTTTCACTTTTCACTTTTCATTTCAGCGAGTCAGCACGGACTGAGAATCGCTGGGGTCCCTGACGTCGGATGGTCCGAGGAGTCAGGTATCCTAAAAGGTCCGTTCTCATGACCTCACCCAACGGTAACGGAAGAGACTGTTCTGGAAGATGATTGTGAGTTTTTTCTACAAGAAAAGTAGTATCCCCTGACTTTACGTTTTCATCCTTCAGTTCTCTATGGACCTCATGATCCGTTTAAACCGGAACTTCATGTTTTACTTCGTCCCGTGTCCGATTGTCTCAAAACGGTTCTCTTGCGTGACAAGTATCGTTTGTGGGAGAAGGTTGTTGTGTTCTCTTCTGAGATGTGTACCTGTAGTGGTCTACTAGTTATGGTTTTAGTCTAACTAATATAAGGAACATCGGTTTCTACCTCTTCGAGATATATCAGTCGTTTTTGTTCTGACCCTCGACTGAGACCGAGTCTAGTACTTAAGGAATAACGGTTTAAGTCTGAATTTAACTTCTTTCATCCCTTTTGGTGATCTGGTAAGTACATACTGGATTTAGTTTAGGGAATACTAATATGTCACCTTCACTGTTTGCCTAAGTTCCCTAATCTAGACTATCTCACGGATTTCTTGATACCTGTCTCCAAGGACTGTAACATGTCCTCCGTCACTAGGTCTGGTAGGGTTCTTTTTTACGTTCTTCCGTTTTACCAACAGACTCCTCAGGAATCTTTATCGACTCTTTTCTTCTCTTCACTTTCCGTTTTGTCTTTTCCTCTATATGGGTAAACTTACGTCTCAAGGTTTCTTACCGTTCCTCTCTATTCTTTCGGAAGGAGTCACTAGTCACGTTTCTTTATCTCCTTTTGTTATCTTACCCTTTCTGATCTCTAGAGAAGTTCTTTTAACCTCTATGGTTCCTTTGTAAAGTACGTTTCTACCCATGTTATTTCCTGTCTTTACCATACCTGGATTGTTTTCGTCTTCTATAATTCTTCTCCACCGTTCTTATGTGTTTTCTTGATATTTTTTTTTTCTAGAAGTACTGGGTCTATTGGTGTTACCACACTAGTGAGTGGATCTCGGTCTGTAGGACCTTACACTTCAGTCCACCCGGAATCCTTCGTAGTGATGTTTGTTTCGATCACCTCCACTACCCTAAGGTCAACTCGATAAAGTTTAGGATTTTCTACTACGACCTTTCACGACGTGAGTTATACGGTCGTTTAAACCTTTTGAGTCGTCATCGGTGTCCTGACCTTTTCCAGTCAAAAGTAAAATCAGGGTTTCTTCCCGTTACGGTTTCTTACAAGTTTAATGGCACGTTAACATGAGTAGAGTGTGTGATCGTTTCATTACGAGTTTTAAGAGGTTCGGTCCAAAGTTGTCATACACTTGGCACTTTAAGGTCTACGAGTTCGACCTAAATCCTTTCCGTCTCTTTGGTCTATCGTTTAACGGTTGTAGACAATCTAGTAGTTTTTTCGTTCTCTCAAGGTTTTTTGTAGATGAAGATTAAATAACTAATGCGGTTTCGGAAACTGATACATCTAGTGTTGTTTGGCACCTTTTAAGAATTTCTATACCCTTATGCTCTGGTGTAATGGACGGAGGACTCTTTCGACATACGTCCAGCTCTTGGTTGTCAATCTTGACCTGTACCTTGTTGCCTAACCAAAGTTTGACCCTTTCTTTATACAGTTCCGACATATAATAATAGGACGAATGAATTAAATATACGTCTTATGTAGTACGTTTTACGACCCGAAGTACTTTGTGTTCGACCTTAGTTCTGACGGTCCTCTTTATAGTTATTGGAGTCTATGCGTCTACTGTGGTGGAAATACCGTCTTTCACTTCTCCTTGACTTCTCGGAAAACTACTTGTACTTTCTCCTCTCACTTTTTCGAGTTGTAAAGTTTTTTGATTCTAGTACCGTAGACCAAGGTAGTGAAGTACCGTTTATCTACCCCTTTGTTACTTTTGTCTCTGTCTGAAATGAAAGAACCCGAGATTTTAGTGACGTCTACCACTGACATCGGTACTTTATTTTTCTACGAAGAAGGGACGTTCTTTTCAATACTGGTTGGGTCTGCGGTATCACTTTTCGTCTCTGTAATGAAACGACCGTTTCCAGGTAGATCAGTTCCGATACCAAAAAGGTCATCAGTACATACCTACACTCTCAACTTGATATTTCTTTCGACTCACGGTTTCTTAACTACGTAAACTTGACACCACAACCTCTTCTGAGAGCTCCCAGGGAACCTGACGTTCCTCTAGATTGGTCAGTTGACATTTCCTTTAATCAGGACTTATAAGTGACTTTCCTGACTACGACTCCGACTTCGAGGTTATGAAACCGGTGGACTACGCTTCTTGCCTGAGTAACCTTTTCTGGGACTACGACCCCTTCTAACTTCCGTCCTCCTCTTCCCCTAGTGTCTCCTATTCTACCAACCTACCGTAGTGGCTGGGCTACCTGTACTCAAACTCGTTCGAGACCCTCAACCATTACCTGTTCCTTCGGACCGCACGACGTCTGGTACTCCAACCTGTGTTGACTCGCTGGTTTGACTTAGAGTTAAGAAACTTCTATCTCTATCCGATAATTGACTCACGACTATTTTGGAGTGACTTCTGTCTGTCCAAACTACTTCAGGTTGAATTCAGGTTAAGAATGAATAGGAAAAGTAGAGGGAGTTAGTTTCCAGCAGCCTACGTCTACAGAAGAGGTAGACTCTTTGTTACTTGGAAAGGACTAGAGTAAAGTAGAAAAGTTTCCGCCGGGAAAAGATTGTATGGTTTATTTACGGAAGACCAAAATATGAGAACGGGAAGAGGAAGGAGACTTGAGATGATATGAGTAGGTTTGGGAACTAAAGAGTAATGAATAATTTTATTCATTTATTTACAAGAAGGAGTAGTCAATAAAGATGTTTCTGTGGCTACAGTGGAAACCCATTTCGAGTGGTCACCACGACCCTACACTCCAAACGGATATTGCTGCCGAGTCGACGAAACCACGTTTGTTGCGAGTTATGGTGTGTGCCCCTGTTGATCTTTCAAAGTCCTTACAGGTCCCCATCTGTAGACAGTCCAAAGGTGTTTCCTGTCACGGCCCCTTGGCCCTCTCAGCGGCTCTTGACACTGTGCTCGACGTCTACCTTCAGAAGGAGGGACGTCGGACTGTCACCCAGAGGAGGGAACTGGACATTAGCGATCCCTTGCACACCCTGCGCCTCGTGCGTTTGGAGTGGGCGGACGGACTACACACGTATGGCAAGGCCAAGAGACCTCGGACCTGGTGGCAGACGAGGTGCGGCCCTCACGGCCGCTCGCTCCGGGCTCGGCGCGGGCCGCGGGCGTGTGCGTCGGCCCCGGGGCGGAGTGCGCGGTGGCGGGGGGTCGGGGTCTGACCGAGCCCCGAGGCCGGGTCCGGACCCTCCGGCCCCGCGGCGCTCCGGGCCTCCGCTCGCGCTCCGACGTCCATAAGTTTTATTTACCGCGCGAGCCGGCTCCTCCCCTCCCTCCTTCCCAGTTCTTTCCGTCTCCCCTGAGTTCGGGACTCGCCCTGGATGGATCGGCTCGAGGCCCGCGGCCTTAGGGGCGGGGCGGGCGCCCGCGCGCGGCGGCAGGCCCCGCCCCGAAGACGGGAGCCCCCGAGCCCCGAAGGGCGCTTCCCGCCCGGCGGTCTGGGCCCAGCGGGGAGTGGATGCGAGTCAGGACAGAGGTCCCTCTTCGACGGTTAACAAGAAAGGGAACTCTTCCTTCGCACCTGTGTTTTGGACATTTTGGAACTGTCCGGGGACTGAGGGTACTCAAGGAGGACTTTACTGAAGGTCCCTCTCACTCAGTATTTTGTTATAATGGAAAAAGTATATTAATTATATTAGTAAATTAAAAATCTCAAAGAGACAAACAGAAAGTGCCTACGAAAGTTTATTTAGTTAGATCTTATATAAAATAATATAAAATAAATAATTTTTAAGGATGGAGCACCCTCACGACGCTACTACTTAATTATAAACGATTCACGAACCTTCCACTTTTGATGTATTTCGAACTACCTCAATGAGATAATAATAACTATTTCCTTTTGATTGAACTACCCTAACTATTGAGTATGGTAGACGAAATAATTGACTTTACTGTGACATTTTTCCGAAACGGATCACTCCGTTTCACCAGTTCATGTCTTCATCACAAGGTTCACTAAGTTTAAGGGGTGTTTTTCCTTAGGACGAAACTTTCTTTTCAACTCAGAGGACTGACTAAACCAAAACAAAATGAGATAATAATGACCATGTAAATTTAATTAATCCATATATTTACATTAGTCGACCTGCTGAAGAGTTAAAATTAAAGAGGAAGGACACTAAATTTTACTTAATAAACTACCGGTCCAGAACGTAATTGTTTAACTCTTAATTTACCACGAGAGGAAAGTGACGTCGGGGGACAAAATGAAATATAAGTTCATAACACTATCTTTAAATTTATTTTAAGGTTTCTTACAGTTCATAAAAACATCCACGGTAGTAATCAACGTGTTGTAAAGACTAATTATCTCTCCCTATTCCAATTTTTACAGACTAAAAAGACCATTGGTCTCGTTTTGGTCCGTAATACAGATCTGAACCTAAAGGTCAATGTGAATGAAGATGATATAAAATCCTGTTAACGAAATTTAGTGGGAGAAATGAAACGACTTCATTGTACCAGTATTGGGACCTGTATTGAACCATGGTTTACACAAAGTTTTCATTATGCTTCCCAAAATCCTTATTTATTAAAAAAGTTACGTCAAAAAATTACATAATTATCTCACAACTTTATAGGTCGTTTGTCGAGTTTAGTTAGTAATACTTTGGAGGGTTACAAATTCGTGTCTTTCGTAATTGTAAATATATGATGTTGTTTTCGTCTGGTCTAGTGACAGCAGTTGTACTATCAGTATTAGTAAGTATAGTAAATAATTTAATCACGTCGGTCCGGTCTTTCACTTCATTATGACACTTAGTCATCTCCCTCGTTAAGAAAAATCATTTAATCATAATAAATAAATAAATCATCAGGATCTAACCTTGACCTGTAAATTCCATTTAACTCTTATTTCTATACGTCTTAAGTTCTTCCTCTAGAGTCACTTCTACGTGACAATAAGGTTCCCGACTCTCTAAAAGAACTTGTAGACTCTTCTTTTCTCTTGAACTTTTGTGTTCTATTTCACGTTCTGTCACTATAAGTTTGACTTGTAGACAGTCCCAAAGGTAAAACAAAATTAAAGTGTGTAAGTATGAAAATCTGTTTTTTAATGACGGATAATTTTAACCGTATGTATACTAGGTAATTTTTAAGTTATAGTTAGGGTCATTGTTACCGATCAAAGGTTCACAGACTTTATTTACTTTTATTTGAAGTCTAAGTTAAAAATTTTTAACGAATAAGATCAATCGTTATATTCATTGTCTACAAGTCTGGATGAGTGTAAAGACAAAAAATCGACAAACACTAAACTGTAGTTGTTAAGTAAATATAATCGTAGGATAAACTATATAAAGTACGAACCCTAAAATTGGTCTTTTTGTAACTTACTAAGGTATAAGTAAAATTTTAATTAAAATTTAAATACATTCAATTATTTGTCATAAATATGTTGACACGGATGGTCATATTTTCAAAAATTTAATGGATATTTTACTACCAATTACTATGTCTAAACCGGGAACTTTTGTTTTATTCGACTCAACGATAACAACTTAAGTACGGTTTGAATCATTATGATTTCTACGATGTAGATTTTTACCAATAAAGTAAACATTTTATTAAGTAAGTTAAGGATAAATCACTTAAATATGGACTAAGACAATCCTAGACTCCTATATGTTTCTATATATTCTAAATCAAATTGAGTATGAAATTAAAACAAAAATTCTATTTTAAAGGGGTATTAAATTAATGTAAATGCAAATTTTTTTGACGGACGATTCAACGAGTCAGCACAGGCTGAGAAACGGGTACTCCGAAGAGACAGGTACCATAAGAGGTGCATTGTTATGACCTCACCCAACGGTACGAGAGGAGGTCCCCTAGAAGGTCTGGGTCCCTAGTTTTGGGCAGAGAATGCAGAGGACGCAGTCTTCAGTCCAAGAAATGATGATCCCGGCGGACCCTTGGTTGGGAGGGGGCGGGAGCGGGTGGGGGTGGGCGCGCGTGTGTGTGTGCATACACGGGGGGGCGAAAAAAAAATTTATTTACCCTTTGGTAGTATGCTCGAGTCTCGATTTCTTTTCAAAACGCACGTTCGATTCAACGCAGACTGAGAAACGTTGGGATACCCGATATATATCGAGTGGTCCGAGGAGACAGGTGCCTTAAGAGGTGGGTTCTTACGATCTCGCTCAACGACATGGGAGGAGGTCCTCTAGAGGGACGGGGTCCCTAACTTGGACTCAGAGAATTCATAAGACGGAACTATCCAAGAATAGGTGATCGCGGTGGACCCTTCGGGGTCGCTTTAAAATCTCAGAAGGTTAGTTACACTGCACAAATCTTATATTTACCAGCTAAAATCGTTAAGGTTCATAAATGATCCTAAATAAACGTACAGCTACCCGGTTCTGTAAGAAGTTTGACGGAAGGAGTTTTGTGAAAAATTTCTTTACGTTAGAATTATGCGAAACTTAACTACTCAAACCAGAGTAAAAACTGATTTCTATTTGCTTTTCCTATTCATTGGTACTTAGGGACCATTACCAGTCACATAAGGTGTGACTTAGAGAGAAGAAAGGGTAATATGGTAGATTTTACCATACGTAAATAAAGAGGTCACAACAAAATTACGTGACTCAATTACTATCTGAGGATACTAGATATTACATAGTTTTTAAGACACTTTAATATGAGATTTTATACTTCTATGTATAGTAAACAACGTGACTATCATGGTTAATTTAACATTTATAGTTTCGGTGTTTCCCTCTTGCTTAAATAATCCCACTTCCTAGTGTGTCCAACTCCTACCTAATTAACAGAAATTCCGTTTGTGACTTTTAAATGAAATTCGATACAGAATTTCTTTTCCCTGTAACTTGAAAGTTTTATAAGACATACAGTCATTGTTACTATATAAAACTATAACCGTATACTAAATAAAAAAATTACCAAATCTTTTCTCTTTATGTAAGTCAGATGTAAAATTTTAAATAAAAGAAAAATTTTAAAATTCTTTAAAAGATCGTCAAGTCACCAATCCTAAGACACGAAGATGGTGTCACTAATACCCAAGTTAGAGACCAGTTCCTTCATTCCAGGACGTACGGTTTTTTTTTTTTTCATTTTTTTTCTATTTTTATTTTTAATATACTCTAATCGAAGGTAATATCCTTTATTTGTGTATCGTTACCTTTTAATATAAGGTGTAAGTTTCTGTAAGTTATAAAATCAATCAAATACGATATTACAGGAATTTTGATTTAGAAGTTTGTATCCAATTGTCACGGAAAAGTTAATTTTTCGGGAGTCGGAAAGATTCTTCCCTTCATTTATATAATTAAAAAGTCATAAAATTTATAAATTGTAATGGTGTACCGTGTACATTCATCGGTAGATCATACTTTATCACCTACGAGGATAGTAAGTAATGGTCTTTATGTGAAAGAATACAAAAGATCTAAGATTTGGGTCTGGTTAAGTCAAAAATTTCTTTGACGTAAATTAACGTTATATACAACTTTTACTCATAAGAAGTAAGAAGAATTACTATTAATTATAATGGAGTAAATGGTGGTAATGTTTCTCGTTTAATATGGATAAACCTTTCGGAAGTGGGAAACGAAAAACACATAAACGTCAAATATTTACAATTAGGGTTACCTAGGGTTCCCATTCACTTCTAAGTATCCGATCTTTGTAAATCGTTCTTCACTCTTTTTCGTCTGTAAGGGGGAGTCAATATATCGTTTCTTGAAACTTGATGTTAGATTTTTAGAACGGTATAATTAATTCTAAAACTTTCCGTTCATAGGTACAAGTTTACAACTATATAAATACTTATGAAACGGAATATATAAAAAGAAGAATTAGATATGACCATTATATTTTATTTTTATTACTACTATCTTTTTATTGAGTCCTCCGAATCAGACCTCCTAGTAACTATTCTACAATTTGTACTCGAAAAAGATTCTGTCGTTGGATTCTTACCCGAAAATGTAAGGGACCCTTCGTGAGTCCTGTGACTCGGACACATTGTATTTTTTTATTTTTTACAAATGAAATCTGAATTCGAACCGTAAAATTATGCGTAATAAGTTCCTTGTATACTAGTGACAGAATTATTTAAACTCTTTACTTTAAAAAAATTTTCGTAAAGTGTCAATAGTCTTTGTAGAAGTTTTGTGTTATCTATTGTTTAGTCACAAACGTAAGTACATACAAGATATATTCCTAATTAGGGTTAAATATCTATTATTTTGACTCTTTTCACAGAAATTATTGAAGTCTCTATTAACCACTTCTTATATCAAAACAAAAGATACAAAGATAAATTTCTTTATAATAATGTAATCTGTTTTAATAGATTATTTTACAATGTCCGTATAACAAAAATATTAACGTTTATAAAAGAATCGTTATTAAGACTTCAATAAATTCCTACTCCTGTAGTTGAGTGAGTAGAAGACAAATAAAAAACAAAAAGAATAAATTCATATCAACTAAATGTTACAATATAACCAAAGTCTACATGTCGTATCACTAAGTTACAAAAATATCCAATATGAGGTAAATTTCAATAATATTTTATAAATGATATAAGGGACATAACAAGTTATATACGAACATCCAATAATGAAAAATGTATCATCAAACTTTGAGGACATATCAAAAGGAAGAATAAATGAGATCTTTTTCATTATATCGAGAATTCTTTGGGGGTTTAACAAGTATAATGTAATTCTAAATTCTTTGGAGTCGAGAAAAGCGTTGAGATAATAGTTGTTAATATACTGAGACGAATCAACTAACTTTCGAATTGTGAATGTCTATGTACATCCCGTGTATTACCTAGGGGATCTACAAGGAGTTTGTCATCTATTACTTTACTAAGAGTCACCCCTTTTACTAAACTAAATACGAGTGGAAGAAACATCAAACACTATATGTTCAACTGAAATTTAGAATATTTAGTTAGATTAGGTGTCACAGGACGAAATTTTACTCCGGTTTCGTTGACTTAGAATCGAAGTCTTTTATGTAGATAGGGTCCCTTCAAAAAATTTAGAAGCCTTGATTATGTCATAGAAAGAAGATATCAATAGAGAGACGAAACAAAGATCTACGAGTACATTAACCCTTTTGTGATTAATGTAAGGTGTCTGGACGTTTTACTACAAAGTAGTGGACACTACTTTGACGATGTTCTGAAATCTCCAAGTACCTTCCCTCAACGATATTTAGACGAGAAATAACGTTCACTGACTTATTTATATAGAATCCTGTCTACTCTTTCATCGGAACTTCTGTCAAACGTCTCAAATAGGTTGTAGGATTAGGTCCTAAAAAGACAAGACGCAAAAATATCCACTACTAGATCGGACACAAAGTTAAGAAGGTCACTTCTTTAACAAGAAATCAATCTCTTGATCTTTGTAGGTTTTTACGAAGAGACACAATAAATTGTAGACAACAAGATATTGAAAATCGGAAAACGAGAATAAGAGGGGAAAATTCCTTGTATCCTGTGCGACCTATATTATGGACGAAGGACTCGATTATGAAATTTGTGTACATGTTTACGGTGCAGTGGGGGTTCAGATGAGTCTCGTCGGGGTCCATAAGAGTACGTGTGATCAACAAAAGTGTCTGAGGAGTACAAGGCAAAACGACAGAAGTGATAGGACTATCAGAAAATCACGAGAGTTACACAAACGATTACAGAAAGTTTCAGATACTGAGTGATATATGTTATAGAATTCAACTACATTCAGATCTTCACTTGATAATGGTATGGACTATACCTTGGAAACAAGTCAACTACGTCAGTTTTTTATGTTTTATAAGAATTCGTCAGTAAAGTTGATAACGAAGTAGTACTTTAAGCCTCTTCCGTCACCGTGGGGATGAGGTCATGAGAACGGACCTTTTAGGGTACCCGTCTCCTCGGACCATCCGACGTCAGGTACCCCAGCGATTCTCAACCTGTACTGACTCGTTGAAGTGAAAATGAAAAGTAAAAGTACGTGACCTCTTCCTTTACCGTTGGGTGAGGTCACAAGAACGGACCTCTTAGGGTCCCTGCCCCCTCGGACCACCCGACGGCAGACACCCCAGCGTGTCTCAGCCTGTGCTGATTTCGCTGAATCGTCGTCGTCGTACTTTAACGTCAAGTGACTAAATCAATAGACAATAAAGTAATTTTTACGGGGTTTAAAATCACCGACTTTTGTTGTTACTTGTTAATAATAGAAAATGTCAAAGACATCGAATTCTTAAACTCTCGTTGAATTGACCCATTAGGACCAAATCACAGAAAGTACTCCGATGTCAATTTTAGAATCGATCCAGATGTCAGGAGACTTTCGAACTGATCCCGACCTCCTAGACGAAGGTTCTACCGTCAGTTTAAGTACGACCGAGTCAAGGAATGGTACCTACACAGGAATCCCAACGACTTCACAGGAGTACTTTACTGTACTAAAGACTGGCGGGACTCTCACTCACTAGATTCTCGTTTCCGTCTTCAGTGTTATAGGAAATACAGGATCAGAACCGTCGGTGGACAACAGTAAAGGTATTTTAAGTATATGACGACCCATACGTTCAGTCAGGACAGGTCACACTCTTCCCTCCCTTATTTGTCCCCGTAATCATAGTCCGTCGTTCTTAATAAACCCCGGTACAACCTCCAACTGGGACCTTAGGTAGGAGATAGGAAGTGACTGATTAGAGGGAAGGTGTCTATGCAACATGAGTATGGAAGAGTTCTGGTGGTTTTCAAAATAGGGTAATGTAGTAGTAGAGTTTTAGATCTTAGAAACAACCAGAGTCACTCCGGGTTATACCTACTTCAAGAGACCCATGCCAAGGAACTCTTGTCAAGTAACTAGACTTTTTGGACACCTAATTTCTCTTTTCTATAGACAGGCGGGTGGAGGTATGGGGGGACGGGGGGCGTTGTATGCTAGTACCTCCTTCTCATCCTATCGTAGAGAATGCAGAGAACGTAACCGTCCGCCCAAGAAATGGCGACCACGGTGGACCTTTCGGTATTGGTAATATATGCAAGGACAAGTTTCCCGTTTTTCGTTCTCTTTATCCTTAGGGACCAAGTATCATTAAGACATCAGATCGATCCGTTTACAACCTTCAAGAAAGTAATCTAGAATAAGGATGACGAATAACCTTCACTGAAAGGTACTGAGAACCGACACTGACAATTCGAGAACCAAAGACGGAAGACTTAATTGACTAAAAAGGTACTTTCCACTGGATCCAAACCTAGACACATCAAAAGAGTCAGACCAAGGACGGATATCCAGGTTTCTGAGAAAAGGAAAACAAGACAGAAACAAGGAAAGTCAGGTTCGACGACTACAAAGATTGTTAATTTATGAAAAAATTTACCCAGAGGACGTCACCGTTGGGTGAGGTCATGAGAACGGACCTTTTAGGTTACCCGTCTCCTCGGACCATCCGACGTCAGGTACCCCAACACTTCTCAACCTGTGCTGACTCTGAAATGAAAGTGAAAAGTGAAAGTACGTGACCTCTTCCTTTACCGTTGGGTGAGGTCACAAGAACGGACCTCTTAGGGTCCCTACCCCCTCGGACCACCCGACGGCAGAGACCGTATCGTGTCTCAGTCTGTACTGACTTCACTAAATCGTCGTCGTCGTCGTCGGACACTTAGAATGATATAAAGTAATATGTTTTCGGTGTGGATGTATAGACGAACTCTATTAGGGAATAGATACATCTCAAAGATGACTCTAATGACTACCTGTCATGGGAATTCGAAGGATCTTCGGGATTAACAGACCGGTTGAGAGTACTCACTATTAGAATCGAGAAAGATTTTAGAATCGTTTCCTAAAATATCAGTATAGGAGTTGAAGTAGAAATATGTCACTAACAGACTGTCACGGACCTCAACTAGAAACGAATCTTCGTCTAAGAAACAAAGGGTAACCAAGGGTAGAACTCTCCGACCCTTAAAAGTTCTCATTGTTCAGAACCGTAAAAAACCAAATTGTCAACAAGAAAGTCGAATAGAAGGAGGAGAAAGGAAATTGGGTTGTCACTCTTCTTTAGCTCCTCGTGGAAATCGTGAGTCTTACTTGTGAAATAGTATATAAAATGGACTAGGTAAAAAGATCAAGGATGTACTGAAGTCCACTGTCACAACGAGTTGAAAAACAGTGACTTAATTCTCGATAGGAGAAGCTCAAAGGTTATTGTAAAAGGAGTGATCGTCGGAGGAGTTTTCGGTAGTCTGAACATTATTGTCAGACAAGTTTATAAAAGTGGAGCGTGACCATGAAAGAAGTTGTAGAAAAGTGAAGACGGTGACGGAGTAAGGTTACGGAGAGGCAGTAAAAATCCTAAACCACACCGTCGTTGGGTAAGGGTTTAGATGATCGTACATCGTTTAATGATGTTTTAAGTGATCGACTTTTGTTGTTATAGAGACAAAGGTACTCAATCAATAAACGCTTGTCGAATCGATTCACCAAGGATCAAGTTTCAGATGACACTCCAACCTAAGTTCTCTCACCGACTCCAACATCGGTAGACTTTCCAAATGAACCCGACATCCCAGACGAAGTCTCTACGAGGGAGCGTACCAACCCTTCAAGTCTGACCCACGACCGTCCGTCGGAGTCTAGGAATGGTGCACCCAAAGAAGTATTCCGACGGATTCACAGGAGTGCTGTACCGTCGATGAAGACGGACTCTCTTTCCCTAGGTTTTTTTTTTTCGACGATATAGAAAATACGGGGTCGGAACCTTCGGCGTGTAATAGTAAAAGTGTTTAGGACAATCGATGTATCTAATTGAAATAAATTACACTTTCCCCTGACGTTCTACACTTAATATCCTCGGACCTTATTAACCCTAGTAGTACTTCCGACCGATGAAATAAGTGATTTTAGAGACTATTAAATCGAAAATCCTCAAAGATAATTCGGTTGAGGTAGTGAAACCCATAAATAACTAAAAAAAAAATGAGGTTAATGGATATAGATAGTAAGATAAGGTTATCATCAAAGTTAAGATATAAAGTTGGATAAGTCTAGAAAAACTTACAATTAAGATAGTACAGTCGTTCTAAGAAGTCGAAACTTAATAACTATTCACCCAATATAACACCTTAAATTTTTCACGTTGAATAACTATTTTCTTGAACGATTTATGAACACGGAGATCCGGATAAATCTGAAAATTTCAACTAATTCATGTATATAGAAATGGACGTGGTAATATCTTTATTGTGTATGTAATAATTCAATTAAAAGACATTTATCCCCAGGTCAGGAGGGTACGTGGTACCGTTATATCATACGATTTATCACCCGTCGAGGTTGAACATTGAGATTATGTAAAACTTTCTGACTACTCAGTCTATCTGTTTCGGGAGTTCTTTATTTATGATTTCTAATATCACAAAATTTAAAAGATTAAACCTTTGGGTTCCGTACATTGGATAAACGATATTTTATAATCGGAAACCGTTTTAATACTCCATTCTATTTAAGTAATGGGAAACGGGTGATTTGACGAAACAATAACAAAAGAAGGGGACATAAATCGTTCTACGGGATACGGGTTGACTAGGAATTTTTATGAAAAACGAATTATTTAATAATTCTTTAGTACTTAGAGGGAGGGAGTTCAAAGAACCATGGGTCAAGGAGAACAGACATATTTGTGGAACGGGTTCAGACGGGGGTCACAAGGTTCTATCCTCTCGAAAATGTTCGAGATAGTTTAAAACTGATAAAAACTAAAAACTTTCTGCAACCTGTTAGATTACTGTAAATCCCTCGAAAACAAAAGCTTTAGACTTAGGTATAGTTTGATAGATTACCACACCTAAAAGAATATGTCAACTGTTTATTTACTTTTCAAAAACAAATCAAAACCGACGGAATTTTTAGTCTTATCCAACGGTTGTTGAACGACGACGACGACGATTCAGTAAAGTCAACACAGGCTGACACACGTTGGGGCATCTGTCGTCGGGTGGTCCGAGGGGACAGGGACCCTAAGAGGTCCGTTCTTGTGACCTCACCCAACGGTAAAGGAAGAGGTTACGTACTTTCACTTTTCACTTTCACTTCAGCGAGTCAGCACAGGCTGAGAATCGCTGGGGTACCTGATGTCGGATGGTCCGAGGAGGTGGGTACCCTAAAGGTCCGTTCTCATGACCTCACCCTACGGTAACGGAAGAGGTGGTGGTTGAACTGAAGAGTCATTTTAGTCAGAACCAACTTGTACAGTCAACCCCTTAAAAATGGTCCTTTTGGATCTGAAGGACTACAACCCTAAGGTTTTTACATAAAGAGGGATAGACGGAACTGTACTAAGGAAAAGAATAAGTGGGTTGAATTCTTTAATGAGAAGTCTACTTATCGTAAAGGTATAAAGACGATTACCGTAGTAGTAAATCAGTCTTATTGACTTCAAACGTTGAGTCTGTGAACTTCAAATAGACTTAAACAGGAAAGGTATTTGGGAGAGTAGGTTACATCAAAAAACCAATGGAAAGAATCGAGACAGAGGAGAAAAGAGCGATAGTTATAGTGTCAAATTCAGAGGGTGATGAAGGGGTCCAACGTAATAAGAACCAAGTGATTCGAGTAGGGTACGACGACGACGATTCAACGAAGTCAGCACAGGCTGAGACACGTTGGGGTATCTGTCGTTGGATGGTCCGAGGAGGTAGGGACCCTAAGAGGTCCGTTCTTGTGACCTCACCCAACGGTAAAGGAAGAGGTTACGTACTTTTACTTATCACTTTCACTTCAGCGAGTCAGCACAGGCTGAGAAGTTCTGGGGTACCTGACATCGGATGGTCCGAGGAGGTAGGTACCCTAAATGGTCCGTATCGACGATAATTTAGAAATAGTACGACAAAGGAACGGACTTTGTGAGAAGGAGGTAAAGATAATTTTGGGACGGGCAAAAAGGTTTCATTTTTTTTTTTTTGAAGTTTGTGCGACAGAAGTAGGAGGGTTGGTCTCCATGTGAGTGAGAAAAGACTTTCAGGTTCCATGAAACATGGTGAGTATTCTATGAATGACTCAAGATTGAATCCAAAGTAAATATAGGGACCGCCGAGTCTCCAATTGTACAGACGGACGTTACACCCTCGGGGCCCAAGCTAGGGACCCAACCCTTCTAGGAGACCTCTTCCTTTACCGTCGGGTGAGGTCATAAGAACGGACCTCTTAGGGTACCTGCCTCCTCGGACCATCCGATATCAGGTACCCCAGAGCTTCTCAGTCTGTGCTGACTCACTGAAGTGAAAGTGAAAGTGCACTAAATAGAGAAGAACTTATAGAATTTGAAAGATGGATATATCCAACATAGCAAGATACACAGTATCAATCGTGTAGATGCAATGAATCTGCACAAAGACTCAACCTTGGAAGGACCTTAATCAACTAATTCACAATATTTAACTAAGTCCAATTGTTCATTTTTGTGTCATCACACCAATTCTCTTTTTGGAAACCTCCAGTTTGTTAGGGTCCAAATTTAAATCAAAATGGTTAAAGATCAATCCACTAAAATCCGTTTAATTAGAGAACCGTAGAGTTAAAGGAGTAATTATTTTACCCTTAAACAACAACAAATCGGCGATTCAACAAAGGTTGAGAAAACGTCGGGGTCCCTGATCGGGTAGTCCTAGGAGACAGGTACCCTAAAGGGTCCGTTCTTATGACCTCACCCAACTGTAAAGGAAGAGGTCCTCTATAAGAGTTGGGTCCCTAGTTTGGACGTAGAGGACGTGACCGTCCACCTAAGAAATGGTGACTCGGTGGTCCCTTCGGGTTTTACCCTCATCGTCATGGATAAAGTATCTAAACAATAGTATTTTCTACAACCTATATCTTGTGAACGGAATTATTTAATAATAATCGAAACATTGGAAATAACAAAGATCGTGTCTCAGAATGCACAAACTATTGAAAAATAATTTATTTACTTAATAAATCTTTTGTTTTGTAATACTTAAATAATTTATAAAATTTATATACACATATAAATTACTAATTCTTTTTATAATCTTTCCATCTCTTATGTCTTATTTTTGACCTTTTCGTTTCATTCTTCAGTTCTTTAATATATAAAAAAATTCATTCGTTCTTTTTTTTCATTCGTTCTTTTTTAAATTAAAAACTACATCTGAATATCAGAATTGAGATGTCTTATAAGATCCTTGTGGAAATTTAAAAGGTTACCCTTTTTAGTTTAATGGGTAAAAATTAATTTTGTCAAGTGTAGAATTTAATGTATATTTTAAATACAAATTTATGACATCGAATACCCTCCGGGTCAGTCTGAGGTCTTAGAGTCGGTGACTCCTTAAAGATACGACCTGGTGGGTGACGTTTTCACTTTTCAACCAGGGAAACGGTCACACCTTTAAAGAAGTCTTCTCTCGAGATTCGACAATATTGGTAAAAGGGGGTCCTTCTGGCTCCGTCCCTTTTTGTGTACTCTTTAATGACCTGTCTGTGAACAGGTTCAAAGTTTCATTATCAGTTTCAACCTTAATTACGGAAATTGTGACGTCGAGAGGGTTTGAATTCAGACAAATATATCTACACCCGACTGAACAAAGTCAGGCGAAACGACCTCCTATGTCTGAATGTACTTATTTCGATCTTAAAGTTCCGTTCAGTGCGATAAATCAATATCAAAATAAACCTGAAAAACAAGTAAAAAGTAACGGAAAAATTTTTACAGAAATCTTTGTTCAGTAAGTTTATCATTATAACTTTATCGTAAACGTAAACTTTAGAACGAAGTCCAAAGAACCCGATTGGAAAATAATACTTTCGTTTTCTCTGTAGGTGTACCACGAATTTGGACCTCTTCCATATCTTTCCACGTATCTTACTCAGAAACGAGTATCGAAAGGATTAAGTATTTCTGATTATAAATTGTAGAAAATGTACTTTACATAATAGAGTAGATATTAATCCTTGTCAGACTTTTAGACCAAAGAATCTGATTACGTCTTGTCTACAAACACTATCACGGACTTTATATTATCTGGAAGTTATTTATAATAACACAACCGTTTTTTCGACCTGTCCACACACACACACACAAATACATGTGTTGAGAGGAAGTGGGGGAGTTATGAAGGGTCCGTTACAATCGTTTTTCGGTGACCTTCTACTCTAAAAGATGTATTCATCTTTCATATATATGAAATATGAATGAAAGATACATTTATATTGAATGAATATTCTTTCATTCAATATGATTGAAAGATGCATTCATATTGAGACCTCGGGGACCCCTGGACTCTTCAGACAGAGTTTAGGGTCGAGGTTTCTGTGAAAGAAGGTGAGAGCAATCCCCTCTACTGACAAATGCCCCCACCCCACCCGTGACGACTTCATTCTTGAGGAACCCAACGTGCATTGTCTTTGGTCTAAACTTGATGGTACCCGTTTTGTTCATTATAAGCCTGGACTCGTCCCTTTAGAGTCCTTCCCGCACCTAAGTCGACCTGAAGGTCCTAGTGTCCTTGTCTCTGTAGTGATTTGAGAGAGGTCGGTCGAGAGTAAAGACGAGGAGACTCAGTCGAAAGAGAATGATCTGTGACGTTGGAAGACAGGACTTCTTTGACTGAAAACTACAGAGTAGAGAAGTAACACTTTTTCTGACGAAAAGAAGAAATATAGAGTAAACTTTTGAGAGTCCTATCCTGGTCTCAATAGTCGGAAGACTGATCTTGCTGTCTCAAACTCATTTCTCTTCTCGTCAAGGAGGACTTCCATCAGTCGAGACAAATGTCCTCAGACTACGACCTGTCTGTTTAATAAGAATTTTAATATGTACATTTTTAGTCTTAATATAAATGATTTATATTTTAATTTTTAAAAAGTCAACGAATAAAGGATACTTTTATAAAAAGACGGGGAATCATAAATAGAGTATACAGAAGACAGAGTTTTAAAAAATATGTTGTAACAATTCAGGTCGGGAAAGAAGGGAAGTTTAGACATGAATTCTAAGTGGAGGAACTTGAAGACTATTTTACACCTCTTAACTTGTGTAAACAAATAAAAATAAAAGGGAGTTTATGTTAATTTTACCTTCGTCTTTTTCTTTTTTATCTTATTTGGAGATTTACGTTTCCTTTTCCCTTTTCTGACATTGTTTACTTTTCACTCTTTGAAAGTCTTCTGACCATCCATCTATGTCACGTAGTTAATGGATAATGTTACATTGTTTAATAAGGTTTTGTCGTATAATTTTGTTATTTGTAAATAATAAAGCGTGTCAAAACTCCCAGTCCTTAGACCTTCCGCAAATCCAACGTCAGTTCAACAACCGGGCCCGACGTCTGTAAACTTCTAGACCACTTAGGAGAAGGTTTGAGTGTGTGCTAACAATCGTCCTCAAAAGTCAAGGAGTGGTATTTCGACGAGCACTTTATGATTGATGTTACCCCCTTCACATTATTATGCTGTCTCTTTGATCGTCTGGGGTGGAAGTAATGTCATAGTTACATTGTAGTGGTTTATAACAGATTCACCTGTAACGCACGGATTCCTGTGTCGTAGTGAAGTTATTGTGCCTTCTATACGTCACACTTAGGTTAGTGGACTTTAATAGTACGTGTGTGTGTGTGTGTCTACTCTGTAAGAAGTTTTATTGACCGGATATTAAAGTTTCCACAACTAAGTACCTTCACACAATATACGACACTATACCCACACCCTCGTGTGTCCTCCTCGTGGAAATGGACTAAGTTACGGTTCCAAAGTCACTCCGGAAAAGGTCTGATTCCTAGAGATCCGACTCTAGACCTCAGTCAGAGGTCTCCCCGTTACCTTCACTCTCCACTCTTTCTTCCTTCGTCCAATATCAGATGTTCTGGTTCTCTTTTCAGTGGACTAGTATACGGTTGCCTCCAGAGAGACGCATACATAGGAAAGAAATTATCGTCGTTCAAACGAGGAAATGGATAGTACGGATTTTACAGTGTAAAGTTTTATAGAATCCAACACAGACAACGAAATCAGATTCTTTACATGGAACTTTGTGCACTTTTCACATTTTGTTGAAATGGAAACTAACGGAATCAGTGACATTAGCAGCAAAAAAGTTTGTGATAAGTAGAGTTTTTGACTCGTTATAGTAAGAGTATCGTGAAAAGTATATAAAGGAATTGTATCCGTGGAGAATACTTCCCTCAAAAGACTAGTGTAGTTGTCTTTTACTACGTCTTCTGCTTTAAGAAAGTGTCACCGTCAAACGATTCACCAATCCTCTTCGTCGGAGAACAGTCTAACACGGACTAAACTCAGGGCAAGATCCGAGTTGAGACGGTAAGTAATTGGTCTATCGGACTCCGTTCAATGAAAAGTCGAATTAAAAAGAGTAGACAGTTTATTCTTTCATTATCATGGATTAAATGTCCTAACAACACTCTTGACCAACTCTATTATATACTTTTAGTATAACGAGTCGTTGAGTCTCTTTCTTCAGTTATTAAGTCTAAAAGACATAGTGAGAAATATATGTAAATCTTTTTGATCATTTTATTCTAGTTTTATGTTACCATTTTTATATACATCTCACGATAGTTCTATTACAACCGGGTAATAAAATACTAACACATCAAAAAATAAAATTACTATTAACATCAAGGACCTGGTTAGTCTCTATAAACAGATGTGATAGTGTAAAACATTCAAGGGTTAGGAGGAGGAAGAACTAAAAAAATTAGGAGTCATTAGATTGGGAGGAATCTCGCGGAACATTCTTTGTCGGTCCGGTCCTGATCACTAAGAGGTCGTCTTTGACCCTAGAAACTTTCGAGATGTCCGTGACGTTTTGGTTGAAGTGACATTGAGGAATGGTAAGGTTAGGAATGGAAATGAACAAACAAGTACATACACAAACAAGTAAATAAACCGTACTATTCCGTTTTGTAAATAAAAGACCATATTATTTTTTACAATTCACGAAGTCTCCACGGAATAGTTTTCATTGCGGTGAGAGGGTAACCATATGACTTCGTACAAATAAAAAATGTCATCGTCGACCTTTCACCCTCACCTACCCTATTCACTAGATTCCCTATAAAACAGTGATTATTTGATTATTTTTTATAAACTTCGAATGACCCGTTGTTTATTATCTCTAATTTTGTCGATACTAAACAAATTGAATACTGAAATTAGTCACAGATTAACCTAATTGAAAAAGCAACAAAAATCCAGCTGATTGTAAGAATTGAAAAGTTTAAAGAAGTAGAGAATGATATTTTCACTTTTTTGTTGAATAAGGTTCATATAAAACTACGTAACTTTAAATGACATATAAACACTTATCACTTTGACAATTTTCACATTTTATTAACACTCTTGACCTCTAGTATTAGAGAAATAATCATTTCACTAGGATCCAAAACTGTAACATTCGACCTTTTAAGATAGTAGATACACAGAGGTATCGGGGGAGGTACGAGTATGTGTGTGTGTAGAGGAAAGACAGAGGCAGTGGTGTGTGTACAGGGTTCGATATATAAAAAATTAAAAGATAAAATTATTTCTATATAATTTGTAATTTCATAGATATCATAGAATACTTGGGACTATTCTTTATATACTAAGTAGTAGTAGGATTTTTACGACTGTATTTATACTCTCATCACCACTATTTTTTCTAATTCTACTGTCAAGAAGGTATCTTAAGAAAATGTATAAACTAAACAGCTCTTTTCTAATCTCTAGTTAATCTTAATTAGACTCTAAATTAAATACTGTTAAATTGTAAAATTATAGAAACTTGAAATTAAAACACTTGTTTCAAAATTAATATGAAACGTAAATAACTTAAACGTAAATAACTTGTAGATGATATATCGTTCATGATACGGTTCGAGGGTGTTTTTCGAATTTTCTTTTACTGGGGACTTTAGAATTGAGTGTAATTTTGTGGGGTGTACCATTAACTGTTTCCGTATTATACCCCCTTTTTTATCAAAAGATGTTACCTTATAATGAGTTGGTATTTTTATTACTTTATTACGGTAAACGTCGTTGTACCTACCTAATCTCTAACAGTGTCATTCACTCCATTCGGTCTGTCTTTTTCTGTTTTCAGTACACTATAACGAATATACATCCTAGATTTTTTCACTATGTTTACTTGATTAAATGTTTTGTCTTCATCTTGGTGTCCGTACCTTTTGTTTGAATACCAATGGTGTACTCTTTCAGTCCCCTATTTAATTCTCAAACCCTAATTGTATATGTTTGATGATAAATTTTTTTATATGACGATTCGTAGAAAACGTCGTGTTTATGACGGTTCTATTATTGTTATCCTATATTGTGTTCTTTTAATTTACGAAAAAATTCACCTTTTAAGTCTCTTGAGTGTAATCATATATTTGAGATGTGTCCTGATAATACAAAAGAGGGCGTTACATATTAAAAATGTCACACATGTTTGGGTGTTCACTATCAAATTCCGTCTCTTCCATGAAGGTTTTATTCTTATCATTTGTTAACTCTAAATGATGAAACCATCAGTATTACGATTCCAATTACGACGGACCCTACTTTCCTCACACGAGTGGCTTGGAAGGTCCTATGGGTCCTACGTTACGCCGAAAAATTTTCTTACACGCGTTACGGAGACTAAGATCCTTTCCCGTCTGAGGACATAACCCACGAATGGATAACCGAGACTGTGTAAATGACAAATAAGTTCGTGAGGTATAAATATTTGTGTTTACCAAATGTTCTTCTGAGAGTTAATTTATTTTGTAAAGGATAGACCTTCTCGTTTATGATGTTTGTCAGGCTTCGGAATTAAGTTTACCCCTGTTCGTCTCCTACGAATGAGGTCATCGTCGATGTCAAGACCCCTCTCCGAGGTCTCTACCCGCTTCCCGTTTTATCTTATGTACTTCCGTCCTTTATTACCCTTCCGTGGCTTTTCCCTACGCCTCTCTACGACTTTAACGTGTCTACCCCGACATGACGATCGAGAAGGCCGAAGGGACTAGGGACTGTTCCGTGACGTGCACTGCGTTCCGGGCCGTCTCTAAACCGCAACGCTCCGACGAGGTCGGCGACACCGGAGTAGAAGAGACTCCGGGAGTGGGTCTAAGGAAAGAACAGTTTGAACATAGGTTAGTAGGTTCGGGACATCAGATACTGGAGAACCAGTTCGACAGACAATGGGTCCTGTGTTTATCTAACTCCCACAGTCTATTGTACCATTAAACCACTCCCTCCTCTGTCAACCTCGTGACGTTATGGGAAATATTATGGGTAAAGGGGTTGGTATGTGTAGAAAATTTCATAATTATTTACAGGAAATAGGTAGATACAAAGAGACATAGCGATTCAGTGGTCTCCCGTTAACTCACACTGAGGATGGAAAATTTTTTAAGCAAAGGAAACTAGTCAAGTAAGAGAGACCCTTCGATTACCAATCTTGTAAACTCAGTTAAGAGAAAATGAACCCCCTTCTCCCCATTGTGTTTCGACCCACCACTGTTTCACCCGACATGACGAGCTACCCTTAGTGTTTCTTACGACACACGTGACTTCAATCTCGACACTGTGACACACTTCGTTACCTGTAGGACGTTGGTGTAGAATTTACGTTTCGGTAAAGAAGACCTTGACTAATCATGGGTTGATTATGGATATGTATTATGAGGGTGTATGAACTACGGACGACTAAGAGACTTTTTGGAACAAGTGGTTTCAGAGTCAACGGTGGGAGGGGGTAGGGACCTTTGAGAGTCGTAGTTGTACTTGTGTGACTTCCTCTTCGTCACCGGAAACTTCCTCGATCCTAAACTGGTACTCTCTTTACCTTAACACGTCTCAAGTGGGGTCTGTAGGTGTGGTGGTGTCGGTGAAATGGTGTGTGGGCTTGTGTTTCCAAACCCCCTTACGAGAGTCATTTTTAATACTCGACTATGCCACCTCCACCCCTCCCGTCCCTTCAAATGGACAAGTTTTTTATAAAAGACTCTCCAATAATACCCAGTCCGTTAGATAAGACTCATTTCGTCTTATAAAGATAAGACGTATCTTTATTTGGTCAGAAGAATTCTCCAAGTACTTGACAACACGTGCAACCGACCGCTAAGGACTTTCGAAAACATTGTAGTGTAGAAAGAGCACAAACATCTGTGAAATAAAGAAAGAAACTTAGCCCCTCTCCCTTTCCTGTCTCTGTCTGTATGTCTTTCCCTTAGTGGAAACATTACAAAAGTCCACTCCTGTGTTCTTGAGTCCTCCGCGTGACGAAGAGGTCGAGAACAATAGAACAAAATTCAAGACGTGCAACCTGACCCGTGCACCTGGATTGTGCGTTCAGTCATGGGAACATTGAATAGATAGTGAATACAAATTTCTTTGTTCTCCAGAGTCATCCTGCTTCCGTTCTGGCCCGCTTACGCCGAACCGCACCCTGGACTTGAACCCTAAAGTCGGGCTTTGGAGGCCGGTCCCGAACGCGCCAGAGTTCTGAGCGCTGGGCCTGTGGGCGGGGAACGCGGCGGGTGACGTGCGGAGGTGAGGCCGGACCGAGGACGAGTCGAGGGACGGGTGGGTCGGGACGGAGGGCCCCAGGTGGACCTCGCGGTCTCAACCCCGAGCTAGGGGCCTTAGTTGGCGAGTCGGACCCGAGAGGTCTAGGGGACCCGACGTAGAGCAGGACCTTGGCATCGATGAGGGTGATTGGAAACCTTCTCTCTTTTTTGACAAGGTCTGGAAAGACACATGGAGTCCACACCCTCCTTTCCTGTACTCGGGTACAATCTTCCACATCTGTAATCCGAGGAGTACCTCTCTCCGACTAGGATCTTAAGACTCGGGACGTCGGGGGTGATCTGGGGTCGGCGGCCGTCGCCAGGAACCCCTTCACCGGCGGTCCTCCCAGCCACGCAGCCTGGCCATTGTACCGGCTCCGTCGCGATCTGCGGCTCGAGCGATATCCGAGAGAGAGGGTCCTAGCCTATCTACTAAGTAAAAATATGCATTACAAAATGGGGTGAGATATCGAGGCTGACCAATTACAAGTTGGGGCCCCGAAGCTCCCCGTCGAACCTCCCTCCGTCGGTCCCTTCTGGGTAAGTTCCATATACCGGCGAACCCTCGCTTCCGCTTCTTCGGGGTCTCTCCCACTCCCCCTACGCCACCCCGCCCCACCCCCCCGAGAGGAGCCCGGTCCCGGAGCGATTCGCCTAAGGGTCTCCCGTCTCTTCGTCCTCCTAGGCGCCAGTCTCGGGTCGCGCGCTGGGACCTTCGCGTCGGGCCTCCGGCGCGGGCCCGGCCCGGGGCTGGCGGGTGCTGCGGCGGCGGGTCCGGGACTCGCCGCGCACGTCCCCGCCGCCCGCGAAGCCGGGTCGCCCTGAGATTCCCGTTCGACACCGCGGGACCGGCGGACCCAGACTGCGAGCGGGCCCCGCCGTCCGTCCGATNCCCTTCCCCCCCGGCCGCCGCCGTCGACGCCTAATCTAAGGTCAAAACAACAGGCCTCCCTGGGCTCTTCTCAGGGGCCTCCACGCATCCAACGGGAGACCCGGCGGCGAAGAGGCCCACGGAGACTTTTATGGCAGTCCCAGTACGCTCCGCCGTGCAGACCGGTGGCGGGAAGAGGGTGCAGCGGCCGGTTTTTTACCTTGTATTTCTATTTCGTCGACAACACCAGTTATCTTTCACCATGGCCTCGGTGTCGAGCCCGCCGGTCCCTCCGGATCCCACTACGGCGGGGGGCCCCCGTGCAAGTCCACCTCGCCGCCGAGGAGGCGCCCAGGGGGCGTCCCGACCCGACGCACCGGGTCGTCTTAGGTCCCCAGGTCTTGCGGGTCCAGTCGACAGGTCCGAACGTGAGGTCCGCGCCCCGCGAACTGTCCGGCCGTCCCGACGTGCTCCGTCCCTCCGAGGCCCGACCCCTCCCCTCGGAGCGCGGCCCTCGACGTCGGGACTTAAACGTCTGCCCTAAAAAAAGCGGGGACAGCCTCTTAGACCGTTTGTTCTGGGACGGAGTAGTCTATTCTCACCGAGGATACTAAAGTGCCCAAAATCCGACCCCACCTTCGTAACTCCAATCCTCTCGGCTCACTTACTTGTAGCGGGCCTCCGGGTCGCGGGCGGATTCATCTCAAAATAAAATGAAAGAAAACAACCTATAATAGAATAAAGGATTGTTTCACTGGACAGCAGACAGCGGAACCCGAGACCGTCAACCGTTTAGGGGAAGACACCGCGACCCCTGTCGGCCGTCCCAGAGGTGGAGACGGCACGGGTGTACGTCGCCCCACATAGTCAGTCTGAGTGCCAGGTAGGTTATGTCCGCCGGCGCATTTCACTGTGATGTCTTCCGACACGGTCAAGTAGGCCCTCCTGGCTCTTTCTACGGTGGTTCAAAGTAGACCCACGTCATTGGGGTGGGTCTATAGGCGGGTCTCTTCGTCTCAACTCACCCGACCAAACAACTATGATACGTCTTACCTCTTTCACGGGGGTTTGATCCAATGGTAATCAGCACCAAGGTTCAGTACAAGGTATACGACAAGGTGGCTGAAAAGCCCCTGTCGTCTTTACTGAGGTCCAGAGTAGAGGGGTTTCCTTGCTTCTATTTCCAAGGACGGGTTCTGACGGACGTACCCCCTGACGACGTATAATAACCTCCTCGGTCTTTCTGAAGCGACGAGGACCTGCCTCCTTCGTAACCATCTCCCTCAGAGCCTCGAGTTTCCTTTGATGGGGTTCAGAATCAGGACCATGTTAACTCACCCAGTAAAAGATTCAACAATCTCTTGTTCGTTCGTTCGTATATTTGTTTTTCGGGTGAAACCTCACCTATTTCTTTTGTCTTCTCCCTTTTCTATCCCCCTCTTTTTCTATCTTTCGTTCCCCACCCCGTTTGTGGAATTTGTAAAAACGTCCTTGTTGTCTTATCCTCTTTACCGAGTCCTTTCTAGGTAGTTACAGTCCCCTACCACTATGTGTGGGACGAGTCCCTCCCGGGTCACTCAGACTTGAAGAGAATCGGGAAGACTCTCCTCTTTTTTTTTACGTCGAGGGGTGTGTCGGGGGATTTTCATTTGTGGAAATGGCATATGAGTAATTACAAAAATTTAAAAAAGAAAATTTTCCTCTACCAAGAAAGTTAGTAAGAAACTGACTCATTGAAATCAAAGGTGATAGAGGACAAAAGATGTTGACGGTAACTTAACAATTGTCGTGTAACAATGTTGTCCTCATCGTTACTAAAAAAAATTCCGTTAATTCATCTTAATTTATGTAGAAATTACCCGATAAAATAAAGAAGGTCCGGAAGAGATTAGGAGTTTGTTTTAGATTTCAGTTGTAAATATATTTTACGTATTTTACGAGTCGTGGCTTCACTTATCTCAATATGTAGGGTACGTGTTATTTAAGACAAAAGATAGAAAAGTCTATCTTCTGTTACTCTTCAAGAGGAAAATCCCCACCCCACCCCGGTCACTATTTATTTGAATTCTAGTTTCATTTTTGAACTTTTTCATTTAATCGTTACACAGATTTTAGCCTAAAGAAGTGTTGGGTAAAAAAAAAAATTTAGAGTAGAAGTTAATAATAAAAAAAGTTAAAGTCAATTTTACGTTGAAAGTCTAATCCTTTCGACCCTCTCTTTCATCTCGAAAATTTTAAAGGAAGACTTTTAGACGATATTCTTTAAAGAGGGCAAATGAAGGTCTGGAGAAAAAGGAGGTAGTCGGTGCTAAGACCGAAGAGGAACACGAGTCTAATTGACGTCGAACGTCTCCCCAAAATATTCTGTTAGTTATCCTTGAGATATAAGTATTTATGGAGACTAGACTAATGTAGAGGGGGGGGGGGAAAAAAAAAAAGATAAGGAGAGTTTTTAAATTCGTCGCTCTGCCCCTGAAGGTCGAAACGTCGAAGACACTCGCCGGCCTCCGACCCCTCGGGACCGCTGCCGCCGCTCCCGCGGGCACCTAATCCCACACCTAACGTCCTGTCTGGAAACAAACCAGTGTAAGAGCTGCCCCCACGCCCCCTCCCAGTAAGAGGAAGCTCTAGCGCGATCTAAAAATATCTGAGCGGAATTTTCTTGAGCGGCGAGAAGTATCCCAATTAAATACCCCGAAAGCTCCTTATAACCCCTGAAAATTCTGAGAGAAATAAAAAAAAGGGTAATTAAAAAAAAAAAAAAGCCAAGATGATTTCACTGCGGGCCCAAAGTCGTGGAGCGTCCTTCTCCCACCCCCACCCTCTTTCTTGTCCCGGTCCTCCCTTTCCCCTCCTACTCGGAGGATTGGTTTCGCGAATGTCCCGGGTCCGACGTGTTGCATAAAAATTTTTAATTTAAAGATTAGTACAACACCCGGCATTTTGAGTCTAAATCCTTCACCCCCCTTTAACTTTGTTTACACCCGAGATAGATGGAAAAAGGTCCAGAGGTGGTTAAACTTAAGTCATAATCCCTCTTCTTAAACCCCGGAATTTTTACAATTCAAATTTTTTCATGTCTGGTCTCCTTCCTAATCTCATCGTCCACTCCCCCCGCCCTTCCTTTTCGGGGACCTGGCGCTTGCCAGACGCGCCCCAACGACGGGGTCGAGAGGGGTCGGAGTCCTCGCGTCTCCACCCGCTGGTCCTGACTTCCGAGCCCTACGGACCCGAGGACCCCCGGGGCTGGAGGTCGAGCGGTAGAAACTAGGGTTCTCCTCCTCCGACCACAAGTACGATATCTAATGCAATTTCCAAGGAAATTCGTGAAATTATGTGTTGATCGAGTCTTTAGTAATTCTCTGGATCTCTTCCTCTTTTTTATGGGAGTGTGAGTGGCCATTATTTACAACTGGACGTCGTTTTTAGCTAACTCACCTTGGCTCCACCACCGTCATTGCTACCGACCCCCACACCCCCACCCCTGGGCGCACCTTCGCCCTCCCCGCTCCCTTGGCTGAGGCAGTCGAGCCCTCGATCCGAAAAGAGTGAACTTCCCTTTTCCTCCACGTCTTTCTCCGACTTTCGGCTCGGTCCCACCCAACCCTTTACCTCCACTCCTCCCAGTAAGAGGGAAGACCTTCAGGACCCTTTCCGCGACTCCACCCTCTTTCCCGGAGAGAGTCAGAGGGTTCAGAGGCGGGGGTCGTGCGTGGTGAGTTCAGCCCTTCACTGTTCAGAAGGGTTTGGAGCTGAAGGTAAAAACAAAGGACGCCTAACTAACTAAAGGAGCTTTATTCTCAAGATAAAGTCGTGTTCGTCTGATCCGGCTCTAGGTGGAGGAGTTAGTCGCGAGGGTTCAGTGAGAACCCGGACGTCTGCGGTTAGGAGGGTCGTCCAGAACAATCGCGTAGGTCGGGGGGTCGGGGTTTAGGAGAGAGGGACAGGGGAGGGGGCGCCGGGGAGGGGGCGGGGGCTCGGGCCGCCTCCGAGGCGCTCCGACTCTGCCTCCTCGGGGCGCCGAGGTCTTCGGTTTCAGGCGGGCACCCCTGGCAAAAGGAGAGGTGACGAGAGTTCACTTGTTGTTCCTGCCTCCACTTGGAGCAGGTTTCCCGAAAATAGACGGGAGGTGACGGCGCACTAGGGAGGCGTCCAGCCTCCGTCTCGAATTTCTTTCTTTCTTTCTTTCAATTACACGTAATTCGTGACTAGAATTTAGCCCCTGTAATAGACGCTAGAGAAATTCACCGTCGTCGTCAGCGTACGTCTTGTTTCTGAGTCACAGACTCGAGGTTTTCGAATATCCATCTCAGAGTCAGTCTATTTTCGTTGGATTCGCGTTTTTGTGTCCAAAAGAGCCGGGGTCTTTTGGGCGCCGATGAAAAGCGAGGCCTAAGGGGTCCCACCACAAACAGCAGCAGCGGGTGGCGTCCCTCCTCCTCCCCGTCACTAGGCTTATCGACTTCTGGAGTCTTGAAGGGGAGGTTTGGGGGCGGGGGTTGTGTGGCTGGAGGGAACGCGGTGCCAATACTTCAGAAACCCTGATTCAGCATAAACGATGACAAACAATGTTTTAATTTAAAGTGTAATTTTTTTTTTTCCACTTTTAGTGGTTGTTTTCTTCTCACCCACGAATTGCGCGAAAATTTGTGTGGCTGGAGTAAGGGGCAAATCTACAGTCTCCTACCCTCCCTCCCGGTCCCGACATTAAGTAGAACTAAACGAAGTAACAGGGCGTCAAACGTTTGATATTAGGACATATTAAAGTCCTTGTTCGTCCAAATCTTAATTACCCAGTTATAATAAATTTTGTTTTGTGCCCCTCGTACTGGAAACGGAGTTGATGTATAACGAGCTGTTCTGAGTCCTTTGAGGTGAGATTGGAGAGTTGGGGACCCGAGAAACTCTTTGATTTCCCGACACCAATAATCTTTACCCGAAACAAAGAAAATTACAGAGTTTTCCTAAACCTTTATCATTACATTATATTGTACTTCTTAGAGAGATGAATTCGGACTTTCTATTTGCCCCTCCGGATTTATAAAACTTGACCTCCACAAAGGAACATTTGAATATCTGGATAAGGAGAACTCTCCTTACATATATTTGACATGTACATATGTATGTGTGTATGAAGAGGTCTTGTTAAATGACCCACACGACCAAGGGAGGGGTTTCCTCATTTGGACTCTCAGTAAGGTTCGATTCCATGAAAGATATAAAGAAAGAGGAAAGAAGAAAGAGAGTATAATAAACGATCGATCGTTATTACCTTAGGGAACTCAAATTCGGTTTCTTTTTAGACCCTCTGTTCGTGTCTGAAACGTCGAAAAAAAAAAAAAAAGGACTCACGGAGAAAAAAGAAAACTCAAAGACTACTTACTGATATTAAATAAAGATGGTTTAAATTTATTCATGACGACGGAACACATAAATTGATCCGTCCGTCTCCCTTGACCAAACAAATCCTTCATCACTGACTCTTTGGGACCGGTCCACTGTCTCCTCCCGTCTTTCTTAGGTCTGGTTAAACATACGTCATATAAAATGAGGGTACTTTATTTTGTGTAAAAAAAGTATAAACGACTTTTCATTTTGTTATTATAACATGCTTTACAATATGTGTCCCATCCAACATGTATCGTCAAAGTCTTTGTAGTAACGTAGGTGGTCTCTTTGATAAGATTTTGACTATAAGTGTGAAAAAAAATATTATTATTATACAATCTTTGTATGTCACACCGTAAATCATATATGTAAGGAAACGAGCGTTCGCTTTTTAGGATTAGCGAAGACATATTGTACGAAATAAAATTTCGGATTGGAAATTTTTGTGACAACACTATAATGATTGTTGACGAAAAATATTTTAATTAAACTGTAAAGCTATATATATGTAGGAAAGTCAGTAAAATTACAATTGTTACGATTTGAATTTTTTATTGTTCGAATATCATTACAATTTTACAGTATAGGTCAGTTTGTAAACACACAGGAGGTTTGACAACCTTTATGAAAATCTCTTTCTACAGTCTGCAACTCTTTTAAGGAAACTTTAGTTTCCTCGAGAGAAATTAAGTCACCAAAGGAAAAGAGGGATATAGAAGAGAGAGAGAGGGAAAGAAAGAAATCACAGGCGCTGGAAGATCGTATTAAGGGTCAGAAAGTTCCCGTCTTGACGGGGTAGGTGCCAGGATCCTAGGGGCACGTCACCCCGCGCCGAGTGTGTCCGGCCAGGTGCCGCATGACCGTTCGTGAGTCCAACCTACGGCCCAAGACGTGCGACCGCATCGGCTTCGACCTCACGACGAAACGAAAGTCAGAGTCCGACCGGTCCGAGCTCAATGTGCACAGGGATATTTGCATGCCTCCTCAGCCGCCGCGCATTCCCGTCCGCCCGCAACCGTGGCGCCTTAAGTCGCTTCCCGACGAGTTCAACAAGTTCAATAAGTCCGACAACTCCGACCTCGGGCCCTGCGGCCAGTGACGACTCCCGTGGTATGACCTGCTGTACGAGTACCTGCTCTACCTTAACCCACCCCTCTTGTACGAGACGCTGCTGTCCCCCAACTGCAAGTATCTCAACTTCTTTCCCTTCGAGAACCACCTGTCCCTCCGGCTTCACTCCGGGAACCGCCGGGTCAATAACATGCTTATAGGACCCATGTACAGCAGCATCCCGACGTATTCGGGCAACTTGACGCCGGGTTTCGGTAAGAACGTGTCGAGCCGGACGACCAACGCGAGGGCGAAAGAGGTAAACCGGGCCGCTAAAAACTTGGTTTGGACCCCTACCTCCCGTTCCTCGCTTGTCTGCGGTGTCTAGCCTAATCGTTCTTGAACGAGGGCCTTTCGTGATCGTTAGAGGGGGAGGCTGTGTGTTCACATGTGTGAGCGACGGTGTTCAAAGGGGTCGGCGGGGGTGGGGAGAGGGAACGGGGCGCGGGGTTCGACGGTCTTGGGGCAGGGTTGTGTCTCCGGGGCTGGCCAAGTCCGAACGCTCAGGCCCGAGACTCAGCGCGGTGTTTGAGATTCGGTCGAGTTTCGGGCCGCCGGACGCCCACCACACAAGTGATTGGAGCCAGGAGGAGTCCCCGGTTTTTGAATGACGTTTTATTTACGCCTCGTCGCCCGAGAGACGGGTTGGGAAGGGGCCGGTGGAACGTTTGAACGAACGTAAGGTTTCGGTGTCTGGGTCCCTACTCCTGTTGCCCGACCCTCCGGGCGCGAGAGAGGGTGTTGGGGAGGAGGGGAGAGCCTAGAAGTGAGGGCGGGGCGATGAGGTGTCTTGCTCGCGGGAGTAGTCCGTGGGTCGGCGCTGGGAGAAGGAGCGGATCGGCTTTCTTGGTTTATTTTTCGTTTTCGGGTGGAGGGGCTGTCGAGTAATTTGGGGTACTCAAACCGCACATTTAGAGGCCCTTGGGACTCGCTCAGCGAGGATGTCGGAAGGGGTGGGAAGCGAGGCGAGGAAGTGTGAGGGGCGGGTGGGTCCCGTCCGGGCGCGCGGGCCCCGACGAGGTCGGGTCGGATCAACGTCCCGAAACGCCCGCCAGCGGGTCGGACCGGTCGGGGGAGGGCGCAGGCGACCGGGTCTGCGTTGGGGCAAGAGTTAGGTGTAGCCCGGGCGGGCAGCGGGGTCTGCCGCCGAAAACACATAACCTCACTCCGGACCGGGCTCTAAAGGCTCGACTGTGGCCACTACGAAGTGTAATGTGTAGAGTCGGTCCGGGTCTGCGGATTAGGCGAAAAAAAAAAAAAAAAGAAAAAGGGAAAGTAAGAGCTAAAGGAAAAATAGGGGGAAGGAGAAACGTGGGCTGTCGATATTTTTCGTTCGAAGTAAGGGGTGAACCGACCTGTTCGTCGCCCGGACCTTCCTCCGTCCGTCTCCCCTCGCTCTCGGGTCGCGTCGCCGCCGTCCCCTGAGCGCTCCCTGCCGACTTTTCGGCTTCTCCCACCCTATCCCAAAAAGGTTTCCCAAGGCCTCTGGGGTATCTAACAAAAGTAAATTTAATGAACGGAAAAGATGGGACCGGCGGATTTGAAACGGGTCCGCTCTTCTCATGCACGCTCCGGGCAAGGGGTGCTCGCGTCCTTTCGATTGCTCTTTGACTGGAACGCGTTTTTGGTGCGCCGGGCCCGGACTTGTATCCAGACGCGACAATTTGATTTTGGTAAAGGTTGAAGTAGGACCAAGGATATAGGTGATCGAATCGGAGCAAGGGATGTGTCTACGGTGAGTCTCTTACGGAAGGAGAGAGTCGAAACCCTCGCGTAAAACCAGATAAGAAATGTAATCACGATATGTCACAAAAGGGTCAAGATTGACCCCCGAGAAAAAGGTAGGTCTCGAAAAAAAAAAAATTTGTCGTTTTGGAGACCTAGGACGATACACAAAAGATGAAGGTCTTAGGATTGTTTAAACCTCAAAAGGTGGCTGGTCGTGTTTGGTCCTATAACGATGGCACATTAAATAAATTCAGGTAAAAACGGTTAAGTAATTCGTGTCTAAACGATGTTTCCATTCGGAAAAGAAATTATTTTGATAATATTAACCCTCCTTCCCACACTTATTGTCAGAGAACTCTCTTCTATTTATTTAGTTTATCTTTTCAAAAAGAAGAAAAAAGGAAAGATTCTCCTGACTGTCCTATCGTCAAGACATAATTTTGACGAAGGCGTCTAGTGTTTTGGCTCCTATCCCACACCCTCTCTTGACTCACCGTCTTTTTGGCGTTTCTGGGACACTACTCCCACTCGGCTCATTTCTTTTCCGGGCCGATCCGGCCCGTGCTTTCAAAAGGTACCTCCCGGTTGGGAACGCACAGAGTCCGCCCAAAAGGAACAATTTACGCGCGTCCAGCCTCGGACAGGAGTCGAGGACCGGACCCTCCCTAAAATAATCGCAAGAAGACCGCTTACGTTTGGCCCTTGTGTTTCGGGACACGTCGCCTTACGTGCGCCGGGGCAAACCCTCGCGCGACACACCGCCCCGCCACTCGGGCCCGGCGACGGCCGCGGACGAGGTCCGAGCGCCGACCAGAGCCTTCTCCCTCGACACTGGAGCGTTGACCCCGGCGGCGCTCCGGAAGACGGAAACGTTTCCGTGGGTGGGCTCGGGAGGTCCTGCCGAGACGGAAAGTGGGAGGGAGGACTAGATGTCCCGGCCGTTGCGCGAGGGGCCGAGGGACGCCCGAGGATGGGCCTGAGCACGAAGGCAATCCAACCAGGTGTGACGCTAAAGAAGCGCGCACCTGTACAGGCCCATCGCCAAGGAGACCTTTCACCGGAGGTCAAGGACGTCGACGACCGACCATTTCACTCACGCGACGGCGGAAACGGAAAAGAAGAACCTGCCCAGAAGCCGAGGGTGCAGGAGTAAGAAAGGGACGACCGAGAATAGAAAGAGACTTTTGCTTTGTGTCTCCAGGGGCAGTCGTACGGGTGGACGACGGGCGGTTGCGGTTGACCCGGTCCGCCGTCTCCGGTCTCGGCCCGACAAACCGACCCCTCCTCACACGCTCGGCGGCGAGGCCCGGAGCCTTTCGCGACGCAGACGCCCCACACGTCTGCACTCACACCCACACGCGCGGGTAGAGGGGAGGGGGTCGCGGCGTGCAAAATAAATGTACAAATAGAGTGACGTTGCCGTGTAAGTAAAATATCGGACACGAAAGTTCCGACATAAATACGCGAAGACGCGCCTGTGTAGTTTAGAGAGCCCCGTGGGTGTGCGCGCACAAAATGTGTTGAGGGGGACCATCTTTCGAGTCTATAGCTACGCCAAAGGTTTCCGATCCTTTTCATGCGAAACCCTAAGCCGCTCCGTGGGTTCAAGGAGACGGGAAATCTTCTTCTTCTTTTTTTTTTGTTGTTGTTTTTGCGGGCAAGAAGACTCCGCATCAAAACAACGTCCTTCCTCCTGGGGATAAAAAGATTGTTCGCCTCAAAGAACCCTCGACTTTCGGCTCTCGTCTTGTCCCTGGCGCATTCCCAACCCCTCCTCCCCCCCCCCCCCCCTCGGAGACTTCCAGATCTTGCCTCTACGACCCTAAAAACACTGGGTCTTTTTCCTTCCCTCCAGTCCCAGCATTACCCCCCTCCCCCGCCACGTCTTGCTGAGCGTTCCAAGCGCGGTGGGGTCCGGCCCGTCAGCTACGTCTCGCATCCCTGCGCCCTATGTATGTTGGGACCGAGGCCTTCAAGACGCCCCTCGCTCGGCTTGCTGGTGAGGGTGGTGCGGAGGGGGTCCTCCCCAGCTGAAGGAGCCCCGGCGCGCCGCGGAATGGACGCCGGAGCCCCGACCCCCACAGTCTCTACCACACGTGGAGGTCGGACACGAACCTTCTCAGGTCCCTCGCCCGGACTGGCCCTCGGTCCTGGCTTCGGTACCGGTCGCCGACTCCTACCACTGTCCTCCTCCTGCTCCTCCGTCGGTTGTCGAACCAGGGACGACGAGCCACGAGGTTCACGTCGCCCGGAAAGTACGTCAAGTACCTGCTTCCTCGCGCGGCGGGATGCTCAGGACCCAACGACGGGGCGGCTTCGGGGCACCGGCGGCGTCGGCGGACGAGGCGAAGGGCGAGGTCCGCGCCTCAAAGGAGCGCCACCGGCGGCGCCCGTCTCGGTCCTTGTGTTGGGCGCGCCTCAGGACCTCGGCTCGGCGGGGGGCCGAGGAACGCTTCCGAGTTCGCTTTCCTAGGTCGCCGGCTTTCAGTCGCCCAGTTACCTCTCTGTACCCCTACACCCATCCTCTCTTACCAAGCCTCGCAGAAACCCCTCGTCCGAAGGTTCGAGGTTTCGCTTTGTTCTCACCCGTTTCTGGGGAAAGAGGGGAGGGAGGGAGGGGGAGCATGGGGAGGTTATTCCTTTCGATTGCGGCAAGCGCGAGACGGGCGGGGGGCGCGCCGTCGGGACTGTCGCTTCACAGTTCTCACTGTCCCTGTCCATCGACTATAATCTAGAGGGCACCGCCGCCGCCGCCGTCGCCGCGCCCGGAGACCCGCGTGGGAGGCGCCACGCGTGTGCGTGTGGGGGAGCCCGTCATCTCGAGCTCGGACCGGAGCGGCGTCGAGTCGAGGGTCGTGGGTCTGCTCGCTGCCTGGTCAAGACGCCGAGGTTCGAAGGGACAACCGGATTGTAGAATTTTGGTCTCCGCCCGAAGGACCACGGCTCTGCAGTGAGCCGGCGACGGGAGGGGTTGGGAGGGGCGGAGGCGGAGGAGGGTCTGGGAAGCGGCCGACCTCACTGCACCGAGGTGTGGTTAGTCCTCGGGGGCTCGGCACTGCCTCCCGGGTAGGACAGACGTGGATAGTCTACACGCCCCGGCCCGATTATGGAGCCACGCGGGCGTCTCAGATGTGGGCGGCCGAGGGCCCTTAAGACGAGGCCGGGCCGGGTTCTGCTAGGCCGAAAATCACGACCACCCCTCCATCTTTCTGCTCCGACCCTCATTTTTCGAGCAACCTTTTTTCGCCTTTCCAGCTTCCGACTCCCCATGCTCCTAGTTGTTTCGTGGTCGTGGGGGGAGGGGAAAACACAGAGTGATGTGAGTAAGGGATGGCTCTCCACAAAAAGAGGGGGACGTTCCTTTCCTCTGTATGATGAATTTTGGTCTTTTTTAAATTTTGTGGTTGTTTAGTAGAAAGGCTAGAATTTAAAAGGTTTGTTGGACAGTTCACTTACGACGTCGCGATTAGACTTCTTCGAAATGAAATTAACGTTTCTTCTGTCGGGACCCTTCTCTCCGATTATTTAATCTTTAGTCTTCGTTTACCTGGGCAGTTTTCTTTTAATGGAACTGAAATTTGCTTGTTGACAAACCACCAAGTGAGACCTAAATATGTTCTTATTTTTCAGCGGAGTCTAGTGCAAGAGACATTACGAATAATCAGGGGTCTGTCTTTTGTGTATTATCTTATCTTTGGGATTGGGTCGTAAAAGTTTTACGACTTTCGAATAGGTAAGATGAATTGCAACTAATTCTGTGTATAGGATCCCGAAAGTTTAAGGAATATGTGACATAATTCGTGGAGGATTGGGTTGTCTCTTAGAACGAAATTTAAACTGAGAAAACAAATGAAATAATAGTTAGTCTAAGTTTAGGTATTTCGGACATCTTAGTTGTTGAAACTCGATCAATATATATTTTATACGAAAATTACTTAAAGGTATGTTAATTCTTACAACGGTTTATTGGTTAAAGTTCCTATTAAGACTTCAGTAAAAGATAAGGATCCCTCGAGTTCCGACAGAACTTAACAACCTCAGGTTCGTCCGTCTCTTCATCCGACACCCACTTCCCGTTTTCAGATCCTCCTGTGCGTTCCTTTTTATTTCGGAACAAGTAAATAAACTCTGTTTTCCTTTTTTGTGGAAACCCCTGTACATTTAGAAATATCGTGATAAAGGTGTCTTTAATTTCTTTATTTAGGTTTCTATAGTAAGTTTTATTAAACACTTTCAGGAAAACAGGAGACCGAATCCAGTCGACTTCTCGTGTTTGATTAGAGGGGACCCAAAGACGTGACTGCTAACGAAATAACACCTCAATCACAATAGTAGGGACTTACACATAAACAAACTGTAATGTCAGTTACTAAACGTTGTGGTCATACTCCATAGAAGTTTTTTGAGGGAGGAACAGGAACAAGGGTTCTAACTCTTTGAGTAAGTCAAACTCCGTCTCACCTATTTCGTCTGTTGTTTATACAAACATTGAATACACAGAGAGGAAACGGGACGAGGGGGTGAAGTACCATAGACGTTGAGGAGGGGGTAGAATTTGTTCAAACTCTCGTCAGGTTTCCTGGTTTACTCTTAAGAAATCAGAGACGGGTTTCATAGTAGGATCGCATTCTTCTAAAATCGATTGTCTTCCTCGAAAGACTTATCCTCCGAAATTTAGTCGTAAAGACCAAAAAATTGGAAAATAAGGTCAATTGGGATAAGGTATGTGTGTGTGTGGACGAGTCTCGTCTTGTGTACGGCTACACTGTCCAGACGTAATCGACTCCGAGTAGGTAGGTCGATATAATCCAAGACTTTAGAATAGTGATTTAATATGTATAATGTATTCGTCGGACAACCATTTCTTCCAATTTAATTAAATGTAAGACGAGTAATAGCCCGCGAATTTACTGCGCAAAATAGGGACTCTAAACCATCTGAGAGGAAGAGTCTGGGGGGTCACAAAGTGGCTTCTGTTACGAGAATGTAAACATCACCAAAAATTAGACTATTCTGAGATTAAACGAATTCAGAAAATTTATTCCCAAAATTTACAAAGATCGGTAAAAGAATAACTTAAAGGAGATTAAGGGAGTTCTAGTATTTCATATACGCATTTCATTTATAGAGGAGGGTGACGTGACTGTCGGCTACTGGATATTGATTCAGTTATTCTTAGGTCGAGAAAAGACGGGTTATACAAATGATTAGTATAAGGTTACGGAAAAGAATTTGGAGCCGTATCGACGTCAGGGGTGTTGTCGTGTACGAGTACGGAAGTATAGTCTTTCTTTGAGTGTAGTGTAGTCTCTTACTTTCTAAGAGGAGGTGTCACTTGTATGCGAGAAGGAACAAAGAAGTCCAAAGTTTAGGACCTCAACGTTAAAAACCACTTCCGAGAGTTACCAAAAGTTTTGAGTCTTCTCGGTTCTTCGAGGTGTCTCGGTACATCGAAAGATTCGGGTAGAGAGTAATTTACGTACCTTAAAACTAAATTCGAGTAACCGAAACAGTTACTTGTCTTGAAAGGAGTTCCGTTTATGTGTGTATACTTCCTGGATTGGATTTGAGGTTTCACCCACTTTTTGGGTTCCCGTTCACCCTCGAAGAGTATCACGGTTTCACATCCTCTACAACGTTCACGACCACTAGTCGGACTTTCGGATTTTTCTATTCTTAGAATTTGACATGACTAAGTGACGTTTCAGTTCACCTCTTGTTTCTCTCTATTTAATAAACTTCTTGAGACCAATTCACTTTTGTTTTAGTACGTATATGGGGAGACATCTATTTTTACTTACATGTATTATATAGGAGGGGAGGGGGCGTTGCCTCGTCCCCTCCATAAAGAAACGTAAAAAGATCGGTCTCCAAGTTAAGGGAGGATTAGAAGTTTAGGGAAATGTGTAACTATGACCCACTGTGGGGAAGGTCCGGGTTGTACAAGTGAGGTACCGACCATCCCCACGAGGTTGTACTTTTCAGATCTTCTCCTTTTCGTTCACACATCATGTTCTTTGTGAAAAGTCAATTTTGACCTTACCACCACCCGTTAAAAATCTAAATCAGATGTTTTTTGAACACTCACGTGTCCTTACCCGTCATATCTGCTCTTTCCTCAACCTTCATTCCCTTAGAACTCATACAACGTTCAAGTTGTGAGGATAATGCACTGGATAGGGGGTGGGGTGAGAAATCGACCAAGATCTTTAATGACACCCTGAAACGAACAACAGGTCACCGATTCCGAAACGAGGGTGACGTCCCCCCGGCTCTAGACTAGTAACCAGTCCCTTGATCTAGGGTGTACGTTGTTGGTTCCGAGTCACGTCGGTTTGTTTATTTGTGTATAAAAATTTTCTTTACTGATACAGAAGTCGTCGGTAGTGTCTTTAACAGTAAGGTCTTTTTTTATTTTTATTTTTTAGTCGTATCAACCAGGTCCCTGCGACGTACCGACCCCATCCCTCTCCAGTCCTTCGGGTCCCACCCAAACCTAAAAGATGAGTCTTCTATAGCAAAACTAGTCCAAAAGAACGAATAAGAAAGTTTCTTTCTGGGAACTCTTCCCTTTACACACTGCGTCCCAATCCGTACAAAGATCGACCATAAACGGTGGCTAGTGGTCAGAATTCCAGAATAAATTAAAGTGTGAGAAATCACAATGAACGTGTTTCCGGGAGACCGGTAGCGCTACTCTCCCCAATCCGTCGTGGCGATTTGAGAGGCGTCGCCCGTCGTCTCTACACTTGACCCTGGGTTCGCTCACTGACTCTGAGACCCCCTTTTTTCAGACAGGAGTTTCGAGTAGACTTTCTGTCACTTTAATCTACAGAGGAACGCGACAGTCCGGTATCTGCCCACCCTCAGAACGATGCCAGGTCCAATCGAGTTCTTACTCTAGGACGGTCTGAGTCGAGCTTCCGAGCACTGTCCGCACACACACACACACACACACACACACACACACACACACACACACACACACGTACTCGTCCGCCACATTCCACGTCTCGAGTCTCCCTCTGGAACGTGGAACGGGCTCTTCACCGTGACGGAGGGGAGGAAGGAGACGGACCGAAAAGAGACGTGTGTTTAGTACGACCTTCCCCGGAGAAACGACAAGGGACTGGACTCGGTACGTCGACCTTGTGGGTCTTTAATTTCCAAATAACACTGGGGTCAAGGGATTTACGTAAAAATTTTCACGTCCAAACGTTTTTCACCGTCTAAGAAAGTCTTAGTCTTCAGACGTCTCCATGACTCGTTGTGGGTAGGAGAGACCCAGGGACGTTTACCATGGGTATAGAGACAGGGAGTGTGTTGGTGAAGTTCAGACACCAGTGAGGTATGACCGTCCCCTTCTCTTCTCGGTCCCTAGTGTCCTTCGAGACCCGGCACAATCACCCCCGCGACGTTAGTCATTGGGGTGTACGACGTCACGGAAAAGTGTCGTCGGAAAATTACGGTGTCCAAATAATCCACGAGTAAATTAGTGTCTTGTGTTGATGTACACCTTTTTATTTCTCTTACCGTATGAACATATACCCTATATTCTCTCTGTTCCTTACTTATTTGTAGTTATAGATCCAGGTCTCTCTGTCTTCACTGTACCCTGATTGATTTCAGTGAATTTTTTTTTTGATCTAACTTTACGAAGAGAGAAATAAAAAAGAGATAAAAGGGAGAGGACGAGTACAGACAGAGGGAAAGATAAAGAGAACAAGGGGAAGAAAGACAGAAGGGGAGAGGGTCTGTACGACCATCGATTGTAAGTCGTAATCAACAGTACCACTGGTATTTAGTGTATTTAGGTTTTTATGGGTGGATATTAGACTCTACTTCGAAAATAAAGGGATCACTTTATTATAAAATTTTCGACAGTCGACTGGTTTTTTTTTTTTTTTTTTTTTCTTGGGTGGAGTAACATCATTGGGTTCATTATATAATGAAGATTTCCAAATTTAATTTTACAGTCGGACAATTTTTGTGCGACTCTCTTAGAACCCGTGAGAAGTACAGTCTAGGAGTGTCACCTCAACTGAGGTAGTGAGGACTAGTGAGAAATCGTACATATGTATTAAAACGGATGATGGAGAGGATAATTAAAGAAAGGAGGGGAGGGTTGATGGAATCAGGAGTGGCTAACAGATGGAACCCAACATCTTCTTACCTTAGAGATAGAACAAAAGTCTTTCCGTGAATTAAGAAACGGGCTCAGTCTCCTGGAGTATATAACCAGGAAACACTAGTTAGCGAAGGGATTTACTTTTTACCCACGGAACCCCCCTTTCCACGACTTGACCCGGTGTTACCCCACCCCCACCCCCGCGAAAGATCTCCTTGACTCTTCTTTGCGTCTCCCTTCCCGACCACCCCCTCTCTGCCTCCTCACCTCATACCTCGACCCGTCGGTCCAAGACACCAATTTAGATCGGGCCCTTTCCATACATATAAGATGAGAACGGAAAAAGAGGACTCTCCTTTGAAAGGGCAAACTTCTGGGACTCACCTCCCACCCTCCCTCCTCCCACCGCTGGTGTCAACCCGGAAAACAGAAGATGGAACCCGAACAACAGAAAACGGATAGAAACCTAATATCCCATAAGCGGATCTACTTCTCGGTAATTAATGGGTAAGTCAGTTATAATCCTTCTGCTGTTTCGAAAAATGTATCCTAATTCTTCTGTAGTCTAACAAGGTAATCATATAAGGACGAGTGCTTATTCGAAAGCAATATGTAAAGGAAAAGGGGCCTCAGCGAGATTGTTGACGACGTATATAATGACCGCCCGCCACGCCCAATTGACGTCTCGGTCGGGACGCGTGGAACCTCGCGCGTGGCGCAGCCGTGGCTTCTTGCGTTGGCCAGGTCTGACGGATGGCGACCCCCGACTGATGAAAAGGCTGTTAAAGGGGAGAACCCCTTTTGTGTAGGTGTGTGTGTTTCCTCTCCGTCGAGACGCCTATTTGACGTCTAAACCGCGCCCCACCCAACACTCATCTTTTTCTTTTTTTTCCTTACGAGAGGAAGGGGTGGAGCCGAGAAGGAGTGAGAGGAGGTCGTGCAGGACCAGGGGAAGGGCGACAATCGTGATTCTAATTGTGGCGGGCAAATTTATGGGGGGGAAGAGAGACTGGTTCGAGTCCAGGTTCGCGGCGGGGTGCGTCGTGCTAAAACGAAAAACGATCTCCACCAGACCCGACAAAAACTCCTAGACGAACAATCGTAATTTCAGCAAACCGCATCTCTTTAGCCCACTGAACGAAACCCCCCGTAATCCTTAGTCACCACTTACACGAACCGCTCGTGAACCACTAACGTACTTACCCCGAGACGCCGGCAGTTCCGCAGCCCCAATGGGGCCCACGAGACTCCTTCTGCCTCTCGGCCGACGACGGAACCCTCCGCCACACACAGCGCCAACCCCGGAACCTCAAGAGCAGGGATCCCTTCCTTCAGACGCACGAGGTCTCCGGGCTCCGCTTGTGAAACTCGAGTTGGCGAATCGGTCTTGCTAAATTTTTAATTAGCTCAGCGGCCCCCTCCGGGCCCCTTCTATGGGCGGGGTCCAGACCAGCGCTTCGGTCCGCGGCCCTGGCTAGAGCCGTCCAGCCACCTAATGTCGGGGGTTAGGTCCCAGTGATTGGTCTTTAAATTTTCCAATAACTGTCCCCTCCTAGTAGGGTAGAAGAACTTCCAGTTCTGTTGAAAAACTCAAGGAGGTTTGCCTTTGAGCAAAACCCTGTGGGTTTCCCTTCCTTTCGGTTCCTGCAGACAAGATCCCTCTGCAAGGTTCGCCCCAAGACGGGGAAGACATTCCCTCACCCCCCTTCCCTCTTCCCATGACAAATTGAACAGTTGAGAAGGAGAGAAGTGAATGGTATGGATCGGTGAGGAGAGAGGTGGGAGAGAGTTTGGAGACCGAAATGCTCCAGAAGTCGGATGAAGGACGGGCGAGGGCAAATTCCCAAGCTCGGTCTGCGACCCAGTAAGGTTGCCTATAGTTCTTTTACCCCAGAGCTGACCCTACCCTGTGTCTCAGCCCCGGAGGTCCTCCAGCTGGGACAGTTGAGTCTCTTGCAAAAGTCAGAAGTCACTCCTGTCCCACAAAACCCCTTTACTCCTCTCCCATCCCGGTTATTATCCTATAGTACCGGGAAAAACTTTTAGAGTACAGTCATATTTGTAAAAAAAAAGAAAAATTTTCGTTTATTTTGGATAATTTTTCAATTCCTCCTTTTTTTTAGAAAAGAAAAAAATTTCCTTCGACACCGATCCTCAAACGTATCGGGTGCTCAATTTAAATGAATATAAGTCATTCCCCTGAGACCGTTGGAAGGAAGTGACCATGATATATCAAAACGGGTGAGCACACTGTAAAAACCAGATGGGTTAAGGGATCTTCGGTTATTGTAGTTCTAAAAGTCGTAAAAAAGGATAGTGTACAGAGAAGAATTAATTACCATAATTTGTACAAACCCGTCGTTAAAAGAAGAAGTCAAGTTTTCCGTCTTTTGTGTGATAACACACCTCTTCTCGGAAAGGATCGTGATTTTATTAGGCCCGGACTTGCATTACCAATTCTTTTTAGTAAATAATAAAGATCGAGAAATTAATGAACGACTAATAATTTTCGTTTTGTGGGTCCGGGTGGACGGGTCCTACACTGACGTCGCTTGTCCTGAGGAGCCGAGAGGGGGTGAAGAACGGGTGGCTCCTTCGGGTGTAGGGTGGAGTCCGAAGAGCCAATTCTCCTGGATTTGAGGGCACCATTGGTGGACAGGAGTTTTGGTAAGGACCCCCGTTCTTTGCCCATCTACGCCCCCTCTTATCCTTCTCTGTAAACCGTAGAGAGCCGGGGCTTTCGTCCTCTTTACAGTCGGAGCCGACCCGCCGCCGGTCGGGCGCGACACGCTTCGCTGTAACCCCTCGAGGCGATCAGGCCGGCCTCGGTCCCGAGTTGGGCGTGTTTCGTAAAAGAGGCCCTCAGTATCGACGAGAACTAAAAATTGGTATAGGGTTTGTATGAGGCCACATTATTAAATAAAAATGCTGGCTAATAGTTTGTCTTCTTCTTAAATTGTGTTAGAATTACTGTCTTTAGTGGGCTGCAATAGAGACTTTCCGGGGTAAATTGGGGTACCCCAATTAGGGCCTGTTCACTCGCAAATTGACCGGGTCGTCCTCTTGATCGCTATAAAGCGCCACACCTCCGGCCAATCGAGGTACGGTGAAACCCACAAAAAAAGGTTGTTTACCACGAAAAGAGAGGCTAAGTGACCCTTCGGGTTACGCCTCAGAAACAAAAGAAGAACCGTCCAAATGAACCGCCCCCAGGGTCAAGCGGGGGGAGATCGTGTATAATGTATTCATAGAAATGTAAAATTAGGTCTTTCACCACCAATCCCCGCCTCCAGACACACACACACACCAATACAGGAGTGTAATAGTTTCCAGTTGTTGGAAGATTCTTATCCGTGAATGAATAACTCCTCGGACCTTTTGTACCTCTTGTCTGCTTGCCGTTTAAACTCAAAAAGAACATAAGGATTCCTTTCCAACAGGGAAGTTGGTGGGGGGGGGGGTGTGGGGATTTCTGGTGCTAAGTTAGGTTGTTAAGACACGCATCTCCTGCAACATCCGAAATGTGTTCGCACGTCTGAAGCTCGTTATCGGGGACTGAGAAGGTCTCACTTTGGTCTGGTAGCTAGCGTGGCGGTTTTGGGTCTGGGACGTTGGTCGTGGTGTCCATCCACCACGGTGTCCCAGTGCGTGAGGTAAGGTGGGAGTCGACGACGTGCGTCAGCGACGGGAGGCCGAGGGATCCCGACAACAGTCGCGGAGGTGGATCGGTGGCCCCGTTTGGATGCGATTGAGTTCGGAGCGCGCGACCGGAAGTCGCCATTTGCGGCGTGGGTGTTCGGACCCGCCCCGCGCCGGCTCCCGGCGGCCCTGCCCCACCCGCGACGACCACGACGTACGTCACCCTGCATCGCTCGCTGTCTCCAGCGACAACCTGGTGAAAAGATGAGGTCGATCTCCGTGCCTCCATCGAGCCCCACACGCATCTAGTCCGGTGTGTAGTCCTCTAGTAGTCCTTTCTCGCTCTCCCTCTCCCTCTCCACTACCCAGAGTCCTCACGTCATATTAAAGCCCTTTCCTTAATTGCAAGGAACCTGCCGACGAAGGGCAGGGTTGGGCTCCGGTTCACAGAATTCAAGCTCGTCCGCGCGGGGCAGACCGCCGGAGCGGGCGCACGCGGAGTGAGCTCGGGGCCTCCGGCCCTCCGTCCGCGGGTCGCGAGCCGGACGCGGAGCGAGGTTCAGAATGGCAACCGCGGCCCTACGACGGCGCCCTTCTCGAACGACGACCGGCGGAGAAAGGCCGAGAGGCCTCTCAGGCACTTGAGCTGGAAAAACTAAAGCCTCAGAAACCTCTTCTCCGTAAGTTGCCGGCGGCCGACGTGCGGACCCGGTGCGCGCGGGCGGGGTGCACGTCCCTCTCTCTGCGGGGCCTGCCGCCCCCTTTCATAGCCCCACAGCTTCTCTCACCCCTCCCTCCGTCCTTGCTCCTTTCTCTCCCTGTTTCTCGTCTCTGGGTCAATCTCCTTTCTCGCCTCCTGCCTGGTCAGAAGCCACGGCAGACCGTTGGGCCGCGTCCCGCTACAAGACAGAGGCGCGGAGGGCCCGATGGTCGCCGAGGGCGCTTTTCCTCCGGGCTCCGAACCTCTGCGCCACGCGCCAAGGAAGGGGTGGGTGTCGGGGGGTGATCCTCTCAGGGGGCCGCAGGTCCAAGACTAAAGGAAGGACGGGACCGGCCGGGGAGGCCCTTCGCGGGGAGCGCCCCGGAGCGGTATTCTGGTCACGGGAGAGCGGCGGGAGCGCACCGGCGCCAGAGTCCAGCCCACTGGGACCGCCTTCTTTGCTGAGAATGGATTAACGTGTGTGCGGCTGTGATCAAACGCCGTCAACCAGAGGTAAGGGGCAATGGACGTTTTGCTCTCTTCCTCCGGACACTCTTCGCCGCCGCCCGCCCGCGTGTCCCGAGCGTCCTCCGATGGACACCCCGTCTGCTGAAGTTGTGTTCGGTAGTCCGCGGAGAGGCATGATCCAAAGTCCTCACAAAGAGCCTGGACCGTCAGAGACCGTCGTGCTCGGACCGAAGTAGGGGTGAGAACGGGGGCCAGGCCCTGTAGACTTACAAATGGTTTCACACACACACACACACACACACACACACACACACACACACACACCACCCCCCCACCTAGAGAGATGTCTCGACGGCGGTTACCCAGGTCCCCGAGAACCGGCTATTTCGGTGGCGCAAGACCCTTGGGTTCGACACCTTGATGAGTGTTCCCACGGACACAGTCCGAATTTTCGGGCAGACTTGTGCTCCTGTTGGAACCTCCCCCCCTATGTTTTAAAACCACTTCTCCTGAAAAAGGCACCCCTCGACACACGCTCCCGGTCGTGTCACGAACAGGCAATCAACTTCGAGTCATTTGTAAATATCTCACAGTCTCAGTTGAATAAGGACAGGATCTATCTTGGGGGGTGGGGGTGGAGCTAAAAGACATTAAGACTTTGTTTGTCCTGAGGTTCCGGATCCTACGAGTCTCGCCTGACCGAAGCCCGGAGAGAAGATAGTCTTCGGTGAAAAGGTATAAATCGGTGTAAAAGGGGGACCTCTATGAGTGGGCCAGCAAATAAATGGGATTTCATACTAAATTCTAGCGTCTCATCCCCTTGGCTCCACCTCACTCAATCTAACTCCTCTCGCCCGTTTGCAGGGGCCTCCCAAATAACGAGCGGTTCCCATCTCTTTATCGAGACTCTCTTGCCGAGGGGGGTAAAGAGGGGGAAGAGGAGGGGCCGTTTGGTTTAGAAAAAAATTTAAAGGTTGGTGTTGCGTCGCTCGGTCCGCAAATTACACGCGGGGGAAGAGGCGGTGTCCGTTTGGCCCTCTCCACCCACCGCTCCCCCGAGACAGCCCCACCCATCTTCTCGCCGCCGACGAAATTTCTGTCTTCTTTTCTTACTTCCAGGGTCGAGGGGTGGGGAGCCTAGAGCCGCGGACGGAGCGAGGTGCGATTGGTCCCATGCGGCCACCGCCCTCCCGTGGAGAGCGAGCCTAGGTCCCGACCCCGAAGCCCGCCCGCAAACGGACCAACAAGCTCCCCGTCTCCAACCCGTCCCTCGACCCCCAGACCGAGACCGGATTCAGAGTAAAGATCTAAGGAGCCGGAGAGGACCTTCCTCGGCCCTGGGTCCCCGGAGCCCGGTTCCAGCGACGGATCGCGTCGCCGGACCCCTAGGTTCTCCACCCCTAGAGGTCCGCCAAGGGGGTGGGCGGACCTCTGCGCCCACCTGCGCCCGCCCCCGAGACGGCTAGGACCGCCCGGGCCCCCGGGTGTTCATCGTCAAACCGCCAAGGTCTAAATCACTAAGACGTCATTTTAGTGTCCTAATCAGGGACTAACTCTACAGACAAGCACTCTATAATGTTTTAAGTAATAGTGTCGAAAGATGATTGAGCTATACTTCATTGTGTCTACCCTAAAATAATCAGGTCTGAAGTTTACAAATGAATACTATTAAAGCCCCTTTTAAACGTACAGTAGTAGTAAAGCTATTAGAAAAAAAAAAAATTTGAAGACTTAACCGACGTAATAATCGGCCATCGGTCTCGAAACGTCTACCATTGGCGTCTATCAAAAATAAAAAATTTTATCATTTTAGATGTTTTCTTTTTCTAGCCTAACGAGTCACATTTCAGTCAGCTAATAATGTGTAAGAGGGGTGGGGGTGGGGGGGGTGAGGGTGCGAAGTCACGACTTCTGGTTTGTTTCGTTATGTTTTGTTTAGAAGTTCTTGAGGAGAGATTTCTGACTTTTCTTCCAGTTCCGTACAAGGAATCGAGTGAGGATGTACAGGAACACTGAACCCCTAAATAAAACGTCAGTTTTACTCAGGTCTCTAAACGTGAAAAAAGGGGGAGTATATTACTGGTTTGGACGATCTACTTAACTTAGATTTATTGACCCCTTCCATTAAAAAATTTTCTCTGGAGGTCAAGGGAGAACGGACGACTAGGAATTTGAACGGGACAGTTCTGTTCAGAATGTTCTGTTTAAACCGACGCCCTAAATCTCTCCCCGAAGTCACCGATTAGAGTGTTTAATTCTACTCGTTGAAAAGGACAACCCTTCAACAAGAGTGGGGTTTTCAAGTACAGGACCAACCTTACATATACGGTCCGTCAGAACAAAACCAGTTGAACTCAAAAGATAACACTTGAGTGATTTTTCGTGTTGTGTCGATTACCCTTGTGGGACTTGGTGTGACCGATTACGTTCGTCCGTTCGGGATTCTTTATTTTGTTAAACGAATTTTTATTAAAGACTACTAACGGTATTCTACTTTAACATCATTACTTTGTATCAGGATTATTAAGGTGTAGGAAAGTGTACAGGGAGGAAAGGTAAGTGTAACAATAGGATATTGTTTTAGAAACTACTTTCAAATTTTTATTTGTACTATTCTTGTATACAAAATTTACTTGATTTAATCACTCTAATGAGTCATTTAATTAAACGTCACCCATTAGTAAATTCCTTTAATTTTATTACGAATTGTGTCAAGACATAAAATCGTCAAATTCGGAAGAAAATTTGGTTAATTATAACCACTAAATCCTTGTGAACCCCTGTTTGTACAAGTTGAACTCCTTGTTTCGTGGACTTATTAAATTCACAACAAAACGACTCCATCTCGTTTTGTAAAGTATGTACTTCATTGATAAAGTAAAAATCCGTTTCAAACTAATAACTTTGAAACCTACGAATAAAATACATTATAGTTGTCTTTAGGAGTCGGATATAACGAATGTACGAAACAAAGGAAATGTATTGACCATAAACATAAAAATCTACCTAAAGGAGGTTTTACTACAATTTTCGTTGAAATTAAGAATAATTACCGGATTTTTCTTACACTCCTTTATAGAGATTTAGTTTAATCAAAAAGTATTTTATAAAATCCTACATACTTGAGGTTATAATAAAATTAAGTACCATCATTTTCAAAAAAAATTTAAATCAAATTATTCTGTATAACGAACGTGTTTATTTTTAGTGTCCTGGGATACTACCGAACTGTAGATTTAACGATTCCTTTTCTTTTAGTAATTTAACATTATCTTCTCCTTGTATAAAGAGTCTAAATCTTAGTATTAAAAAAGGAATGACATACCAACCTTTTATCAGCAGAGGGGACATAGGTAAATTTTACACAGAGGGTTTCACGTTCTAACCTCAACTGACCATTAGTTAAATTTCCTAAATATTAGGCTTCATTAACACACTCGAACCGTAAGTCCGGACCGAGGGTCCATTAAGCGAACCCGGACTCTCCAGTGATTGACGGTCAATTCTACCTTAGAAAAAAGGTTAACCATTGTTACCCTTCCCCCGATTAGAAGGTCATCGACTTTGAAACATGGGCCGGGAAATAGAACTCTTACGATTAGGAGGCAGACTCCTAAACAGGGACGTCACAACCGTGGTTCTAAATTCCCTTCTATGGAGGAAAATTTACGGTCGGTACCAGAGCGAAGGGTGAGCTGAAGTCGTGGGGTATCTAACAATCGCAGACACCGACCCCTGGTTTCCTTGTCCCGAAACGTTCCAGACAAACGGTTGACGCAATGGAGCCCCCCTTTCTGTCGGGGGTTGTCGGTGTTTAGTGGAAGCCACTTCTAAGAGGTTTCACCTTGTTTAAAGGTTTGAGCGTAATAGAGTGTAGGGACGCCCTCTCTGCCGGAGGTGAATGGGCGATGGCCCTCTCTCGTCGTCAGACGCGCAGGGCGGCGCAGGGCCTCTCTAAGGGTCGCTTGGCTCTGCGCCTGACGTGGCGGCCGCGGGCTCTTCGGGCCCGGCTCTCCTGACGCCCCGAGGGCTCCCACGGTTCAAGGCTCCCCCCAGGTTCCCGCGCGTCGCCGGAGGCCTTAGATCGGCAGTGACCGCCAAAGAAAGGCGAGATGAGGTCGAAAGAGCGAGCGAGAGCGTGAGAGAGAGAGGAGGGAGCGAGAGTAGGGAGAGAGAAGGGAGCCGAGGCTGAGACACACCCCTCACTGCACTGCAGTCGTCTCTAAGGTGGTTTGAGGTGACGTGTCACCGCCCGCGCGCCCGCCCGCCCGCCGGCTCGGCCGTCGCGCCGCCCGCTAGGTCCTCGCTCGCGCCGCGAGCCCTCCCGCGCCCCCCTCGGTCGTCCCCGCTGCCCCTTCGGCCGTCCTCGCCCTCCACGTCCGGGCGCCCGGGCCCTCGGCCCTCGGGCTCCTCCTCGGGCCCCTTCCTTTGGTCCTCTCCCTCGGCCCGTCCCGCGAGCCTGTCCGCGTCTGACTCGTCGTCCGCGCTCGTGAGGGTGACACCTTTCCTCCCGCTCTTCCCTCCTACCCTTCCTCCTCTTCTTTTCCCTTAGGCGCGGTTTGGCCCTCGAGAGTATTTAGTCTCCCCTTCCCGTTCCCGCAGCCCCTCGGCAGCCCCTTTGCAAGACCTCACACACACACACACACACACACACACACACACACACATTTGGGCCTGCCCTTCCCTCCCTCCCTGTCTCTTTCACCGGATTCTTTACCTTGTTTCCTGTCATGCGGACCCAAACAAACCCCCGCTCCGAACGTCCCACACTCAAACTTATACGGACACACACTGGCAGAAAGTCCGGAACGTGCCCACTCCTTTCTCAATCGAGTATCTATCGTCCCTAACGCCTCCTTCCGTCCTTCGACCTCTCTTCCAACGCCCTACCCCCTCTCTCCTACCGTCTTCTTTAGACCTTTTCACCCTACTCGTCCCCCCAGCCACCCTACCGACTCAAACCCTTCTTCCATCCTCCCTCTGTCGATCTTCCCTCGATGGCCGAGCAAGAGGCTCCTTCCGGGTCGTGGCGGCCGCCGCTGTGGCCCGGCTCCAGTTCCGCTCACCTGGCCCCGCGTGTCGTGGGCCACAGACGCGCGTCCACCCGTGCCGGCGCGTGACTGGCCACACGTGGCTCCCTAACGCGACCTGTTCCGAGGCCACGAGTACCTGAGATCTTAAAGGAGACGACATGAATGTGAGTTGTTCAAGTGAGGCCCAGTGCCGATAGAGTAAAAAATTTTACTGCTCCAATTCCAAGGACCGCCCGTACCATAATTTAACGTTCCCTACCGTCACCCCCACCCTTCCCTTCGAGGGGAGTTTGGGTGTAAATGAGGATTTTTAGCTTCTTGCACACTTTTGTCTTCCCATTTTTGTCTTCCCCGTAAACGGGGAGCGAGGGGCTTCGCACGGGATGAAGATTTGGGACTAAAAGGCTAAAGAACTGAGGTCGTTCCCGAACACAAAACCACCGGTCTTCTATAAAAGCGACACGGGACGGAAACTCACCATCTTGATATTTGTGGTAAGCGACCTTCTGGTCCACCCTTCCGAGACGGTCCGTTTAACCTGTTTCAAGAAAGTCAGAGATCCCGTAGGACAATCACATCCAAAAACCTTTCACACCCTTTTGTTGGTGTCGAGGACCAGGATATAAGAGTGGTTATAATAAAGGACGTATCCTCGTTTTGAGTTGGTCCGGGTGGTACTCTCTCCGGGGGGTAGAGAGCCAGAGTCCTCTCCTATTTTAGGGGAGATTTTCAACATAACGAGAAGGATGTAGTTATATCGTTGAGAGCGTTAAAATTCTTTTATATTACTGCGGCCCTCTTACACACACTTTATATATGTAGAAACTTTCGGACCGCAAATTTTATTGGGTCCAGTGGTATATCCACGACCCGAAAGGGATGTAAACCCTCGACAGACCTTATACAATACACAAAAGAACTTAATGAGGCACAAAACTTAAGTAAACTCAATCGTCATTTTTGTCCGTTTGTTTGAACGAGTTAAACAAAACTCACGATTTAGGGAAGTGAAACTTTGTCGATTGTCAGCTGTCTACCTGAGTAAAATACCTTTCCCAATCGGAGAAGTCGGTCCTTCTTTTGACTGCTCTCCAGATCTAAAAATTCGGTAAAGATTGGAGGTGTATTGTAGGCACTTTTGAGTTTGAAAGAGAGAAATGGCCACCTTTAAGTTCTGTCAAAATAAATTCCCCTCTCTTTACTCCCCCTTTACGGGTGCACGACAAAAATGAAAATAAAGGGGAGACAGAACCTCCTAAAGATAAAGACTAAAGACTTTAGCACGACTCCGTTCTTTTAGTTTAAAGAGGTTCAGAGTGCTGACTTTAGATTCCAGTGTTGTATAGTGTATTAAATCAGGTTCTTTCTGTAAAAGGAGAGATGGGTAGTTTCTAAAAAACGGCGAAGGGGTCGGGGGACTCAATACCCAATTACAGACGGAGGAGGAAAAGAAAAGTAAAAATATCTCTAATTCTCTGCGAGTCTCGTCTTGTCGGAGCGGAAGTAGACCTCCGTTCCTACCTCTTAGAGTGCCTTTTTACCCCTTTCTCACTCTTTTGGTCTCTGTTCTCAGTCTCTGCGGGCCCCTCTCCTCCCTTTCTCTTTCCCTGACGCGATCTCTCTGCGCGTCTATTCGCGCACGGTGGGGGAGGGGGAAAGTCATAGGGCTCCAAACGTTTGGGCCCGACCTACCTCCCCGAGACCCTTCGAGTGTGAGGGGAGCGGGGGGAAGACAGACCTCAGAGCGGGCGGTTCCCGACCAATTGGGGTCAGGGCCGGCGGCGTCTGTGGCGCGGCTCGAAAACCCAGGAGCGGAGCGGGTCGCGGTCACGTCGACTTCACTCGTCGACCACCCTTTACGTTTACCGAGGACCTCTTTATCTTCTATGTCTTACTAAGAGTAAGGGAGAAGCTCACACACCTTCCTCGACCTGTATGCAAAGTGCGAGGATTAGGAAGAAAATGTAAAAATCAGTATGAGGATAATTTGTTGATTAATTACGGGTCTTGGTGGTCCCTTATGTAATCCGTACGTCTCCTTTCCGTCCCACGACCACACACACACACACACACACACACACACACACACACGATGTTTGGTGGCTCGACCAGATTCTACACCTAAAGTCCAAAAAGAGAGCAGCCTCGTCTTTACCTTCTCACCCGGGACCGCTAACATAAATCTAAGGCTAATGAAGTTTAATCTTCCCCCACCTCCCTCGCAAGTTCGTTTCGTTCGTTAAGGGACGGGACATCTACATTTGTTCTAACATCGTAGTTTCCATGGTCGAGGAATTCCCGGTCTAGAGGACCGACCCTCGGCACCACCCCTCTGTGACTGGAATATAGTCACTTAAAGTTCCTACAATGTGAAAATGTATTTGTTGGGGTCGCGGGTAGCGGACCACTCTAAGTGACAAGATCTTATAGAATTTTTTTAAAAAGGGGGTCTTCATTTACAAGAAAAGTTAAAAGGTTTTAAAACTTGATACAGATTTCTATTATTGGAAGGTAATTTGGACACGTGATGTGGTAAAAGGTGGCGGGTAAGGAAGACAGAAAAAACTACTAGTCCAAATTACACACACACACCCCCCCCCCTGTCTCTTAATCTGTATTCCGTTGGGGGGAGGGGGTTATTTAGTCGAATCCTTTTCGCCACGATCAATGTACCCAAGTTTTTTCAAGACCACTCTAAGACTTAATACGGGGAGGGAGATTATGAAACTTTGTTCACTGTCTTGTCAATCTTATTCCTCGTATAACACTTCAAGTCCCTCCTGTATCATAAAACACTAGTTTCGTCCCGTTTTGGCTCCTGTTTACACCCCACTAGAGACGGTTGAAGGAGAGTGGGTTCTCAATCCTAAATCCTTTCCATGTCATAATAAAAGTTCGGGCGTCACTGACCGACCGACGTACGATGGTAAATGAAAAAAGTGAGACCTAATACTAAAGTCGAGACCGTTCGTTAAAGGGGTCGAGGAATAGACTTTTGTTCGCTCATACATTTATGGTTACCGATTTCTACAAATTGACGGAGTTTGTAATAACTAAACAACCGACAAGATTTAAAAGAGGGTCAGGTCCAGAGCAAAGGTTTAAATAAGTCCTCCAGACTAGGATGGAGGCTACGATGTTATGTTATTAACAAAAACAAAAACAAAATATTCCCACAATTTCTACTTGGTTAACTAAACGTATATTTAATTTTAATGCTACACAACGAATAAGGCCAGAAAATATTAGTAAAGCTTTAATCATGAATTGGTGAACTCGATTTTCTTATATAGTTACAGACATAACTGAGTGATTACTTAATGGATTAATTTTGCAGAGGACTATAACCCGAGACCTTTCTAACAGTTTAGTTCCGTATAATCCCCTCTCTACCAATAACCTTCCCCTTGTCTGGTTCCAGACCTTGAGTCTTGCCTCAAAGGCCACTAAAGTTCAACATTAAAACCTCGTGCCCGGGAAGAGACAACAATCACTAAAACACGAATAAACATTTATTTACTTCACCTTCTTCGCGAGGCCTCCGGCGGCAGCGAGTCCGGCAAACGACACCGTCCTGAAAGGTCGAGCCTGGATCTTCGCGAGTTAGGACCCCGGTCGACCCGGTCGCGCCCTCCACACACCGGGGCGGCCGCCGGACCGGTCGGGCGAGGACAGGAGGGCGGAGCGGCCGGCCGACCGTTCGCCTCCGTCGTGAGAGAGCCGGGCTTCGCTCTCGACCTTTATCTCGGCTGAAAATTATCTATACGATTGACTCGTGAATGGAAGCAGGACTCTTAACCTTATTTTCCATCGAGAAGAATTCTCTCCGCCACGTTTCCGTGCGATCCTCAAGTCTTGTCCGACCGCCGCCCTTTAGACATCGGACCCCCGAGCGGTTGTAGGGGAAAGTAAAGTTCGTGAATAACTAAAGGACAACAGTAGAAACCGCTGCGTCTTCCTGTGAACTTTCTTAAAGACTACCCCGAGACTAGACTCTTTCCTCCACTGGACGGGTCCGCGAGTGGTTTTAAGAATTAATGGTGTAGTTGGCTAGAAAATTTTAGGGAGTAGGGTGGAGGAAGGGGGCACCGTTGACTCAAATGAATAAGACTTGAAAAATTAATAAGTCTTTGAAGGAAGGGAGAGTAACCGAAGGGAAAACGTCGCCAAAAGTTATGCTCAGAAGGGAAGGGGGAGGGAAGGGGGTGTCATCCCAGACATATAACTAGGGGGACTGGAAACCGCGGAGACCCGGAAGGCTTTAGAGAGTTAGAAAAAATCTAAACTCCAACCTTCAGAGGTGGGAGAGGTGAAACACGTGTGAGAGTCTCTATCCTTCTCAATGTGTCTGACGGGAGTTCGGGTCCCCTACGTTGTCTACGAGGGAAAAGTCGACACAGAACTTGAGACTTTACGGACGGACAAACGCGAACCTAGAGAGAGAGAAGACGTAAGGAGAAAGTTTCGTCAAACTTACCAACACAGGTACACGGGTGTTGTAGAGGTGGATGTCAGAAATGGTTTACCATTTATTTCTCCTTGAGTACGACATCTAACCATATGTCTAACGTAATCCTTAGTCTTAGGGGTCAAAGTCTTAAGGAGTAAGTTGAGACCAATAGTAGATGTAAGTTAGTAAGGTTCGTCCTCTGGGAGTCCTCGGACGTAGAACCTCGTAGTCCATTTCGGCGTCCTTTTTCTTATTAAAGTCCCAGTAAAAGAATCTTACGATCAATACAAAGACTCAAAACAAACGTTGGTGGATAAAAGTTATATACGTCTCAATCCTTTTTATACAGTTGTGCCAACAACCACAATTTCTCCTCTTTATTGGAACCCGAGTTGTCACTTTTTCTCTGGGGGTTACAGGTGTTTAGAGTCACCAAACTAAAACAAATATTATCACCCTCATTTATTCTGTGTTTGACGGAATATACAAAATACACGTGGATGACTAGACTCAGGGGTAAATTTCGTCGATATGTCTTAAAGAAAATTAAAGAATACCACTACAATCTTTCATCTCGGTATACTGTACCACTTGACCCCCATTTGGGGAACTCAACTACGAAAGACATTCGAGTCCCCAAATTATAACAAACGCCTACTAGAAAAATCTGGGAGACGACCCCAAACAATCAAGAGTGGTCTGAAGTGTAGTAACAAACTTAGATGGAAGTAACGTCGCGTTCAAGCTAATGACAGGACTTCATCTGAAATGACGGCCGAATTAGAACCAAAAGTTTATTGTGTTTGGAAATTAAATTACATTTTTAGGAAGTCGAAAATGAAGGAAGTCTTGAAGACAAAACAAAACGTTCATTGTTATTAATCATAATGATATACATAAGGAAAAGGAAAAACTCCTCACCCAACACAGGTGATAGTGGTGGTGTCTATTGTTACATGTTTTTTGTTCGGGAAAAAACATATTATTAACCATGAACTTTACGTAGACTGAATCACAGTAGGATGTTTACATGGAACACGTGAATATCAAACGTCGTAGTCCTTATCGAAAAGAGTGTCTGTTATGCGAGAAACGACCCAAGAGTGAAGACCTCCTCACCGGAAATCTCGTTACTTCCGCCTTCCCCCGTAACCTCTGGTAGTCTGTGAAGCCGTCCTTGTGCGGACTCGACTCACTTCACTGACTCCGTCACCAGTCCCGAGGGTGGGACCGAAAGAGAAATTGACCTCGGGACTCAACGAGTGAGACCCTAGGGTTTCGTGAGTCATGCACACGCCTCAGGACGTAGCACCAGACGTGGTCCAACCGACAACCAGAGACCAAGTCACTACAAGAAACCAACATCAAGAGTATGAATGACAGTATTACAGGTGTGAATCCGAGACTGCGTAAATCCACTTTTGACGAGACAATCATTCGAGATCGTAAGTCTTCTTTACCCTGTTCACTCCTGAGTGGTCCTGAGTCTGTACAAATTTATCATAATTGACACATTTTCGAAGACCGAGAGGGTCGAGAGATTTGAAGCACACCTGGTACTCTTTTACGGAGACCGATTACTCCAGACTATTTAAGGTGTAAATTCTTTATTATCGTAAACATAACTCTTGTTTCACTTCAGTCCTTTGGACTATGTATGGTTTACCCAGACCGTTAAACTTAACGATTATTACCATTATCGATTATAAATATCTCACTGATCAAATAAAACGGTAACATAACTAGTAGTGTAAATAAAAAGTATGATTACAACATTCCATACATGACAGTAAAATGTTTACTCCTGTCACTTCAAACCTCACTAACATAGTAACCGTGTTCCAGTGGGTGGACTTTTCTCGTTCTCAAAGATTCGTGGCCTCACGTCTCACTCATCCTTTAATGAAGTATAGTGTATCCGTCCTTCACCGTGTCACCCTTAAACTTAGATCTAAACAGACAGAAGTCTCAAGGTTTACAATTGTTCATGTGACTATTAGTATTGACCTCTCAGTCTACGGAGACTCCCCTTCTTTATATTTTGAAGGTGCACCTTGTAAAGTCTTTTGTTTTCCTTTGACGTCTTTGTTCTTTTCGTTCATATAATGGACCCCTTATCTCTTTCTTTACAGACTTCACGCTCTCTCCTCCTTTTCTCTTAACTGACTTATTTTCTGTCGTCTTTCCGGTTTGAGGTCATAGACAGTACCCGGTCAGTAGGAGCCTTTCTCTTCCTTCAAGTCGCTACAAACACCTGTCATCCTTTTAATTGTGAATCCAACCAGACTCGGATTGTTCTGGGTCCTGAGATCAAATATTAATATCTTGGGAAAAGGGTCTCTAAGGTTCCCTCATATTTTATGGGTTTAATTTCGAACTCATCAAAACAAGGTCTTGGTTTCTCTCTACTTACCTTCCTGACTACTCATTCTCGTAGACACAACATTAGTCTTATTCTCGTTGCACGTTCACCTCACCCCTCACTTTAGATCTTTTTGGACAATCCTTAGACCAATAACACGATTCGACACGGTCCGAGTTTCCTCTTTACCTAAAGATGGATAGAAAGGGACGAAGACAGACCAAACATAGGATTCTCGAGATAATGACATCAGTTCAGTGAACTTTAAAATTTACTCTACTGAAGGACACGACTTCTTCTTTGGCACTCACCTCCCCACAGTCCTCCGTTTACTTCCCCTCTTTATTGTTAAGGTTCCTGTGACAGACACCCTTGTTGTGACCTGGTCAACGACCATCTTGTAATCGGTCCTTTCCTACGGTCCCTCGGAAGGTGGTCCTGGTAAAGTAGTGGAGTCCGGGTAAGGACTGGGGTTTCGAATAAGGGTTAAGTTCAAGTAGAGAAACAGTTTTTACTCGGTGGTAACTAAGGTACACCGGAAAAGGCCTTCCCTCTCTATGTATATTCACATACGTACCTCAGGGTTAAAATATATTCTTTTTTTTTTTCCTTCTTAGTCAGGTCAAAGGATAAAAGACCGTTACTTGTAGAGTAGGGAAGCCCTACACACATCTTATTCCTTCGTACTTCTCATTCAAGTATTTTTCCTTTCACCGTACACTCAAGTAAAGTTCGCCCTAGAGTTGAGTAAGACAGTGTCCTTAGATCTGAGAGAGGCCTTTTACGGTACCATAAAAACTTTCTTTTTAAAACTCCTGTGTATGAGAATAAAAAGTAGAGATAGGACACCCAGAGTGTCATAAAAAAAGGATTTGTCCCTTCTCTTTAATCCGAAGTTTCCTTATTTCTTGATCTTTCCTTGACCTTCTACGGGAGGAGGTTACAAATTTAATGAGGGTCTTTCTATTAGTCAATAAGAAATGTCGTATCTCGTGTAATTCCAGATAACCATTACGTAAACCTACGAAGTGTTAAAGTATATATGTGACACATAGACAGACTTCTCTGACTATAGTACAGTTCATCGAGGTCACTTATCTCCCGTACTTATCTCCTGGAAAGATTTACAAAGTATCCAGAAAATAGGAGTTTCTTGATACACTTTTATAATAATCGAAGTAAATTATCTACATGTTGAAATAGTACCTCTGAAAATCTCTCAATAGGGACCAACACGACGTACCGCGACCTTCTTGATTTAATTTCTACTTCAGTCTTTTAAGACGCAAGTTCCGAAAGGATCGTCTGTGTAGTGAAGAACCCCGACCAATAGTAGAAAGACAGACTCATTTCGTGTGCAAACAAACATTGAGATAGACAGGAAGACAAACAGACGGACACTCATCAAATAGAAAATTAGGTAGTTAAATAGAGGAACGACCGAAAAATTATGTGGTATTCAATTGGTCACAACTACTTTAAAGTGGGAATGGTACTCACGATGAACTCGTCTAACTCTACCAACAGTATCAAAAGTTTATAGTACACATCGATTGTCACGACGGTGACAAATTCACGGCATTAAAACAAGAATACACCATTGACATGTGTATGGTGTGGAAAACAGTGTTCCCCTGGTGGAGGTGAATAATCGTGCAAACTATAAATACGACAGGGAACCCTCCTACAACTAGTAAAATAAGTACAGTGAGTACTACGACATTGTTGACGGGAAAACAAACCTACACACAAAAGAGTGTTTACATAAATCAAAACAAAGAGTTCGGACTGAAGTTCTATGACTTCAGTGGCTAAGTGAAATATTACAAATTTAAAGGACTTTATTTTACAACCTCATTATAACCCGGTTCATACTAAAAGGTACGTAAAAAGAATAGACCTATCTTTACAAGAAGGGAAAAAATTTAAGTGTATAAGGTGTTAAACCACCCCCCACCCCTCAACAAAAAGGACTTACATTGGTTTTCCTAAGAATAAGTAAAAGAAAATAAAAAGGAAGAAAAGACAAACCGACACAATACACCGTACACCCTTGAATCAAGGAACTGGTCCCATTCTGAACACGGGAGACGTAACCTTTGTACCTCAGGGTCGGTGACTTGGTGGTCCCTTCAGGAAAGTAAAAGAAACAAAAACTACAAGTGAGAGGAATAAGAGGGGAGGTAATAAAGAAGAAATAGAGTGTCTACGTAAGAGACCTTCTCTTGTAGAAAGAGAGAGTGTCGTGTCCTCTCGTCGACACTTAACACACCCAATTTCGACGGACGAAAGTCAAGAAATAAGAAAAACGGTGTCAACCGTTGAGTATGAAGAAAAAGGTTTCGTAATTACAGTAAGATGACCAAAGACTAAATGTCTTTAGTTCATCCCAGATGTTTTCAGTTACTTTTACTTTTATTACGAAAAAATAGACCTTCGTAAATAAATAACGAAAGAATATAAAATCTTTCTCCTGTATTTAGTATGAGAAGGGAGTAGAAGGTAGGAAAGGTTTAGGTGTTCTTATACACCTTATGTCTCTTTTTTTTTTAGTGTTCTCCTTTTCCTTACTGAGTTGAGTTGATTTTACTCTTCTTTCCTCTCCTCCTTAGATTCTAACACCAAGTTGTTCTACTAAGTCAATTAAACCATCTAAGTAAAACACCATTAAACGATTCGACTCGAGACCTACTACCTTTACACAAAGATCTAGAAATTACCCGTATTTGACTCAAATTTTTCCGGTTGGTTTAGAAAATTAATATACGTTTACTAGTGTCTTTTTCTTTTCTCTCTACCGATTTGTCTACACCATCCCACGTCCCAACCCGTTTCTACTCTCTTATAATCTCAGCCGACGAAACGTTTAACTAAATCCTCTGACGACTCAGAAAACGAAGGGTCTAATTTAAATTTATCATAATGTAAAAATTTATCTTTTAAATGAAGACTAAAGTCTACTTCAATTGTAGAGTGGAGAAATTGTAATAAACATAACATTTCTTATGGCACTAAATCAAATTTACAACGATAGAATCAAAAAAGGAAATTTATGTAGAAAACCTCTAAACTTTTTTTCATTCTTTCATGTGATGAGGGTCCGGGAAGGTTCCTGATAAAGTGAATTTTCGACGTCAGGTAAACGACTCGATCAGGACTGGAGTCTTTAGAGGACCTCATACTTTTTACCGTTCCTCCTCCTAAACCTAGCCCAAGTTCCGACGAGAACAAAACGCAATAATGGTTTGGTCGTTTGGACTTAGAATGTGTCCATACCTATAAATACTCTCAAGAAGGGTTTTCCCATGTAGGACCTACGAGGTTCAGACCTCCAGTATATCGCGGTCATCTTACTCCTCACAAGACCCTTTCGCCTCGAACTCCTTCCTTCGACCCTACCTTCATCACTTTGGAAGATCCAAGGGAGAGAAGATAATGGTCCACGCCCTTAGAAACGACGGGGGAGTCCTTAGACGAAGACATAAGACAAATGATGACTACCCCAGTAACAGGATACGTCCGGACCGATGCGGGGTATCTATCACCTTCCGTTTCTGCACTAGCCACCTCAGTTTCTCAACCCTCTTTTTTGTTTTCGGTGGGAAAGAAACATTTTAATTTTTTATGTATATAATAGAGATTTTATCCTACTTAATGACTAGACCTATTTTAAGTACCTAAAATTAACTAAGTAATACAGACTAAAGGGTGGAGTCCACTATTCGTCTATAAATTTTTGACACTTTAACTACAATAAGACCTAGAAGTTTTGTTGACTATTGGTCCGACACTATATTATCGGTGTAAAAAAAAAAGAAATGATGATAATCCAAAATCAACTTGACTTTTTCTAGAGTGAACAACGTTCAGTAACTGACACCAAAATTAATAATAAAACTTGATACTTAAAAAATAAGAACGGTCTTAAAAAAAGGAAATTTAAACTCAAGTATGGATGTATTTTTGTGAATACTCTTAATTCGACAGTATTTTGTAAATTCTTTCGATTTAGTCTATAAAAATAAGATGAATCTTCATTTTGTTAATTTGAAATATTATCTCAAAACGAAGTAACTTAAAAATAGGAAAATTTAATTTTTTGTCAAATTTTATCAGTGTACTAATACTTATATAAGAGGGACAGATATGAAACATAAGATATGTATCTCTTTACTGATACACAAATTTATAAGGGAGGAAATTTATCTCGAGGTACATTTCATAATACTAAAATTTATCCGGTGGGACATATTTACATACAGATTTATAAATACATGTATATATGTATGTAATATATAGTTGTAAAGGACACTCAGGATAGACGAATATTAAAACTGTTGTTTCTGTTTATTTCTTATTCTATTTATTATTAGTTTAACCCTTTCGAGAAACTGAGTAAATTTCTTGACTTTATATTTAATAAAATATAGTGAATGTTAAATAAAGAGTTTATACAACATTTGAGCACATTACGAATTCAAGACGTGTTTTAAATTGACGTATGGAGTAAATCATATCCTATTACGAATTCACATTTTTATTACGGAATATAAAAATGTTTCGTAACACTTCATAACTACTTGACATTCTCTTATTCGTTAGGTCAAGTCTGAGAGGGACGTCGAGGATGGGGATTAGAGAAGTAAGTATCTCCACTAAAAGGATATTATCATTATCGATCAATCTTATATAAATTATTTCCTAACCGAGAATTAAATTTATTCTCATTTCAGGGGTACCATTCTAAGAATCATTCCCAATATTCCCTCGAAAAATAAAAAGGAGGGGTTCTTGTGGAACCGTGTCAATGTACATTAATTTTTTCATATACCGAAATTAGACTTCGACTGAAAAGAAACCTTATTACAACCACTCTCCATTACTTTTGGAGGAACAGAGTCCGGTCAATTTTTTTTATTCACTGTACCAGAACCATCATATTTTACTATACAACTTTATAAAAATCTACCACATGGTACACGGTCAAAGTTAGTGATCTAACAAAACCGGGACCCTTCCATTTTTATCAGGGAAAAGTAAGTAGGTTTATCAGACAGTTTCCTCGACCCATTAATAACATAACATGACTTTGACATAACTTTCATGTCGTTCAAACTTTAAGTACTTTTTAAAATAAAGAGGGATTCTTGTAATTTGAGAAGACCCAATATAAGAAACCGATGAATGAGAAATAAAAATAAAAAACGATGAACGAAAATTTTAAATAAATATGCTTCTCTTTAATCTTTAGACTAAACAACAGTAGGCAGTATTCCTTCTCTTTTAAGGATTCACTAAACCGTTGTCGAACGATTCACCCAATAGAACATTTTTTTGTCTTCTTTTTGTTGTTGTTTTGTGGTCCATCTTACTGTCCCGGGTAATCACTTTCAGATTTAATTCATTATAAAACTTTCTTTCCGACAAAATAAAAAAAAATTCATATGTACATCGATACTTTAATTTTCTGTGAATGAGAAACCTTCCTTTCAATACTCGTTGGATCTATCGTATAATTTTTCGTCTCTGTAATGAAACGGTTGTTTCTAGGTAGATCTGTTCCGATACCAAAAAGGTCACCAGTACATACCTACACTCTCAACCTGACCCTTCTTTCGACTCGCGGCTTCTTAACTACGAAAACTTGACATCACAACCTCTCCTGAGAACTCTCAAGGAACCTGTCGTTCCTCTAGGTTGGTCAGGTGAGATTTCCTCTAGCCAGGACCCACAAGAAACTTTCCTTACTACGATTTCGACTTTGAGGTCATGAAACCGGTGGAGTACGCTTCTCAACTGAGTAACCTTTTCTGAGACTCCGACCCTCCCTAACACCCGTCCTCCTCTTCCTCTGTTGTCTCCTACTCTACCGACCTACCGTAGTGGCTGAGTTACCTGGACTTAAACTCACTTGAGGTCCTCGACCACTACCTGTCCCTCCGGACCGCACGACGTCAAGTACCCTAACGTTTCTCAGCCTGTGATGACTCACTGACTTGACTTGACTTGACTGACTTGGACCCAATCCGAAGATTCACGACGCATGAACTCGACGAACACGGTGAAGTCGAATTAAAAACATTGTCTCTTCTTTATTTATACATCTATTCGTCTTTCTCTGTTTATGTACTTAGATTAGTTATCGAGACTCTCGAGTAAGTTTAATCAGTCTTCAAAATATAAAGATAGTTAAAGGATGTAAAAACAGAAGTTTTATCAAAACTATAATTATGTCACAGTTTTATTTTTATTAGTTTTATTTGACATATGAAGTATACGACAAACCAGTTTCTAAATTTCCAGAATAAATTGTTTGAGAAATGAAAATGGTCATGAGAACTCTTTATTCCTTACATACATTGATAAAGATAATATTTCTACTTTTTGTAATTTAATGGATTTAAAGGTTTACTAATAGATCTGACGAACGTAATAACAACGACGGGTCATGTACGGACATTCGAAACCCTCCGGTATCCGATTTATAACAGTTAGAGACACAAGGATCGTGTCAAGGGACTATAGTTGTTAACGACAACACCTAGTTTGACTGTTTGGTAGGAACACTGCTTTTATTAGTCCTGACTTTTACTGGACAGACCGTCAAAACTATTATTATTAACGTAACCTGACAACAAAACCGTTGAATCAAGTAATTTTTTTGAAAAAATTCAAAACACAAAGTGACTTCAGTTTAATGGGCAGAACCCAGACAATATACCTAGAGGTTTATACAGAATGAATATGGTCCGTTATGACACCCTGAGAAAATACAGGAAAAGGAATTGTAATAAAAAGTCAATTTATAAAGTAATTAAGTCTGATTACGAAGAGAGTAAGAGGTCTAACTTCATTAGTCGAAAGGAAAAGTACATATATACGAAGCCTACTACTATTATTGAGTTTACATCACCCATATGACACGATTCGTTAAATACAACAACCATGATAATAACAGGGGTAAAACGTCTATTCTTTTGATTCTGAATTTCTCCCTGTCATTGAAAGAATTCAAGAACTTTTTTTGTCTCACTCGTTTATCGATGTTCGACCCTACGTTTGGGTCGGTGTACGGACAGACTGAGGTCTAGGTTTACATGTGTGAGGTTGACGGAGACAGTTACTTCTCATATTAAAATCGAGCACGTGAAAAGTCCTTGAAGTATTAATATTAATCTTCGGAACCCCCATAAAAGAACCTATTGTCGATACCCTTTCCGAACCCGTACTTTTTTTGTAGGTTATAATTGTTTTGTGTTTAATGTAGTCCTTTGTAAGTAATACGTAGAATCATAGAACCCCTGTATCCTTCATCAGTGTTATCCATTTACACTTGTACTGTTATCCGAAACTTATATACATGACAGTAATTGACAGTAGTAAAATAAATTTAGTAGAAATCTTACTCTCTCAAATCGAAAGTCGGACCGAAACCACTCTTTGTGTTCTCAGATACATGGTAACGTAGGTCAGAAACGTACGTGAAGGGTTTACAGATTACTCTAAGGAGAAGACTTAGACCTCTCCTCCGGGCAAAATAAAGTCCCCTGAAGTCTTAGTCGAAGAGACGAGGGCAGGACTAGCGGAGAGTAGAAAGACAAATATAGGTTCATAAGAAACTGTATGTAAGATGTCAATCACTGTTTTATTAACCTTTAAACGAAGTCCGTTGTATAACCCTACTTAGTAAAGTCAAGTTGGTTATTTGTTGACAGTTACTGTTCAAGGAACGGACCTTTCCATTGGTTGTTCTCCCTTTTCTTTTCATGTCCTTTCGTCCACTTTTCACTTGAAATTTGTGAAATATTGAAACAAATTCCAGGCTAGACAAATGAAAGAGGGTCCGTCCCGTGTGCCTTCCTTTACTGTGTGCGGTCTGTTGACGGTGATTTAAGGGCGACATGGAACAGTTCAACCCCGGAGTGGTAAAAGGTCACTTTACAGAGAAAAGGTCGTGTTACAGGGGGATCGTGTCTTGTTTTAGTTCACAGAAATCACCATTGATCCGTCGAGACAAAGTCTAATCAATACGGTCCAAAGAAAGAAGAAAAAAGGAGGAAAAAGAAGAAAAGATGTCCTATCTGAAACATATTTTGTCGAAGTAAAGGACCTCCGAACAATTAAAATCGTAGTACCTTAAAAAAATCAGTTACACTACCGAACAAATAGCTATATGGGAAGGAAAAGGACCGTTTTGCTTCCGTGAGTCGTCGCAAACAACTGACTTTCTGACCGACACTATTATAATGAAGACAGACAAAAGATTCATCCACAAGACCCAGAAGTCTATACGTACCTTAAAAGACATCTTAGTATTCTACGTCTCCGACCTTCTTAGGAGTTTCTTATAAACTCGTTAGGGAGTAACTATCTATTTTTTGACTCTGGGTCTTTCCTATTCTCTTGGTAGGTTCTAGTGTACGTACGAATAGTCTAACAACCCTGTCCATGGGTCACGAGAAAAGACCGGACGAGAAGTCTCGTAGTGACATGTTGGAGAAGAAAACCGTAAAAAGAACTACTCCACTCAAGATTTTATCACATGTTGAGGTCATAAAGTAGGACATAACAGGGTACACAAGAGTGCACAGGAAGACTACCTCATATCAACTTACCACCGGGGGATTTTATGTGCCGGCGTAGGATTAGAGATCTTGGACACTTGCAGTTAACTAAACCTTCTTTCCATAAACTTCAACATCAACTCTAGAACCATACTACTCCAGTAGGACCTAATCGACCCGTCTAGATCTCGGTCACCGTTCATAGAAATATAGGTCCCGTCTCCGACTGACTTCTCTTGTGTCTCCCCTTCTACTCCCCTTCTACCTCCACCTCTAACCCTACCACACCGGTGTTCGGTTTCTCCCGTCCGGCACGTCTGGTGGTGGTCTCCGATCTTCTCCACTCTCTTTTAAGTTCTCGGAGACCTCTTCCACATTGTGGAACTATAGACTGAAGACCGGAGGGTCTGACACGGTCGTATCTAAAAACACAAGTCACTGGGTCAGACGCTATTAAACAACGTCGTCGGCGTCCTTTATGTACCCCTTCTCGAATAAGATCGTGACGACGACGAGGACGACGGTTCAGTGAAGTCAGCACAGGTTGAGACACGCTGGGGTATCTGCCGTCGGGTGGTCCGAGGGGGCAGGGACCCTAAGAGGTCCGTTCTTGTGACCTCGCCCAACGGTAAAGGAAGAGGTTACGTACTTTCCCTTTTCACTTTCCCTTCAGCGAGTCAGCACAGATTGAGAAGCGCTGGGGTACCTGACGGCGGATGGTCCGAGAAGACAGGTACCCTAAAAGGTCCGTTCTCATGACTTCACCCCACGGTAACGGAAGAGGTTAAGATCGTGACCGTAATATATTTATTGTAGTATCTTACCTACAGGAAAGATAGTAGGGACCGATCTGTGTACGATTCCCTACACCCAAAGACGACTACCCTCCTCTGTCGACTTCCCGGAGTCCCTCTCTACTTACAAAAAAACCCACACACTCTGTCTGTCCGTTATTACTAGAAAGGTGTTTTTTGTCCCTAAATTAAATTTTTTTAGGGGGTTTCTTTTCAACCCTTGTACTCCAGTTTCTTTCACTTCCTGACTCTCTCTCTCTGGTAAGGAACGAAACACGAGTCAGAGAAACCTGAACCACAGGAGTGTGACGAATGACCGATGAACACCCGAGAAGAGTGACCCGATGAGGGGAGTGAACATGATTAAGAAGAGGTTGGAGACAGAGGGGAGAAGTCCCGAATAAGGGATCCGGATTGAGGGTGGGGGTCTAATTAGACAACGTTCCTCTCTTCCGACTAATATTGAGAGACAACACACACACATACGAGTCAGCACAGACTGTGAAACACTGGGGTACCCGACATCGGGCGGTCCGAGGACACAGGCACCTTAAAAGGAACCGTTCTTATAACGTCGTCCAACGGTAAAGGGCGAGGTCCCCTAGGAGGGATGGGTCCCTAACTTGGCCAAAGAGAACACAGAGGACGAAACCGTCCACCTAAGAAATGGTGACACGGTGGACCCTTCGGGGATTGAGTAGTAAAGAGACAAAATCATTATAACTAGAGGTGGGGGAGGGGTTGACAAACAAAATAAAAACTGACACGACATCCGGTGCGTCCCAGAAACTGGTCCTTAGTTTGGGTATGGGAACGTTACCTTCGAACCTCAGAATCGGTGAACTGGTGATCCCTTCAGGGTTATTGTGAATAGAAAATGACAGAATCTAGAATTGAAGTCCTCTTTTCAGTCACCCCTAAAGTACGTCCAAGGTGATATCGGGTTCCCCCTCCGGAATCCTCTCTCTCCTTGTAAGGAGGAAAGGAAGGACAGTATGAGGTAGTTCAGGTCGGTTCAAGTACTCGTCGTAAGACGCATCCATAAAAGGATTTCAGGGTCTACATAACCCTCTTCTTTAGGATTTTTATCTTCTTTTCTTTGAGAAGGTAGTTCCGACATAAAAAGAGTACTCAAGATATTCACCATATTACAAGATGAAAGATATCTCGGAAGACGATTATCAACCTGTACTAAAAGAAAAGAGAGTAATTTGATGAATTGGAAAGACACGGAGTTAAAGGAGATGACCTTTCACTCATTATTATCATGAAAGGAGTATTTAAACAACACTCTTACTCTACACAATTAGACGTATTTCGAAAATCTCGTTACGTACTCTGTATTACTATTGAGTTATTTGCAACTACAATAATTCAACGATTCAGTACAGGTTGAGAGACGTTAGGGTGTCTGACATCGGACGGTTCAAGGAGACAGGTACCCTAAAGGGTCCGTTCTTATGACTTCACCCAACAGTAAAGAAAGAGGTCCCTTAGAAGAGTTGGGTCCCTAACTTGGGAGTGGAGAATGTGCCCGTCCACCTAAGAAATGGTGACTCGGAATTCCCTTCGAACCTGTCATTTACAATCGATAGCAATAAACAATCTTTCTTTACAGAGACCAAGAACTGAAAATACTCCTACCTAGTGGGGATGTATGAGGGTTGGAAAACTAGTTAAAGAATTAAGAAAACCCATAGAAACGGGTCACTGTCGGTAATAAGGTCAAAGGAACTAACACCCCTCGATCTGATACTTTTTAGGTACCCGCATTTCCTTACACCATAGAAAGAAAGAGTGTGAGGGTAATCTCTTTATCTCTGTGACTGAACCCATTCATCCAGACGGAACACCAGAGTTTGAAGGGGAGTTCACTCGACCAGACTCCTGATCTGACTTACAGTCCTCCCTCGTTCAGTCAAAACTAAGAGGATCATTCGAGTCAGGAGATTGGATCAGACACAGTCATTATTTCAACTATCGAAACGAATAACAAACTGGGAAACAGAAGAATAACCAAGTTATGAAGAATAAACAACTTCTGGGAACTTTTGTAGTTGTACCGATAGTAACAAGTCCTTTTGCATCCCGTCTTACCTACCTTACAAAATAAATAAGAAAACAAACCGTCATGTGTCCTAGAAGGGACTCCGGGTGTCATGGATCAAGGGGCTGGTCCTTACCTTGGGTTCAGGGGAAGTAACTCTCGTACCTTAGAGTTGGTTACCTGGTGGTCCCTTCAGTGACCTCAGAATGAATTCCTTTTTCTTTTGATACAGATTCTTCCATGGAGTTCACGAAGATCCGTAACCTTCGTCTCACGTTCCAATCTTGGGTTTGAGGGGAGATGGAGATTAAGTGGGTGACTTGATTGAACGAGAGAACAGAAGGATTTTAAAATATTCAGTTAATCACTACTTTCTTGTAATCTTCAGTGAGGAAGTTTGGGTACACGAGGGACCTGTCTTCGGAAATTCATACATGGTTGCTAAGGTATGACGCCCTTTTTCTTTCAACACGTCACCTCCCTAGTATTTGTCTTCTAAAAATAAGAGCTCGTTCGTTTTACTTTTAAGTCGTTTAACTTCTTAGTTCTATTTCTGGAGTCTCTACTTTACCCCTGTGTTTGATACATTGTCACTTGTATTTTGTTTTAGGAGGGTTGTGAGTCCGTTAACGGGACCAGGACACCACTCAGTCTCAGTCGTTTTAAGAGGAAATTTTCTTTCACAAGTACAGACATCCTTATGTTTGTAGAACGTAGATGCATGATGAAATATGTCGTGTTTTACGGAAGTGTAGGCAGAGGAAGACACACAAAATATACTTGATATACTACAAACATTTCCTAATGTTGTTTATAACCCTTTTTCCTGTGAGACTCTGTATTTTTTTTTGGGTTTTGTTGGACTGAATATTAACCAGTCTACTATCTACAGATTAGGTTATTGTTAACTGTCAAGAGAAAATAGTGTAATGACAAAGATGGTGAAACCCACTACCAACCTTTTTATGAATTCGATGAAAAAAAAAAAAATTTGACAGAACCTCTGATACTGACAGTTGAGAATACTGTAACTTTTTCTTGAAAAGTAACAAATGGTAAAAACTTTTGTGTACTTAAGAAGATGGTCACGGACTTAAGTTTTCCGAAGGAAGATAACCAAATAATTACTCTCTGAACTAAATGAGGAAAAATATATCACCAAGTCTTATCCTCCTAACAGACGAATTAATATGAGTTCCCACAATATTTCTTACCAAGGTAACAATTCCCATCTTCTACATACTGACCTTTGTCTTTTAAACTTCCGAATTTTATTCAATCGACACCCAAAATAGTGTCTTTATTAGAACAAAAATCAGGAGTCCATACCCAATCATTTCTTTAATTGTGTCATGAATGTAGTGTTTACATGTACATAAAATCTTTCATCACCAGTTAAGAATGGAGTAACAACCATTTACCTACAGTGGTCGTCCAACCCGACCTTGAAGTGGATAGTTTTATAACTCTGTACAAAGGGGGTGAGTCATAAACTGATAATAGAAGACGAACGAACGAGGAACCCCGTTTTAAGGTCTCCTATGTCACAAGACACCATCACCAACCGTCATAGACCGTTCCCAAAAGACTTAGACAGGAACCATTTCGGTAGACGGTCAGGTAGTAGGAAAACGAGTCCAGAAAGTAAAGACTTAAAGAAAAAGAATCGAAAGACCAGACTGAAATTTAGAACAAAGGACTAGAGTAAAGATATTAGAGATAAAGGATCTGGATTCAAAGGAAGGGATAGAAGTATAACGTAAGTCTATGGAGGAGATCAGTTCCAACACCAGGGATTAACATAGACTTTTAATAGCGATATCGTTGAGGACTTCGTAAAGAAGTAAGGTAGTCGAGTCGACTCTGCGAGAGACTAGTGGTGACTGACCAGAATTCAAAAACAAGAAAGACTTACCGACAACAAAACGGTGTAAACCTCCACTTTACCTGACGAGTTAAGGACGACTTTACTTTCGACCACTACAAAGAGACAAAGGTAGGGGTTGGAGGGTTCAGATAAGCAAAGGAAGATGTACGTCAGGCGATAATGAGTTTAGTACGAGGAAACGGAAACACCGTGGAAGGTAAGTATTGTAAAAAATTCTTATTCCACTTTCACTTTCGACGAGTTAGTACAGACTGAGAAACGCCGGGGTACCTGATATGTCAGGCACTTTAAGAGATCCGGTCTTATGACCTGATCCATCGGAAAAGGAAGAGGTCCCCTAGAACGGTTGGGTCTTTAGATTGGTCCAGAGGACGTAACGTCCGTCTAAGAATTGATCAACTTGGTGTCCCCTTTGGATTCTTATGACCTCACCCATCGGATAGAGAAGAGGTCACCTAGAAGGATTGGGTGCTTAGGTTGGCCGTAGAGGACGTAACGTCCGTCTAAGAAATGGTTGACTCCATAGTCCCTTCGGGAAAATCTCGTTGAAGTGACTATTCTATATCACCCTAAAATAGAATTATTATCAAATCGTTAGTTCCCATAACTATTCTGAAACATTATCAGTTATTTACATTATTGAAAAATTGACTATGTAAACCATGTCTGTAGTGTCTTTTTTTTTTTAGGACCCTCTAATAAAACGGAAACCCCGTGTCTACAAATCCATAGGAAGTTATAATAAAAGGTGAAGAAGTCGTTATCTTAAGAGCTTAAAATCAGTCCATTTACCGACGAGTTTTATTTTTGACATTAAAGGTCGAAGAGAACGTCGATCTAAACGATATGTGAAACTAAAGGGTTTAAGACCGGTTACCCTACATTTACCATCATCACATGTTGTAAAGACCCTTCAAAACGATTTCTTTCTCCTATATGAGAAAAGGAATAAAAAAAAATGGAAGGTCTACCGACCCTACGTCTTCACTACCGACCTCTATCTCATTAATACAACCAAGTACTCCATTCAAATTCCTAGTTCCCGTAACAGAATGATTATTCTATTTTCGTCAAACCCAGGGACTGTTGAACCCCTTGATCTAGTTGTAACAGGAGAGATGAACTCTAAACAGAATTGTTTTTTATGTGAAAAGAACAAATTCGATGATAATAAAACTCTAAAGAAAGAAAACGTCGATTAGCATTATAATTATTACTACAAATGTGTCCACATCACCTAACTTAATAATAACAAATCACCAATTCAACACGAACTGAGAAAACACTAGGGTATCTGTCTCCCTGGACCGTCCGATGTACAGGCACCCTAAAGGGTCCGTTCTTATGACCTCACCCAACAGTAAGGGAAGAGGTCCCCTAGAAGGGTTGGGTCCCTAGCTTGAGTGTGAACGTAACCGTCCACTTAAGAAGTGACGACTCGGTGATCCCTTCGGGTTATTCAACTTAACATAGGGAAGTTTTCTATAAGTATATAGGTTCAGAGTGGGTGTCAAGGATACTTACACTGGAATAAAACTTTTACCCAAGAAACATCTATATTAGTTTAATGTCTAGAACTCTTCTCTAACAAAACCTAATTCAACTCGGGATTTAGGGTACTACACAGGAATATTCTCTTTCCTCTCCTCTGAACTCCGTGTCTCTGTGTCCCTTCCCCCGGTCATGTCTCTTTCCGTCTGTAACCTGAATATGACGGTGTTCTGTTCCTTTCGGTCCTCGGTGACCCTCGACCTTCTCCGTCTTTCCTAAAAGGGGATCTCAGACGACTATTCCACTCTTTCGTAAAGACAACAAAATTCAATGGTTTAAACATCCTAAACAATACTGTCAGGACTCTTTAATTATGTTTCCTGTTCCTAATTTTTTTTAACTTAAGTTAAAATAAAAAATAACTCCCTGGTGACCAAATATTGTAATATACAAAGTACATTGTGTAAAAAAACTTACTTGTTTAACCTTCAAGTAGGTTCAGTATTTTACTTTAAATTTGTGTCTGGAATACTAAAGAAGAACTTGTAACACAAATACGGTCTCAACTTTCTTCAGTAATTTTGACGATTAGACAACAAATCTTTTTTCAGTAAAAGAGGGAATCATATAAATAGGAATGACGCTAAGAAGGATAATCGGGTAGTTTTTAGGCAACATGAATATACATCCATATTCACACAGAAACTTCTAAATAGTTGACCGATTACAAGTAGTTACTTTTAGTTTAATTGTCGAAAGTGAATTTTACTATGACGGAAAAAACCCGTGACCTACTTCACAAAGTGAGAAAAGTCTTCCTCGAGTCCGAGATATCATTGCTCTTTGTAGTCAATCCAAACCATCATTTCTCTTACCAATGCTTATAGTACATAATTAAAATGTCCTACCGTTTGTGATATAATTCTCAGTCAACAATTTTATTTGTCCGAAAGGTCAACCGTGTCACTATTTCTTAGACGGACAGTTACGTCCTTTGTGTCCAAACTAGGGACCCAGTCCTTCTAGGGGACCTCATCCTTTACCGTTGGGGGACGAGGTCATAAGAATGGACCTTTTGAGGTACCTGTCTCCTCGGACCACCGGTGTTAGGTACCCCAACGTTTCTCAACCTATGCTGACTCACTGACTCGTGTCTGTCTGTAATTTCTTTGTCCCATCGACTTATAACGGTACGAGTGTTCGTATAACTTGACTGAACGGTGACCGTCCCTACTTGGACTCAATCCACGAGACACACGAGCACAAAATGTTTATACACGAAACAAAAGTATTTGTGAAATAATAAGGTGGTTGATCTCTGAGTGATCAAACACTCTTAAGATGAGAGTTTCACAGTGGGATTGGGATTGGGATTAGAGAATCCCCAATCCCTCCTTCTGAACAAGGGGACAATTGACCCTACTTGACCTAGAGTATTTGGAAAGAGAAGAGGAAAGGGGTGATGGGCTTACTAAAGGATGCCACAAATCATATACACACGCACACGATCAGTGAGTCGGTACAGACTGAGACACGCTGGGTACCTAGCATCGGGTGGTCTGAGGAAGTAGGTGCCCTAAGAGGTCCGTTCTTATGACCTTAAATCATCCATAATCTAATATTATGTATAAAAAAGTCAACATGTCGTTTCACTAAGTCAATATATATATTTATAAGATATATATGATATGTATTTCAATAATTTGTCAATATATATTAGATATATCTTTTATGTATATATTTGACTTATATGTATATATACATATATACATACGTATATACACACACGTACGAGTCGTTGAGTCAGTACAGACTGAGAAACACTGGAGTACCTGATATCGGGCGGTCCGAGGAGACAGGTACCCTAAAGGGTCCGTTCTTATGACCTCACACAACGGTAAAGAAGGAGATCCCGTAGAAGGGTTGGGTGTAGAGGACAAAGAGGACGTAACCGTCCACCTAAGAAATGGTGAAACAGTGGACCTTTCGGTTTTTTTTTTTTTTTTTATATATATATATATATCTATCTATCTATCTATCTATCTATCTATACGACGATTAGCCTCTTCCGTTACCGTGGGGTGAGGTCATGAGAACGGACCTTTTAGGTTACCCGTCTCCTCGGACCACCCGACGTCAGGTACCCCAACTATTCTCAGCCTGTGCTGAAGTGAAAGTGAAAGTGAAAAGTGAAAGTACGTAACCTCTTCCTTTACCGTTGGGTGAGGTCACAAGAACGGACCTCTTAGGGTCCCTGTCCCCTCTGACCATCCGATGGCAGATACCCCAGCGTGTCTCAGCCTGTGCTGACTTCACTGAATCGTCGTCGTCGTCGTCGTCGTCGCACGACAATTATTAGGTTTCTCTATCCAATAATGTTTTATAACTCGTCTCAAGGGACCCGATATGTCATCCAGGAACAACCAACAAATAAAATAGAGTTTGAGGATTAAATAGGGAGAGACAGATAGGGGAAACTATTGTGTTACAACATTTAGTTACTATGAAGTTGTCGTTGTTTTTTGACGTTGGTTTGTTTTCCAATATGTCCTTGTCGTCGTAATATCCTTTGTAGGGGTCTGACCTTTGATGGGTTTACGGGTAGTCGTCATCTCATCTATTTAATTAACATGTAAGCGTGTTGTTTTGTACTATACCATTACCCTTATTTATTGGATATTGATGTATGTTGTTATACACTTTTGTCAACTTTTTGTTCTATGAATTATTTGCCTCGGTAAGTGTGTGTGTGTATGTGTGTGTGTGAGTTTCTTATATTATTTACGAGATTACTACACTGGGGACAGAGAGTCGGACTGGGGAGAGAGGGTGGGGTCCAACGTCGTCAGTATTCGTGGCAAAAAGTCCAGGGACTTGCTTGGACTGAGAGAGTACACGACAAGGGAGACGGACCTTGTGAGAAAAGGGTTGAGACAGACCACTCGAGGGTAAATAGGAAATTCAGAGTCGAACACATGTTACGGGAGTGTCTATCCGTAAATGAAGCACCGTGAATAATATTGAAGATTATCAAATCAAATGAAAAATTTAGCAGAAACAAGAGAACAATTTACAAACGAAAAACGAAGTATTAGAGGAATTTTCTTCCCTGACACCGAGAACCAGACATAAGAAATGCAGGGGAAATATTATCGTCCGTGAATCGTTTACAAACAACTTACTTACTTACCTGTTGTCAAAATTGTTCCTAAGACCTATATGGAATTATCGAGTTTGACATTGCAATCTGATTCCTTTATTGACGTCAGTATTATTCTTTTTATATCCAACTACCATATTCTTCTTGGTACAAAGAGTCAAGACCGACCAGTAATTTTAGTGGATTCCTTGAAACTATTTTACTACTACAGGTCTGGGGTAAGGTTCCCAGACCTTACCCGAACTTGTAGTTATAAAAATATTTAAGACTAAGACGATACACTGGTTCCTGTCTTTTTGGTGACCACGTCTAAGACCATTGACCATTATTCCTGTATGAAAAAGAAGACTATAGAGCAAAGTAAAATAACGATAATTATTAAAGTAAGATTCATAAAACTTGTTTATACTGTTATTAACTTTCCTTCTTTCGATTTTATATTTAGTATTATAAACCATTCAATAGAACTGCATTTATAGACGTCGTGTAAAACACGACACTTTATACTATTGTGGAATGGAATTCTTAATTATTGTAATATGTAACCTAATTTTTTCGAAACCACTAACAAGAATGTTCGTCATTATATCCGGGTTTGAGACCCTTTTGCTCCCAATCTTTCCAGATGGAATAGAAAACAATAAATAAGTTCTTTGATTACAGTCAACCTCTTGCTTTTATGGGTAAAGATAGAAGAGTATTTGTCTCGGATTCCGTAAATAAGGATGTGTCACTCTATAATAATTATGGTACGTCCTTGAAGGATCGAGATTGATATGTCTACAAGACCTCTTTGTTTGTGCTACCAATCCATCCTTTGTGCGACACGACTCTTTTCTCCTTACACGGGATCACCTCTTTACACTTTTTACTCCTGAGAAGACTCGTTCTTCGTTCTCAAGACGGATTGCCCGGGACAGATAGTATCGGAAGGACCGTATGTCACCGGTGAGCAAACGTTAAAGACTTATTTACCTGAAAACACGGACTATTTGCACTGAAAGACCGAGTCAGAATTGACACTGAAACCTTTTTAAGGAAATAGAGAACTCACCAATAAAGAAGTAGACAGTTGATCTCTGTTGAAAAATTTAATGTTCTCACCACCACAGTCGGCCATCCCATCTACCCGAGTAACCGGAGTAAAGAAGTGGAGAGGGATAGGGACGTAGGAAACGGGACATTAGGACGTCAATCGAAGAGAGGTAAACTTGGGTCAGTATACAGACCAAAACCAGATACTCTACACTGTCTTCGTCCCCGATTTTCCACGACTACGAGGACACAACGGTAGAACGAAGACGCGGCGACTATACTTTTCTTGAAGGGAGGTCACCGACGACAAGGAAGTCCGACTCAAGGTCCTAATGTACCTAGGTGTGTCTTCTGACCTCGGCTCGGGTTCACCAAGTCGGACCCGTCTTGGTGTCGAGACCCGTCTCCGTGAAGGAATCGGGGTGGGACTTCACTTCGACGGGACGACGACGACGACGACGACGATTCAGCGAAGTCAGCACGGGCTGAGACACGCTGGGGTATCTGCCGTCGGGTGGTCCGAGGGGGCAGGGACCCTAAGAGGTCCGTTCTTGTGACCCCACCCAACGGTAAAGGAAGAGGTTACGTACTTTCACTTTTCACTTTCACTTCAGCGAGTCAGTACAGGGTGAGAATCGATGGGGTACCTGACGTCGGATGGTCCGAGGAGGCAGGTACTTAAAAGGTTCGTTCTCATGACCTCACCCCACGGTAGCGGAAGAGGACGTGACGACAGACCGTTTAGACGCTCAGTTTTAAGTTACGATACACAGGATACGACGACTCTAGAACATCGATACACTACGTCTTTATGCATTGATTATATGGTTCAAAATGGTCTCTCGTCTGTCTGACTTCGTTTTCGAGATCACGTCGGGGGAAATTTATTTCTCTGAATTATTGCCTCGTGTCAAAATCCCTTTGGCCTCACTCCCTTGTCCATCCCCGTCCTCCTTCGTGTTTGTTATGTGAATATTCTCCACGACTATGGTACTAATTAATTACCAGTAATAGGAATAATTATACGAAAATCCCCTTGACTACCTTTAGAAAGTCAAAATTTCTATTAAGTACCTTTTCGTCCAGCAATGTCAGACGACAAAAGTTTTCACTTTTAGAACGAAACCCTGTAATCCTTTCACTCGGACCGACAAAAGAGAGAGAAGAAAATGAAACTCCATAAGGTGAAAACGGAACGATACAGAAATTCTACGATAGACTAAAACATCTAGACAAAGATGTATTCCAGTGACCTCCGAGACGATCGTAAAATATTCTCTTCGTCTTCGGACTACAAATATAACATGATATAGACCTTTTACTTAATAAACTGTTTCATTCTTGAAACCCACTACAACCTTTCGATTTACAAAAGAGGGAATAAAAACATGACTTGAAATCAACAACAAGTTAGCGAGTCAGTACAGGTTGACAAACGCTGGGGTACCTGACGTCGTGCGGTCCGAGGGACAGGAAGTAGTAGAGGGTCTCGAACGAGTTTGAGTACAGGCAACTCAGCCACTACGGTAGGTTGGTAAAGTAGAAGACAGTAAAGGAAGAGGACTGAAGTCAGAAAGAGTCGTAGTCCCAGAAAAGGTTACACGACCATTAAATCATCTCCACTCTAAATCCGATCACCAGACTCTACTTTTTAACATATCCATTAAAGAGGTCTCGTGATCTTAACCACTTAAATATTGACCATGAATCGTGTCAGTGTTATAGGTCCTTACACTACTATTTTGGTCCTTCTTCGACCTACTTATACAAACATCTCTTCTTGTGTAACTATCCGTGTCAACAAATCTGACTTATAAGGACGACGATTCCATCTGGACCCGGAGGGACCACCGAGTCGTCATTTCTTAGACGGACGTTACGTCCTCTGCACACAAACTAGGGACTCAGTCCTTCTAGGGGACCTCTTCCTTTACCGTTGGGTGAGGTCATAAGAACGGACCTTTTAGAGTACCTGTCTCCTCGGACCGCCCGATGTCAGGTGCCCCAGCGTTTTCTCGACCTGTGCTGTCGTTGACTTATTGTTGTTTCCAACTAGATTAAATTACAAAGGAAGAGTGATCGTCCCAAAACATATTTCTTCCATAAACTTTATGATTTTAGACTTATGTATACAAACTTTTGTTTCTACAGACGAAACCCCTTCTTAATTGTTATAACGACACCCCGACTAATTGATTTCTTGTCTACAATGTCTTCCGATCTCATTTACCCTCTTTTACTTCTGTAAATTCCCGGTCTACCTAGAAACTGGACATAACGACCAGTGTGTGGTCAAAGAATTTTTCAGGGAGGGGTGTCATTTGAAAGGTTGACAACTTTTTGTTTACGTCATGTTCTCACAATGTAGAACATATGGTTTCCTATTTCTATTATGAATAAATGACTGTAAATACCTATTATATTAGGAATCTCACGAATTTAATTTACAATTTCAATTAGGAGAAATGTATCATTTGGAATAGTCTTAACCTACTCTCCTGAGTTCCGATTTCGTTTCAGAACCTGTGATTTAATTATAGTAAAAGTTCTCAAAGAATTTACTTATTGGACTTTTTCCCTTTATTTTGAAAGGTGTCCTACGTACGGACACCCCGAATAAAACTTATCTTTAAGAAATAATCGTCGATGAACTCTTTCATATATTTCACACGTTCGATCCATAAGCACAAATAAACTTAGGAAAAAAAGAAGTTTCTAAAATTTTACAGAAAAAGAAAATATAAATAAGACTGAGTGACGATGACAATACTTATTAAATTCAGGACCATTTCGCGATTAAGGTCTCACTCTTCCATTGAACATTTCTCGACCCCGAATCTCCATCGACTAATTTACAGTCATGTTCCACCACCACTCACTTACTCGAAGTCCAGTGGGGGCACCTTTTCAGGATGACTACACCTGTTTTGGTGACAAGAGGGACGGTCGTTTGTCACCATCCCTGTCCCAACGAGTAGACCCGAAACCCCTGGACCCCGACCCACACACCCTCACTGACAGGGTTTCAGCGTCCGGTATTACGGCACCCTGTGACCCCAGTACCCGCCTTGTCCTTCATTTCTTGACCATTTCGGCAGTGCATTCCCTCGACCGTCTCTTACTTTTGCGCCTCGACGTCTCTTAACTACCCACACCTAGACTGTTGGCGTTTTGACTTACTTGTTCAAACTTTCCACCCCCGAACTTTTTTCAAAAATCTCCGACGCTAACACCGACTCGGACGAAGTCTATCAGTTCGTCCTCACGACCTGACGCTCCACGATTATTCGAAGGAGTTCGGCGGAAGAGAGAGAACAAATCAGGTCTTGTGCACTTTTCTTCCTACCTTTAGCAGTCAGTCCATCTATGAGGGACGAAGCTTAGACGTCGCGGGAAGTAACTATCTGTATGTAAACGAAACCCTCGTTGAAAGAAAGTTATATCGGTTTCGTTTACAAAACTTTATTCTCACTTTTATCTCTGACACTTTATAAAGTGTAAGTTTACGATTGTAAACACTAAAAATACTCAGGGGGAAGGGGGAGGTTCGATGATGTACGGAAAAATTTAGGAACGAGACCTTCTTCTTCTCGGACGCCAAACCCCCGGGGACTTAGAGAGATCAATCCTCTCTACACGTTGGTCTCTTCGTTCCGATCCCTGACAGTTACGTTCGTACTGACGTTGACACTGGGGTCACTGGGGACACGTGGGACGGTCCCGGTTTCAGTGACAATCTTTATCCCGGAGTAGGTGTCTTTAGATAGAAACGAAAAATTTTTACACATACACAAAATCCAGTCCCTTAAACTAAAGTCTTGTCTTTATATAACTACACTTCGATTTTACCATTTGTGACATCATTACACCATTTAGTCGACTTGTAATAAAGTAGGGAAACCTCAGTAAAAACTACGGATCTGTCTACGTCCCCACTGTAAGGTTTGCGAGTCGTCTTAGAGACTGTCGTGCCGACAACCTTCTCCAACGACGAACGTAGTCGTCCCGGGTCCCCGAGGGACGAGAGGACCGTGATGGAGACGTCCTACTTCTACCCCACCCGTCCTCTCGACCGCCGTCACAGTCTCCACGGGTCCCGTCCCTCTGCTGTGACAGCCCCGAGTCTCGCAGTTGACAAACGGTTAGTTACATCTTCATCAAGGTTAAACATAGTTGTCCAACCGGAACGTCCGACTCATCATTAAGAAGGAGAACCTCCACCGAACGAACGAACAAAAGTCGAGTACAGTAAAATTACTGGAGGGAGCCGAGAAGTCCCCGAAGGGAACACCGAGTCGACCATTTCTTAGACGGACGTCACACCCTCTGGACCCAAGTTAGGGACCAAACCCTTCTAGGGACCTCTTCCCTTTCCGATGGGTGAGGTCATAAGACCGGACCTCTTAAGGTACCTGATATATCGGGTACCCTAGTGTTTCTCAGTCTACACTGACTCGTTGAAAGTAAAAGTGAAAACGAAACCGAGAAGTCTTAACGGGAGTAGACCTGACAAATACAGAGGTAACGGTGTCGAACCCAACAAAAACAACCGAATGCTTATCACAAAGAATTAAATAAGATACTAAAACCCTAACCAGTGCAACTGAGGAACATCAATCGACATCTCTGCCAACTTTTCGATTGTATAGGTTTTACAAAACTCTAGAAGTCTACCAGTAATCCTAGGTTTATATTTCTCTTTGAAAAGCTTAAGTCTAAGAAGAGTGTTTCAGATCGAGGGGTGTCTCACTGAAAACACTCCTCGACTCTCTCACGATTGACGGTTGTACACAAAAACAACTTTACATAAACGATTACATTTGTTGAATGCGGACGGACACTGTGGGTCCTGGTAGTGTACTCCGAATGTACGATGAACCTCTTACGACGAGAGAGTGCCTCTAATTATGTACATTTAGACATTGAGTATAAAGACACGAGTGTACACAGAGTACGTTAATTTCGTTTTCCGTTGAAACATGTACTCCGGTCGTGAGTCTTTTGAAATCGTAAACTAGCAATCTTTGTCTTCCCCTTTTTTTTTAGGTACTTTTTATCCCCCTTTTAAACCTTTTCTACTTAATTTACTATTCCCATTGAAGACATATAAAATAAAACTTAAATACATGACACTGTAAAAACATTACATTTCAAACAAAAAGTTCTTCATCGAAACGATTACGATCCTTTACTTTACCGAATCTTCGAGAAAGTTAAAAATTAATTAAATAAAATTAATCCCCTATTAATGAATCGTTATAACACTACAAAAACGGTATATGGTTGTACTTAGACGGTATCACACATGTACACAAGACGGGGTAGGACTTGGGGCGGGNTCCAACAGGGTCTCGTGACCGAAACCCACGGGACGAAGTAGGTAACTTGAACTTGACTAACAGATAAAATGTATACCATTACATATACAAAGTTCCGATAAGAGAGATTAGTAGGGTGGGAACGGAAGAGGGTGCCTCAGGTTTTCAGACAAGATCCTCGAGAAAATCTACGAATTGATCTTTGTAGAATTGAGAACCTGATTGTCTTACAAGAATCCGTTACCAAGAGTTTGAGGTCGCAAACGGTCTTAGTGGTCCCTCGAAGGATTCTGTGCCGAACAAACCGGAGGAAGTGACTCGAAAACGAAATCATCTAGACCCCATCCCAGACTCTGAGACGTAGAGGTCGATCAAGGGTCTATTACGTCACCGACGACCAGAGGTCTTGACGTGAAACTCTTGGTCACTTTCCGTCTCCAATAGTTCGAGACTACGTGTCGTCTTACTGGACCTTTCGAAACTTGGTTTCGAGTTCAACCTCGAGGTAAGGGTCCGGAAGACTAAACTAATCAGACCCCGCACAGGATCCCTTTACCATTACAAATCTTTGAGAAGTCCCTTACTATTACAAGTCGACCACGACCTTTGGTGTCGGATTTCTAATTAGTGATCGTACCCCAAACAATGACCTACTAAAACGGCCTTATGAGTTACTAAAATTTAGATCCTCATTGCAAACGTGAGATGTGTATTGGTCGATTTGAAAAAAAATTAAAACCTCGTTGATATTTTAAACCACCTTCGGTTTAAATAAAAGTTTTACACAATGTAAGTATAGTGTTAATCATCAATGAAAGTTTATTACTGTCAAGGAAGACTTTAGTCCACACTCCTCTTCCCAACTCTGACCCCAGAATGAGGGTAAACAAATGAAGTGGGGGAAGGTGGGGTAGGAGTAGAGGTCAAAGACTCGTCGGAAGATAAAGAAGTCCGAAAACAAGTTTCCAGTCAGCCACTTGACGACCTCGACAGGAGGTCTATCATCCACCACATTGATCCTTTTCGTTCTTACCGGTGTTTCCTTGAACGCCCGTGGGGGATCCCCACCCCCACTAAATAAATGTCCCGTGACCACACCCTCAGTTTACTGTTTCAAGTCTAAGAATGGTGACAGAGTCGGATTACCTAGACACTAGTAACCTTCTAGTAAATTATGATAATTTGAAATGAAAAGAATTGATGCTCTATCCCTATTGTAGATAGAGAACACTCAAACAAAGTTCCTAATTTATTTTACCATCCCTGTTCTGTGACTAGAGGAACAACCGGTGACTGTGGATTCGACGATTCCATTACGGAAGTGTATCTTCCGTGAACTACTCACAACTAGTATAATTTTATTTGAAGAACTTCACGTTTCATGATTTATTTTTCTTAATGGGACTCCCTTGTATGAAAGATCGGAGTTCGAGAGACATAATGAGACGTGAAACCGGATGTAGGAAGAAACCGGACCTAAGTCGAAATGTCCGTAACTCACAAATGTCAGTCTACTACCTTCGTTTTCAACTATACTTACGTAAGAAAGAATAACCTCATTTGTAGACTAATAATAGTGTAAAGTAAAGAGTTTATAAGAAAATTATTTCTCACGTTTGATATCGGACAACTGTGATAAAGGAAAGGTCTTGAAGTCTCCATCAAGAAAGAAACCAACCCTTTCTCAACAATCGACTTCAATCCTTACCTTCAAGACCCAAAATAAATAAGGATTGTCATGACATCATGGAGTACGAAATATTTATTGGAAATAATAGAATTGTAACCGTGCGGAGTCCAATGACCACTACTAATACGGTTTTATGTAGAAAGAGAGGAGATTAATGTTAAAAAGACAAAACAATATGTGTTCCTGACTATCTCATCCCAGTTAGACTAGTGTACTCAATCCCATCCTCATCCCTACAGAGTAAACAGCTTAATGTACTAACATTCTTACCTTCACTGGACCTAAACCAACAGTCTCGTCTTCGGAAGCACATGAGCCGTTTCCTGTAGTATCTGATAAAGCCAACTTGTTCAAAGTGGTACCGTATATTTCAAGGAACCAATTACTTTTGAACATATTATAATAGTCTCGGTTCTTCTATCTACACACGTATGTACAGTTTAAATCCTCTTTTTTAGGATGAATATTAGAATGAAATATTTAATAAAGTATTCCGTCCAATACACAACTACGGAAACACCTTTCGACTGTACATCTAGGATGGAGAAATGAAAAAGATTCATGATTTATAATTTACTCTTTAATAATGTAGTATCAGTGAATATTAAAAATGTGTTTCATCAAAACTTTTCTGTCTCGTAAAGATAATAGTATATCCATTACGGTATCGTAACTGTACTATAAAAGAACGTAACCATGTTTGTTTTAGGAGGTTCTTGTTGAACCTTTCCTTTCGGTTCTAAAATGTTTTATTAATCTTTAAAGATCGAAAGGGTTTCGTCCTTTAGAGTCTCTTTCGAGGAAAGGGGATGGGCGTTCGGGGAGGTGGGGGAGGAAGTGGGTCAGACCTAAAGTGTCCGTTGTCGAAAAAAAAAAAAAAAACGTCAACATTTCAATCGGAAGTTTATATTTGGCTCCAGGACCCGAGGTAATGACAAAGACCGGTCTTTTGATCTCAGTCACAATAGAGATTCAAACACTTTAAGTCTTTTTTTGTCGAGACACCACCGTCCCGATCTTAAAATATCGGACCCATTCCTTACGGTAACTTCAACAGTCTGAGTATTTGAATTTTACAAATCTAGAAAACCTCCCTCCCTCGTGCCACACTACCACCTTCATTCCTTGCGGTTTAGATGTCCTGTTACAAAATAAGGATTCTGAGAGTTTGTAAAAATGTCGAATTCTAGTACAGAAGATCGGAGTCAAGGAGTGAGTGAGTGTTTTACTTCATTAATACTCTTAATTGTATGGAAACGAATTCCAGAATTCCAGAGTCGAATCTACGATGAAAGAGAACCCTACGGTGGAAGAAACTTGAAGACTAAAAACCAAACGACGGATTAAAAACTTTTGGGTTGGGGACTGTAGGGAGGAATTTGAGTCTCTAATGAACGGTGTGCTAAGGTACAAACGGAAAAATGAAGAAAGGGATAAGGTGGAGGAGTTACTGTGTTGGTTGGGAGTAGGGGAGTCTAATATTTGAGACTAGATTTTGACTTAAAAGTGACGATAGTGACGTCACGGATTGGGACACAGATCTGTCACCCTGTGGGTCACTTACAAATAAGTGTCTTATTTCCCTTCTTTCCTGTCTATAAGAAGAATCACGGGTTCCTGTTCAGATTACTACATTGACAATGTTCTAATTTGTTTAAGAAAAAAGCGTACACATACAAACACACCCACCGTTCACTTTGTCAGGATAATCGTACCGAGGTCTTCTTTTCTCTTCCAGTACAACCACTTACCACGAATTGTCGGTTTTACTAAGTACCTCCATACATACGAACCGTGTGTGAACGACGACCGTACTACCCGTCCCGTGTCGACGACACCCTTTGAAAGAGGGACGACCTACCTGTCCGGGATGAGTACTTTCCTCCCTTTGAGAGAAGACAAGATGTAAGTACGTCTTTGTGTGATATACCGCACTTCGCTAACCTGTTGAACCCGATGAAATTCAATCGACTCAATTGGTCAGTTATTACGACTACAAATAGCTCGTAAATAATACGTGTACACGGTTCGACGAAGTCACCACAGGTTGAGAGACGTTGGAATACCTGACATCGAGCTAAGAGGTCTGTTGTTATGATCTCACCCAACGGTACGGGAGGGCATCCCCTAGAAGGGTTGGGTCCCTAACTTGGAGGACGTATTTCCCGAAATAATATAGATCTATTAAATAATCCGTCCATGTACCAATTAAGTTGATTGGGAGTCCTGTCTCTAATAATACTACAGAGAAAATCTCTAAAAAATTCTGTGTTTCTTGACTACATTTAACGGATTCAAGTAGATTGGTCTTTTACGTTCTCCGTCCGAAGTTTGAGTCTACCAGTCCGAGACTTTCACACCTTGGAAGAACGTCAGGGTTGAGCCCTTGTCCCGAGAGTCGAATCTCCGATCCTCCCGGCCAACAAGGTAGTTAGTTAGTTGGTCCTCAGTCAGAGTCTGATGTAGGACCACGACCGTCTTAATAGTTTTGTTACGCACAGTTCGGGGACGGGAGTATCGAAACACCAATACGTTAAGTCCTCGTAAGAATCTTTTGTCAAGTTCCGTCCCACATTAATACACGTATAAACGTACCACACTCCCCTTAGGAAGAACGGGTCTATGACTCTTAGTGACGACGGGGAGATCCCCACTCAAGACTCCCTTTTCGTAAGAAACTGGATGTGTGTAAGGAGCAGACTTTGTTCGACGTGACACTGGTGGATTCCGTAGGGAAGACGAGGAAACTCCTCTTTCCCACGACCGTCCTGACCGAACTAATAAGGACTCCGTCTCCTCCCACGAAATACACTACTCTTCCTAGTTTTACTATTATTGCTGTTGTTACTTTTGATCGTAAATAACTTGTACGCACACAGGACGGGACGAGATTATACACAGACGAGTGAGTGTATGGAGCATCCATGACGATAATAAATATAAAACGTTTACTGTGTTGACACCGTGTGTGTCTCTTTCGTCAAAACCATAATGTTCCGTTTCAGACTTGAATATAAACAAAACGGAATCGGTAGTATATCAAGAATGGCACACGGTCTCTGACAAAGTTTGTGAAGTGTCTATAAGTGTGTCGGTCTCCGACAAAGTTCGTGAAGTATATATAATTGTGCAAATTAGGAGTACTTTGTGGATAAAGTGTGTTTTCCTTTGACTCCGTCTCCCACTACTTCAGTAAAACAACTTTCGTGAGTTGGAGCACCAAGAAAAAAAATTTGGAAAAAAATTTTTAATTGAAAATAACCTCATATCAACGAAATGTTGCAGCTCAATCAAAGATGACATGTCATTTGACTTAGTCGATATGCACATGTACATAGGGGAGAGAAAAACCTAAAGGAAGGGTAAATCCAGTGGCGTCTCGTAATTCATCTCAAGGGACACGATGTTTCATTCAAAAATAATCAATGGATCATTCATGGAGAACGTCATGGTTCTCACATATTCACAGTTAGGGTTTGAGGGTCAAGTAGGAGGGTGGAGAGAGGGGGAACGACAGGTACACAAAAAAGGAGATGGAGACACAGAAATAAAGACAAAACGTTTATGTGTTGGATCAAACAAGATTGGTAGTCGGACTAACTACACTTTTGGACTAGAACACTGGTAATAAGAGAAGTCGGAGACGACATAAAAGAAAGTACTGAATGGTTCTGACGGACGCAAAAGACTAGACTTCTTGTTGTAGTTGTTGTCATTGTGGATAGAATATCCTAATTTACACTACCAAATACTCTTCGAAATCCTGACCCGGGTCGTGAAACCTTTTCAAGTTATGTACACTTAAATCTTACACTGGTCTGAAATATGTAAAGATAAATGAAACCTTAATCTTGTTCTAAGTTTGTAAATGAAGAGAGAATAATCGACCCATCGAACCTGTTACATGAATTGAACAGATATGGAGTCACAGGAGAAGACGTCTTACCTCCTCTAACAAAATAAATTAATCAATAGGGTCTCTAACAACACTTCTACTTTACTCTGTTAGATAAATTTCCCGTCTCGAGACACCGTTCACGAGTTAATCACAAACGTAGAGTAATCCTCTTCCTTCCCCTACCTCGGTCCTCCCTGTGTTTCTTACAAACGACACCTCTGAAGTGCCGTAGTAATTTATACCCACTGAGTTACAGTCCGGGGACTCACCCCAGTTTTCTTAACAAACAGTCCTTCTGGACTAGACGGTAGTAGAAGAGTCTCGTGACCCTTCGGACACACGTCCTCGGACTCGGTGTGTCGGGACCCAAGCTCAGAAGAGACACACCGAGACCGTTCACTAAATTAACGACATTCGGAGACTAAGGAGTAGATACGTTACCCCTATTATAGTGACGGGAGTACCTCAACAGTCCTCCTAATTGACTCTATAACATACATTAAGCGAACCGTGTCACGGACCGTTTATTAGTTGAGGGACATTTCCATTGATAGTCACGATGATTTTCAACAGTACCTCCTACTTTTTGTGTCGGAGTACTGAATGTGTTAGCACATTGGTAAAGACTGATTATACACTGATGAGGGTACGAGGATTCCTGAAAATAATGTGCGAATCCGGTAAACGACAGGAACGATGTTCAAACCGGAACATCAGTATCTCAGTCCCCTTAAAATCTTGACCCTTTTGTTACCCATCTCATCTTCTTTTAATATCTCTAACGAACTAAACTAACAAACGAAATTATTTAGTCTTTTCACTCGAGTATCGAAAATTCCCTATACAAGCTCTAGTCTTACGAGAAGCCAGTCATTCTGGTCTTGGACACAGAAGACTAGGGTACGGATTTTTAGAGTAACTTCAATTGTTCGGTGGAATTTAAAGGTTCAGTGAAGTTAAACATTAGTGAAATTTTCCCAATCCTACCACTGACTCCGTAACTCCTCTTAGGCTAAAGGACTCTAAAACAAATGACTCCTGAATACTAGGGTGTTTACTTTCAAAATACACATGAAAAATATGTTTTATACCAATCCTGTTTACATCTCTGGAGTGAGTCCTACACATTCTCTAGTAATTATCGTTTTTTAGTCTTTGTTTGTTTTGGGGGTCTAAGTTGGTTTTCGACAAAGCTTTATCGTCCTCTAAGAGAATCTAAAGTTACGACAAAAATGGTTAGAGTTCTTTTGTCAATATATAGTGGTTTACTTGATATAGTGAACTTTAACCTATTACTAACAAAGAGGTATCCTTTAGATACAGAACGAAAGTTAAAGAAAATTAAGTATCTTTTGAAATAGTCAATCTATTCGACTAAGAAAGACACAAATTTTATTAAGGCTTTACCTCTTAACTCATCTACTATATAATTAAATAGACCTAACTCATCCGCAGTAGATACTCTACCCCGAAGGGTCCACCGTGATCTCCAGTTCTTGGACGGTCGGTTACGTCCTCTGTGTCCAAGCTAGGGACCCAGTCTTTCTGGGGAACCTCCTCCCGTGCCGTTGGGTGAGGCGACCTCTTGGGGTACCTGTCTCCTCGGGCGACCACCTCAGTCTGTGTTGACTTCACTGATTCGTGTGAACACATGTAGATACTCTGTTAACGATTCAGATTTTAAACAAAATGAAGAACTTTATTTATAAAAAAAGTGGTTATAATGATTATAAAGTCGATATTCTTTAGTGTACCATAGAACATGTCATTTTCCTTCTTATTATTTTATCTATTCTTTTTCGGTACATCGGTACGAGAGGTTACAGTAAAGCTCGTTAGGAAAGATCAAATTTATGGTACTAACAAATCGACTTACTATGCAAGGTAATTGACTTCTCGAATTGTTGTAAGTTTACCTAAAAAGAGTGTTTATTCTCTTTTCATCCACAGTAGTCATCTCACGCGTGGGAGTTTCACGGTAGTCCCGGGTCTGGGATAGTAGGACGGAATAGGAGACAGGTCTCAGACCGTAGACAGGAAATTTTAGCCAAAGAGAAGAAAAAGGTATCAGTATCTTGACGTCGACTCTACACCGAAAGACCCATCTGCGACTTAAAGGACCAGAGAGAACACCGACCTACACCAGTACACTACATCGAGAACGGTCACTTTTCCCTCCTCGATAGGGGAGTCGCTGGATTCTCCCTCGGAGACTTAGACTGGAAGGTGGAAAGTGGGAAGGCCGAAACAGACCTACCCCTATCGATCTCACTGAAACCTTCGGTGTGCTGTTTCTAATGTCTCAGTGGCACTCGGGGTTAGGAACCGACTAACCTTGTTTTGACGGGTAGCGGTTTCGGAAGTGGAGTTAGGTAATGTGTTCTCTTTTCATTAGGCGGAAGATTCGGTGGCTCAAACCCAAAAGAAACAACGTCGAAGAATTGGAGAGAGTCCCGGTGGAACACCAGAGTCCAGAGTCGGTGGAACACCGACGGTTCGTCGGTGGAACCGTAGACTCACACCGTCAAGGTCAACGAAGATCCATCCTTCTCCATTCCGTCCTACCGTTTAGACGGGGTAGAATTAGTCCAGGAAAGACGTCCAAACGACCTTGAGAGGGTAAATTGGTGAGTGGCCCGTCTTGAAACAGGAAACCAGTATGGATCAACTTTCCTCCGACCCTTTGTATTAGTGATAAACGACCCCTCCCCTGCCCCTCGTCCCGCCCCTCCCCCCTTTATACGGGTCCACTTTTAGTCTCAAAATAAGACTTCTTCCTATAACTCCTATTTGTCGAAGGTAAGAGACGGTGTCTGCGTAAAAAGTAGAAGGTCCCTTTTCCATTTCTAAGATTAGTGGGGTGACTAGTCTGCCGGAATTAATAAACTCAGACCTTTAATAGTTACTCGTTACATTAACAAGGATAACCTTTAACACGAGAAGTGTCGCTAGCGAGCGAGACACACTCCCATACACGCACACACTATCATATTCGCAAACACCCCTCTCTCTACCACCCCAAACCGTCACCGTTATTTCGACTGTTCCGGGCACGAGAGAGTACTACGAAAAACAAGCGTCTCTTTTAATGTCAAGGAGGTCCTAAGTCCCTTACAGTAGAAAGAGGGTCTCGACCTCTACAATGTCTACGATGTCGAATGGGAACCCTGAACCGGACGGTTCCCCTAGAATGAGTCAACTACTTTATACAAAGACCTACCGACAAACATCACACAATGTGACATCTCGTCAGAGAGAGAAGAAAACGTTAAATATAACAATTCGGGAGTTTGTTTGAGTCACATCCCTAAAAGATTGACCGAAGGTCTGGGTATAAATTACAACGGTATATGTTCTACAAACTGTCACGGGAATGTTACATTGTATCGATGACCTACCATACATAAGCACGAGACCTGTCACCGCTCTTGGAGCTTAAAGGGTAGTACATCCTACAGAAAGAACCTTAGAAACGACACTCATCATAGTTGGGTTTATTTAAGAAACATATGTACGTTGGGTCAAAACTAATCTTGACGCATACTAAGTAAAGTTCGAGTCTAAATCACAGGAGAGGAAAATAATTCCATCACTGTAGAGCTCTAACCATTTACCTCTCTCTTAACTCTTTACACGAGAATTGACAACGAAAGTTTGATAGTGATTTGTTCTGTCCCAGTAGTAGAAAAGTATAGAGGGTTCATAATTTCACTGTGTGTGATAAGAATCATACGGGTTTTCACGCACTAAAGGGATTACCCCCCGTCTCTTGTAAAGATAAAGAGTACCTTACTATAAATGAATAATTTCCATTACAAAGAAAATTAGTGATTAATCAAGAATTGTGAATTCTCGTTCACGAACTTTTTATAGTCATTATATAAGTACTCCGATTCAGTGAGACCTCCTCAGAAACCTTCGTTTAAGACTCGAACACCGGGATAACGATCCTCGCCGGCTACTGAATCACCAAGTCTTTACCCCAACATCAAGTCGACCACGTTCTCGGAGTAATAATGTCGTTTCACACTCTTTTCTCAACAGCGACTCAACCCCTTACTTCCCTCTTCGAGACAGTCTCGACTGAGAAGTCCCGACCTAGGCACCGGCTTTTTCGACCGACAGAAGGCTGTAGACGAAAGGGAACAAAGACATCATAATCGTCTTAAAAATCGACCCGAAGGGATCGTTGATCCACACGTGGCCACTACCACAAGATCGGTCATTCTATAATTGTTCTCACGACACACGTTGAACCGCTAAATAGGAATTTCCCTCTCCGGTGTGGAAAAAGAGGAGAAAGAGACGACCGACGTCACCCCACGCTCCAGGCGTCCACCTCGTCGATGCAGACTCGTTGTCTGTTCTTCCTCGGCCCCAAGGACCGCGGTCGGTCCCTGGACAGTATGGACGACCTAGCGACCCTGACTGTCAACTCTCTTTTCATTTGTAGGCAGAATAAACTCTGTGACAATCCAATCCAGACAAAACATCATTGTTTTGGGTCGGTTATATGGTCCTTGTCTCCCCCGCATCAGGAAGGTAACGACGTGGGGGTGCGGAGTATCAGGTCAAGGTCTAAGTTAGTGAAAGTCATCTCGACTCGAACGAGTGAGGGAGGAGTAAGGGTTGAAGGGGACCCCAACCGTAGAGAAAGACAGGTCTCCAACCATCACAACTCAGGATCTGGTATGGACATAAAAGGAGGACGATTGGTTCCCTTTCGGTAGGGTCCAAAGACCTCTACTACTCATCTAAATGTTCCGTTTGTAGAGACCAGAGCTCACCTAAAGTATTAGGGAAGGTTCTGACTATAAAAGGAGGAGTATTAGGGGACTCAGAGAGAATCAGACACCATCTTTCATGACTGGAGGTCTTAGAGATGAAAAATTGTTTCTACGAGACGAGGATGAACGCAAAAGGTCTCAAATAAGAAAGAGTCACACTATAGATCGTGTCATTTCTTAGATGGGATCAATGGCGTACGCCGGTAAACTCTGTGTTACCTTTTTTCAAATTAGTCTTTTTTTTTTTGTCTTTAAAATAAACATAGTGTATATGTACCACACCAGTGTGGATAGACTAACAAGACTGGTGTTTCGGACAAAGACGTGACTCTAAAGTGAGAAAGACAAAGACGTGTGTCACTTCACGTTCTTCAACACAGAACCACCTTCCTCTAAGTCCGGAGTCTTCTGACCTCTTGAGTAGATCCACCCGATAAATGATCACCCTGGGAGACTAAGAGTTAAAAGGACCAGTCTACCCTACCATTATAAAAGACACTCACGGAGTTATAAGAGTGAGAAACTCCTTGGGAACCCACGTACCACTATTGTACCCATTTTCACGGAACTTTTAGTAATTTAGGATACAGTGGCGCTCAACCTTGCTCAGAGGTACTTAAACGAGAACGACCGGAGACCACCTCCACAAAACAATTACGAGTTGGTGTCTGCCCTTGAACCTGATGTAAAGGTGTCTGTGACATTCGAGTAGAGAGTTATTAAGTATGTACAAATAAGAGAAAGGATCCATTAGAAGGTGGAAGGAGTAGGGGTGGTTGTCCACAGATCTATTACAGGAGTTCGATGAAGAATCAAAACAGATACCTTCTACAATGTCTAGGTCGAGAAGTTTCTCACTATTTGAAATTAGGGTGCCGTGTAGCCGTAATCTCCGTGACTAAAGACCCCAATTCATATCAATGAAAGGAAACTTCCGTTCGAAGACAAAGGAAACTTCTTTTCTCGATCACAACCAACGAGGAGACAGAGACGTAGGAATAAAAGACAAAGGGAGAAAATGTCGTGACTAATGAATCGTAGTAGTAATCCCCAAGTGTGACTTCTCGTCGTCCACAATTCGAAACATAGAACCATGAGTCATGGTCCACCGAGTCGCCACTTCTTGGGTGGAAGGTTCCGTACTCTACGTTCTGTACACCAAAACTAGGGACCCAGTCCTTCTAGGGGACCTTTTCCTTTACCGTTCGGTGAGATCATAAGAACGGACCCTTTAGGGTACCTATCTCCTCGGACCGCCCGGTGTCAGGTATCCTAACGTTTCTCCGATTTTACTGACTCGTTGACTCGCGCATGTGTGTGAGTCGTGACATGGTCCTTGTGTCGTCAAAGAGCACGGTACCCATGACTCACTTACTTACTTCCATTTAACGAATAAACCCTGTCCGTCATACAGTCCCTACTTTATCCCCTACTACAAACTCACAAACTGACTGACCACTAATTTACCGTGACTCAGTCAGAGTGGATATAGCGAAGTAAACTCTGGAATCTCCAAATCGTAGTACCCTCTCCGTATACACAATCTCCTTTTTTCATTTACTTTATTCAACGACAGGAACCTCGTCTTTTATGTCGTATCTCTTATCTCCATTTGCAGACACCTTTTCATCAAACCCTTGAACCTTGCACAGACCACAACGGAGTTCGAACGACGACGTCGAGACCCTTTATAGAACAAGTCTTGGTATGTGAAGTCCGAGACATTTATTTAGTGACTCTTAATAAATAAGGATGACACAGACATCCGAAAAAAAAAACGGTGGTATATCCTTCTCGTCTGAGGAAATCTTTTTCTGTAAGTATAGAAAGAGTCTATAAAATTGTTTACTAGTAGAGTCTTCTTAAGTAAAAAAAAATTGGTCTGTTTTGAATCCTATGGAATAGATAATATTTAACGAAACCCCTATTATTACAACACGACATTAAAGGAAATAAACTACTAAGAAGGTGCATTCAGTTTCTTCTTACAAATCCACGGTTCAGTATTTTCTTTTTGGGAAAGTTCGTCCCTAGAGTCACCTATGTACTTTCACTTGTTGGTTCCCTTTGCAAGTAATTCCCAGTACAAGATCATCTTAGTCTCTTTTGACTGAAATTAAGAAGAGAGGGGAGTGGGTCAAGTTGTCACAGTGGTCCAACTTTTTGTGTCTCTTTCCCTCTAATTAGTAATCATTTTTATGTGGGAAGCCGGGGAGGGGGCTGGAAGACTTTAAACTCACTCATTTTTTATACAATGTAAATTAGTCTCGCCAACTATAAAAAGGTAATTACACGTTGGGGGGAAAGGAAAGAGACTACGGAAAACTTCCCCCTTTTCCACTAAAAAAACGAGGTTAGTGTAGATCAGTTGGAAATAGGAGGGAGAGGGAAGAGTTAGAGATCCCACATAAAACCTCCTTTTAGCTGGGGGTGTGCGACAAGTCCGTAAGTAATATAAGAAATGAAAATCTATGATAACCAAAGTCTTTGGTTAGAGTTGAATACTGAGTCAATACAATCTTTCCTGATATGATACAAAATTTAGAAAAAGTCCGAAGTAGGTGTTTGAAGGTACACATCCGATTTTCCTAAAGAAACATAAGATTAATAAAAAATTAAATAACCTCTTATCAACTAGATGTTACAGTGTAATCAAAGACGAAACCTGTAAAATGACACGGTAAAAAAAATCATCAACTACAGATTCAACCGATTTTCAAAGAAGTAAGATCATTCCCACAAATTCAACAAAATAGGGAGACTGAGAAAAGAGACAAAGAAGGAAAGATGAAAGAAAAGAAGGAAGAAGGAAGTAAAAGAGAGAAGAAGGAAAAGAAGGAGGCAACAGGAGAAGAGAAGTCTAAGAGTCTTGAACATAATCTACAATCCTTAAGTCTTTGGCTAATTTTTTTTTTTTAGGATGGAGAATCCTTTACACGTTGAGAGTAACGATTAAGGGACCGTCACCCACTCACAGGAACCCTCTCATGTTATCATGGGTCCTTCCTTCTGGTCTCTTTCGGAATGACGGTCCCGACCTCCACCCTCCAAGAGATATCTCCTTCTTCTTGAACTTAGACTTTCCTTAAGAGATCCTTCTAAAATGTCCCACTTTGCCCTTTCTATAAGGTACCTCTCCTTCGTCGTTTGAGTTTCCATTTTTCTTTTGCTCTTCAAACCCTTTTGTGTTTAACTTTATTTGTACCTCCAACCGTTCTCTACACCCGGTCTGCCAGACCATTCTAGACGGTTCCTCAAGTCTGACGTCCGCAAACCTCGGTGACTATTGAAAAACTTCGTCTCCCTGGACGGACTGACCTCCCAATTTCGACTTCCCCTTTCGTTCTCTCCCCTATCTCACTCTGCCATTTCCTCCTGACATTCTCAGGTCCGTTTGAAAACGTTTCCGTGTTTCCGTTACTCGTTTCCCACTTTTACTCCTCTACTTGGACATCGTGTAAACCCCAGACGACCTGTCCTACCCACTCACTGCACCCTGAACTCCCTCGCTCTCCGCAGAAGCGCAGATCGGTCAAAACAGAACACTGGACCGTAACAAGAAACTCGACCCATCGTGGTCTCCACCTTCAAAACCCCGCTCCCTTCTACCACTTAAGAACCGTGGTTCCGTGGTAAAACGGTCACCTTTGACTACAATCTTTCCTTTTATTCCCTTCTATCAATTTAGTTGTGTTTTTAAGACTAGACAACCACCCCTCCAGTAATCCGACCTTTTGGTATGTCGGTTTTCATAGAAGTATCTGATGCTCTACTCATTCCCCGAGTCCTTTCCTGTTGTCTAAGTCGCAAGTCCGTTACTTAGATTAATGTTTTGACTGTTTTTAATGGCTATGACAATTTACGAAGACTATGACGTTGAGTTTTGATTACCTTTTCTTTGTTGACCTTTATTGAGTAGTCCTCGTCTAATCCTTTTCCTTAACATTTTTACGTAGAGATCAGTCACGAAACATAACCAATCCCTAATCTCAATTTTGTTGTTGTCCTACTTAAAATAATTATATAAAGTTTTTATAAATGTCTTCTATTCGTTCGAAATACGGGACTCGCGTACACACGCACGCTTCAGGGGAGTTTTCACAGGTTGAGAAACGTCGGAGTACCTAATGTCGGGGGGTCCGAGAAGGTAGGTACCCTAAGAGGTCTGTTCTTATGACCTCACCCGATGGTAAAGGAAGAGGTAAAATACGGGATGGAAGGGGTTTAATTTACTTAACACGTAGTGTTTAGAGGAAAAAGAGAACGGTAAAGTTGGTGATCTTTTATTGAACCAAGATAACAGAAATTTGAAGTAAAGTCCCCATTTTTCTCGAGAACTAAATGTTTTCTGATACTAATAACTCTTCCTTTACCGTTGGGTGAGATCATAAGAGTGAACCTATTAGGGAACCTGTCTTCTCGGACCGTCCGGGTTCAGGTATCCCAGTGTCTCAACCTGTACTGTCTTCGTTGAATCGTGTACTAATGACTTCTATGTTTTTGTATAATTATCGTAACAATGTGGTAGTCATCGTCTCCTGGATGTTGGATGGGAACTTTTGAGGTTTCTTAAAATCTAAACTCGTAGATATCCCGACGTAAGTCCGATCTCCTTAATAAATTGATTAACCCGTAGAGAGGTCTTCGACCAATGTTTTAACGTGACCCAAGTACGACTTGATCGTCAATAAAGTGTTCCTAGAAGTGACCACGAATAAACGTACACACCTTAAGGACAAGTCTCCAATAAAAAGACTCGACCAATCAACTCAGTCTAATGTTTAACTGAGACAAACGACACTTGTCTTTGGATAAATGTTACGTTTAGAAGGTTCGGTGAAAAGACCAATTTAATTTAATAGGTTATTAAGAAAAAAAGATAAGAATATAATTTTTCTTTCAGTACAGATATTTCATAAAAGGAAAAATCTAAAGTTCAACACTTCATTGTTACGTCTGACGGAACTTTAGAAATCTTCAAATTTAAACAGAAATCTTTAATTCATATCTTTATTTATAATGGTCTTGATTAAAATTAACTAAAAATTTTCTTTATTCTATATTACTTTTGGGTAAATGTATGGGTCATTCTTCGTCTAAATAGACTTATTACTAAAACTAAGAACAATTTAATCCAGTGAAAGATTATAAATACAAGTGTCTAAAAAAACGAAAAAGTTACTTGTCTTGAGGAAAATGTAATCCGTAATTATACTTAATTTATAATGAAGTAGTATCTGTACGATTACTAAAAAAAAGAAAGCCGTTTGTCTGTGGTCCAAATAAAGAATCTGACATGATAATTAAAACACAGTAGTGTCTTCCATCGGGTCAAAATAAAACTCTAACCAAATAAAAGGGACCTGTAAACCCTACTTATCGAGTCGTATTGTTTAATAAGATATACGAGATCAAAGTTCGTAAATTTCACCTTAGGTTCAAAATCGTAGTCCTTGGTTAATTTACTATCAATCTAGACTGACTTTTTAATTACCAGGTCTTGTCTTTGACACGTCAAAAAAAAGGAAAAAAAAGTCAGGGGGGGGGGGAGCCTAAAGACAAAATTTATTTTTAGACCTACCAAGGGTTATTTTATGTTTCGCAGTCATTTTTTTTTTTTTTTTTCTTACTTAACTATCTTTACCTCGGTGTGGGTCCGAATTTTTAGTGAATTACTACTAATGTAAGAATCAGACGATAATTTGTGTTCCAACAAATAGTCGGAAGTACCCGACAATTCTGAAACCGATATTTTGTGTTTCGTGACGCCCCGCTACTTCTTCACTTTACCAGGACACCAAGAAATACCGCTCATACTAAACGAGAAATCTTTACTAATAAAACATCAATACAGTAGATCATACTAACGCCAATTGTAAACTAAAAACGGTATCTTTAGTTAGTCTGATACAATTATAAAGCAGGATTACCATTTATTTAGTCCTCTGTTTTTACAACTACAAGTCGGACGATTGAATTTTGAACAGTTACACGGAACTGTCTTGTCCCACCGGAACCTAATGTACGATCACTCTCCCAAGTCAGAACTTGCAAACCGAAGACGAAGTTCGTTGGATGAGCCTTTCGGTCATATCATGGAAATTAGACCGAGATTAAGTTTGGATAGTCATTAGTGAATCGGCCGAGATGAATAGGACAGTCAACAAAACGGTTTTTTCTAAAGTACCCATCGTCATAGTCTTCGTAAAAACATTAGTTTAATAACAGCGAAATGACCTTTTAGAGGAATGTAAACGTTTCCGACTTAAACAAGAGCAAGGGGGGTCGGGGAAGAACTGAGCATCAGATGGTCTCGCGAAAACCGACACACAGAAAGGTCGAATTACCGGAGGAATGGTGTTATAAGTAAAACCAACCCAATGAGATCGGTAGTAAAAGGTCTCTGTCAGTTTTAGGGAGTCTCTACTGTCTTCAGTAAACTAGTACCTCTCGTTCTTTATTTTTCTCGTTACTATTAAAGATATCCTGGAAAAATACCCAAAAATTCTCTTCTCTAAGACACTATTCTTATGTCTCAGACACAAAGGTTAGGTTCTATGTGGTAAAATTGAATAAAGGACTCCCTTAGTTTCTCGTATAAATACTATATTTCTCGTGGCAGGGGACTGGTGGTGAGGGAGGAGACTCAAGAGTACATAGAATAGTGAAGAGTGTGTGTCCTAAAATTAATACACGAATGCATATACAGGAAAGGTTTTGTAGAATCGAGGAAACCCTGAATGACGTAATCAATGTAGACGGGGTCACTCTTTAGGGACTGGGGTATCGTCCATGAGTGAGACATACGTAAAATCTTTTAGAAAACCGGCGCGACGTTCCACACACTCTGGAATGAAGGACCTGGTCTCTAACTTGGACATAGGGGACGTGATCGTCACGACTCAGAATCGGTGACCTGATAGTCACTTCAGAGGTCCACGTACAATTACTCACCTACTTTTAGGGGTAAGACCAGGAACTGAGGACACGACGTCTAAGTCTAGATAAGGAGCAGGAAGGAGTCGGGACAAGACGTGGAGTCTCCTCGATTAGGGTCGTCCAACGTAGAGGTCGAGAGTTTGACAGAAGGAAGACCGAAGTCTGTTCTCCTCTGTCACCGCCCTCTGACTTCCCGTCCTCCTTCCCTCGTCTACCCCATACAAGACGTTACCCGCCGACGGGTCGGAAACCTGAGGTCGGGGACGACGTGTCCGACGCCACTCAGGTCGAAGAAGACCCACTGTGAAAGGAGTCCGGGGACCACTATGTCGACGAAGAAAACAAGGACGTCGAGTACCCCACCGAAGGACGAAAAACGAGTAAAGACCCAACTGAAAGAGGTCAAACCAAACAGTCGTTAAGGTGGACACATTAATTAAGGAACGTAATTTAAGGGAGACAAAAGTTAGGAATCTCACACAAGTCATGACATAAGACTACGTCTTAACTTTAATATGAAGGACTGGAGTTTCGACGAATCATTTCTTACTAATGGTACATGAGATCTCCGTGTAATGACAGGCCCTAGAACCGAATGTGACGTCTCGGAGGTTTTACCCTGAGGTGGCTCCCCTCTCAGTCTCAAGGATACCTTAGACTACGGGGATTAAAGATCTTTACGGACTAGGAACGTACAAAGACACCAAGGGAACGAAAAAGGAGGATGAACCTCGATAACGTCGTGAAACACCGCATAGGGACCCGAAGGGTTCACCGAGATCACCATTTCTTGGGTGGACAGTTAGTCCTCTACATTCTCTGCGACCAAGTTAGGGGTCCAACCCTTCTAGGGGACCTCCTCCCGTACCGTTGGGTGAGGTCATAAGTATGGACCTCTTAGGGTACCTGTCTCCTCGGACCGACCGATGACAGGTGTCCCACCGTGCCTCAGTCTGCGTTGACTTCACTCAATCGTGTGTACGTGTGGACTGTATAAAAAGGAGGGACTACACTTTCGTGTTGGGGTTAAATTGAGTCAATAAACCATCTTATCCTCGTCCCGGTACCAAGGATCTCGATGACTATCGTCAAGAATAAATCTCTCTTTTCTGTTCTCTAAGACTGTCCCATGACAGACTGGACCAAGACTTCCACCCTTTCCAAACTTAGACAAAATGGTACGTAGAAAATTAAAAATGGTGTGAGATTAACCTATCGATGACCCTATCCGTTTAACTCACCGGTTTAAGAGAATCGTAGAAGTCTGAGACCGCGAAATTTTATGAAACGTGTAAAAGTGTCACTCGACCTCTACTTAAGTTTCCATGTATCCAAGTAAAAGAGAGAAGAGAGTAGAAATATTGAGAAGAAACTATCATGAAGTGACTCCCTACCCTTTCTTTCCCTTAGGTCGACTGTAGCTTAATACTTATAATCAAATTCAAGAATTGTTCGAACATAAAGTGTACGTGTCGAGTGGGTGTTTTCGGTGACCTAAAAGGTCACTCAATCAAAGTATAGATGTTCTTACTCCCTAAAGTAGTTCCTAGACAGGAATAAAAGAGGATGCCTAAACCGGAACGTCGGTCCGTTACCAGTTTACTAGTCGACAGATAACAACCCTTCCCTCAGGAGATTACATGTTTAGTCACATGAAGCCATCGTTCAGATTAAAAGGGGTTTGTAATAGGACAAATCAGTCTTGTCGTTTTATGAAAACTCCCCCTCTTTGGACAATAGACACTCAAATTAACCCGGATTATTGTTGTTGTTTTTTAATTAGATTGACCTGACTTATGAAGAAAGGTGTTCTTAAAGTTCTGAGATCTCGGTCTTTCCTAGAGTCTTTAGAGAACTAGGTTACAAAAGTAAAACGTGTATTCTTTTGAGTCCGAGTCTGTCCAATTCTTGTCGACCGCTCACCGTCTTACCTCTAATTTTAAACTTTAGCAAAAGCAGAACAATGGAAAGTCAGTTTGAATAATGGACAGTCAAACATATGGAATCGAAAGTTGGACTAAGAGGAAGAACATAAATCTGTAATTTTGATAGTCTAGGCCGGGTCTACATAATATTTTCTGGAAGTTTTCACGTGTATCTCAAACTTCTACTCAATTTCCCGTACTACAGGAACTGGTACCCTTCCTCCCTTCTTTACGTTTCCTTTACCCCCTCCTCTCCCACAACTCCGGGATGAGAAACAATCTGTACTCCCCTGGTGAAATACAATACAATCCACCGTGACACTACCACACACACTAGTCACTGCCACGTCACACGTCTTCTACTCTCTATGAACCGTTAGGCATTTACTTCTTCATAACGAGACTTCTGCCCCGACACAAATTGTCCTTATTTCCTTGCCGGTTTCGTTTGTTACTGGTGTAAACAACAAGGAGTAGAACAGTTTATCGATACATCGAAGATCCCTCTATATAATTGAGAGTCCAACAATTTCGTAGGATAAGACATATGGAAGAGGTCGTGAATTATAATATTGTTATTAAACATTAATAAATAAAAACTTATAGAAAAATAGGTGATTGAACTATGTAGAAGAGTAATCCCTTTCCCTTAAACAATATACTTATTCCTTTGTTATTTACAAACTCTATTTTCGATGACGATACAAAGTCTCATCACAAAACGACAAAAAAAAAAATTGTAATTTTTGAGATCATAATGATGTAGTATACCACTTGACAAATATCAATTTAAAAGTGTACAGAAAATACGATATCCGGATAATTCATAAGATAAGAGTAAGTTAGTTTCGAGAAGTGACTTTTATTTACAGTAATACAACATTACTCAAAGTCATAGACGACTGGAATAGACCTAAAACCTCCCACTCAACCGATACTTTCTAAGTCATTGAGAAATAGGAAGAGAACTCTGTGATTAATGAGTAATTTAAAAGAAAAAATAGGAAAAAACGACGTAAAATTTTTAAGGTTTCTACTTCTAAAAACTTTTTACTCTTCAATCACCTTTACGGACTCTCATAAAGAAATTTGACTTATAACGGATCTCGGTTTCCACCTCTGTCTATTGTGTTTGAAAAGGCAGAAATAAAGTTGACCAATATTGATTCTAGTCTAACTTTAACCCATAAGGTTCAAAGTAGGGCTTCGTTTAAAGATATCAACGTAATATTCGGGGACTTTTTGCCCCAAATACTACTTTACAACTTTCTGAGAGTTGAAATCCTGTTCCGTGTTGATATTAAAATGTCCGTAATCCGTGGATTTTATTGAAACATGCTTCTAATGAGACCCTAAACAGGGGGTAAAACATCTTTTACGAATTACAACTTGATATAAAATACGTGTGTTTTGCTGAATAAAGTATTCTGTTCCTCGAGTTCCTAAAAGTAAGGTTATAAGTTGTTGTGATAATGATTTCCCTGGAGAGGAAGACGAGAGTATTAACTCACTAGAATTCACTATAAATTTTCTTTTATAGTAAGACGATTTAAATATACGTGTCTGCTATACACCGTCTCACTAAATTTTAAAAGTTCATCTTACATAAGACTGGTACAAAAGTCGTACAGTGCCTGGACTTAATTACCTAGTATTATTATAGAATTATCAGACAAGATATCGTCACTTCCTTCGTTCACAAATAACAACAAAAACATCTCGTTATCGACTTCTCGAGTGTAAACTCACATGTCACATTACTATTATTTTGTAAAAACAGCTTACCTTTTAGGGATCATTACCTGTCAGGAACGGATAGAAGTAACAATTAAGTAATAGAAAGAGGAATTTATATCTATTTGGGGTCAGGCTGAGGACTACAGAAAGGGAAGAAAGAAACATAGAAGAGGAGGGTGGAGATACATCTACTGAAATTTAAGTCTAAGACTCAGGGTAGAAGTAGAGGTCAACGTCCTGCGAAAGAAGAGAGAGATCAGAAATAAACCTACTTAACCCTTATAAATTTTAAGAAGAACCTTTAGGTTGGGTAGTAAAGAGAAATAGAGAAAGGTGACTGAAAAGGAAGTTCAAATGTATATACTATATATATATTGAAAAATTTTATTAAAAAATTACCGTGGTGGTAGAAGGTTCAACAGGGTTTAGTTTTGGGGTGGTACAAAGAACTCTTGGAAAATAAGAACGGGTAGGGTGTTGGTGGGGTGAAGACGGTTAATTTAGTCAAAGTTGTAAGTATATAAGTGTGGTTTTAAAATATAAATAAAAGAAAAAATGACGACCATAAGTACAACTCTTTAAATGACGAAGAACAGATCTGATAATATTATCGGAGAAGTTGAGGTCAGAAGAGAGAATGAGACGACCGTTCACTGTACGTACGAGTATAATAGAACTCCTAACGGTCGAAGACTAACTTAATCCATGGTGAGTGAGTCGGACTAAGGTGTCCAGTCCGACCTTTTTTTTTTCGGGGGTAAACGTAGTACTAAAATGGAATGTAAAGGGGTTACTTTTACCTTAGCGAAAGTACTGAAATGAAAGGACACGAGTAAGAAACCAAGTGTAAGAAAAGAGTCACACTTCGTTGGAGGGAGATTGAATAGTTTTAACATGTAGTCTACGATAAAGGAAGTATCTTCGAAAAAGTTGAAGAAGACTGTCTTACCTACTTTTAGTCGGAAAGAATCTCGAGGGATACCGGAAATTAGACGTACAGTATAAAGTAAACCAATTTCCAGTATGAAATATACTAAAATCGAGAGAGTTTACCCAACTCTTTAAACAGAATTCCGGGTCTCATATTAGATAACACCAAATTTTTATACAAAAGATGACAACAACTCACCAATCAACTACTATAACAAGTTTAAAATTTTTGAGACTGACTAAAAAAACAGATGATTAAGATATTAGAATGACTCTCTCCTAAAAACTTTAGGGATTGGTATGAACACCTAAAAAGATAAAAAAGAAAGTCAGGATAGTCAAAAACGGACACATAAATTTCGAGACATTAATTCACGGACGTGTAAGTCACAACGATAAAGAAGAACCATATAAAATTCGAAAGTCGTAATAACTGTCGGGGGGAAACAGAATCATTATAAGGAACATGGTCATAGACGAAACCGAGTAATCATATTGACGGGGTCGTAAGAAAACTAATCACAAATATACCGAGAATAAGAAAATGAAAATTATTCGTACCAAGAAAATGACGTGTAGAAAACCAGAACGAAAAAATTTTAGGTTTACACTGTTAGAGACAGAAAATAAACATCAGACATCTCATAAATGTAAATTACGTCAGTAGTTATTCGGCCTTAAATTTAGGTGACGGAACGAGAAACAAAATAACAAAGATAGACAACAAACAAAAAAAAAGAGAAAAGAAAACGGAACTAAAAAATTTACTAAGATAAAACTGTGTTGATAATTATTATAACCGAACAATGTATATGAAAAAAAACAAAATCTGTAACGAAATCTCGAATGACATATCTGTAGGATGGTTTCACATAGAGATGTATTATAGAACGATGAAGTGTACCTTATAATTCTTGGAACATTACCATATATAAACAAAGAAGGAAGGATATGAAACACGATAACAGTATCTAAAATAAAGACGAGTACAATATTGAAGATCTTACTAAAACGAAATCAGTTAATAGAAAATTTTACTTATTTTTATTCCTTTTACAAAAAAAATATAAATAGGATTAAGAAGGAAAAACTAAGAAAAGTAAAGAAACTTCTAGGTTTAAAGGTAGTCCAGACTAGTCATCGTTTACGGAAACGGACCCTCACCTCCACACACCACAAGATAGAAGAGTGTTATCCTCCACCGAAAAGAAGACGGAAGAAGGTCTTCGTCTCCCAGAAACGGACCCTCGTACCGAAAAGATGAGAAAAGAGTCTCGGAATCCGAAAACGAAGTGCACCCTCTTCCTAGACTCTATGTCATCCCGAAGTACGGAAAGGGATGGACTCTTCTTGAAAGAGTCTAAGAAGCAATACGAGGTTAGAAACAATACTCCTCCCTCTATGCACCTTTTCTCGACCTCTTACTTACACACGAGGAACCCAGGAGGGTTCGTCAAATCTAATAGGAAAATCGTGTAGTGACTGGAAATTTTTAAACATTTGTAAACACAAAAAGAGGGTGTAAATGTAACTGTCTACGAAAAAAGGAGGACGTGAGACGGTTTCCGATTGTCTCAAAACGGTTCTCTTGCGTGACCAGTATCGTTTGTGGGAGAAGGTTGTTGTGTTCTCTTCTGAGATGTGTACACGTAGTGGTCTACCAGTTGTGGCTTTAGTCTAACTAATATAAGCAACGTCGGTTTCTAGCTCTTCGAGATATGTCAGTCCTTTTTGTTCTGGCCCCCGACTGACACCGAGTCTAGTACTTGAGGAATAACGGTTTAAGTCTGAAATTAACTTCTTTCACCCCTTTTGGTGATCTGGTAAGTCTATACTGGATTTAGTTTAGGGAATACTAATATGTCACCTTCACTCTTTATCTAAATTCCCTGATCTAGACTATCTATCTCACAGACTACTTGATACCTGCCTCCAAACACTGTAACATGTCCTCTGTCTCTAGTTCTGGTAGGGGTACCTTTTCTTTACGTTTTTTCGTTTTACCGACAGACCCCTCCGGAATGTTTATCGACTCTTTTCTTCTCTTCACTTTTCGTTTCCTCTTTTCCTTTCTATATTCGTGGACTTACGTCTCAAGGTTTCTTATCATTCTTCTCTATTCTTTCGGAAGGAGTCGGTAGTTACGTTGCTTTCTCTCCTTTTGTTGTCTTACCCTTTCTGATCTCTAGAGAAGTCCTTTTACTCTCTATGGTTCCCTTGTAAAGTACGTTTCTACCCGTGATATTTTCTGTCTTTACCATACCTGGATTGTCTTCGTCTCCTATGATTCTTCTTCACCGTTCTTATGTGTCTTCTTGAGATGTTTTTTCTAGAAGTGCTGGGTCTATTGGTGTTACCACACTAGTGATTAGATCTCGGTCTGTAGGACCTTACTTTTCAGTTCACCCGGAATCTCTCGTAGTGATACTTGTTTCGATCACCTCCACTACCTTAAGGTCAACTCGATAAAGTTTAGGATTTTCTACCACGACACTTTCACGAAGTGAGTTATACGGTCGTTTAAACCTTTTGAGTCGTCACCGGTGTCCTGACCTTTTCCAGTCAAAAGTAAGGTCAGGGTTTCTTTCCGTTACGGTTTCTTACGAGTTTGATGGCGTGTTAAAAAAAGAGAAATATAAACCTAGGATTACTAGTAGACTTCTCAGTCTGTGCTGACTCGCTGACTTGACTTGACTTGACTTGACTGAGACGGTTTCTACTTTGCTAAGTTCGTAAGGTTAAGAGAAGTCTCCTCGATTAGTGAGAAAGTTTAAGTCCAGTAGACTAACAGAACATTGAAACACTTAAATCGAGAGAGTCCAGGCAGATCAGTTCCGATACCAAAAAGGTTACCAGTACATACCTATCCTCTCAACCTGACACTTCTTCCGTCTCACGGTTTCTTAACTACGAAAACTTGACACCACAACCTCTTCTGAGAACTCTCAGGGAACCTGACGTTCCTCTAGGTTGGTCAGGTAAAACTTCCTCTAGCCGGGACCCTAAAGAAACCTTCCTTACTACGATTTCGACTTCGAGGTCATGAAACCGGTGGAGTACGCTTCCCAACTGAGTAACCTTTTCTGAAACTACGACCCTCCTTAACCCCCGTCCTCCTCTTCCCCTGTTGTCTCCTACTCTACCGACATACCGTAGTGACTGAACTACCTGCACTCAGACTCACTTGAGACCCTCAACCACTACCTGTCCCTCCGGACCGCACGACGCTAAGTACCCCAGTGTTTCTCAGCCTGTGCTGACTCGCTGACTTGACTTGACTTGACCCAAGTTCTTCTCAATACCAAAACATCCAATAGACACAAAAAAGAGAGAACGACAATCTCTTCTGCATTAGAGTACAGCGAAAGAGTCAAGATTCTCCTTGTGTTGAGGAACAGTACACTAAAATCATAAACTCACACATGATCCTCAATCGAAAGAATCGTTTGAACTTCATGGTTATATTTTTTTATTTCTCAGGATTTTGATAAAAAATTTTTATGACTAAACATGACTTTCTAGTCTTAACTATGGGTTAATCTCATATTTTGTATAGAGATATCATTATTTTGTTAAGCAAAACAACATTAGTAAAAGAGGAAATCAATTTTCTGGTATGGACCTTAGATATCATTGAAAAAAGTTCAGTTACTTCTAATTTGGATAATTACAGTACCTTATAAACTTTACGACAGTAAATGTAAATTGTGAAGGTTAATTAAACCTCCTTATCTTTTATGAACTTTAACTCTTCTCGTCAATGACGAATTTACTATAAAACACTACTTAACATTACGTACGTATGTACTCTTGTCCTAAAAAAGGGTTTACGAAATTAAACCAAAAGGGGAATGGAGATTCATTCTCTAATAAGTAATACCATTTAAAACTTTACCAGGGGGGTTTACTATAAGCACAATTAGGGATGTTGGACATTTATCTCGGACATTTATAATGGAAAAACCTTTTTAACAAAAACATCTACACTAATCAATTCCCAGAACTTTACTCTTCTAATAGGACCCGATAGAGTCACCCGGGATTTGTAGTAGTGTCTACAAGAATACTCTCTTAGTCTCCCTCTAATCTGTGTGTCTTCTCTTCCAGTATACCTCTGACTCCATCTCTGATCTCACTACGTCCTACCCTACTACCTTAGGACTTCCTTTACCGTTGGGTGAGGTCACAAGAACGGACCTCTTAGGGTCCCTGACCCCTCGGACCACCCGACGGAAGATACCCCAACGTGTCTCAGCCTGTGCTGACTTCATCATCATCACCATCATAGTCTTCGACGTTTTCCGTTCTTCATCTAAGGGGGTCTCGAAGACCTCCGGTCCACCGGGACCACGTGGAACTAAAATCGGGTCACTTTAACTAAAATCTGAAGAACGAAGGTCTTGTCGAAGGACGACAAAATTCGGTGGTTCAGACACCATTAGAATGTCACTGACAGTCTTTGATTATGTAAATAGAAACCAGAACAGAATTGTCTCCCTTAAAATTGAAGAAGGGTAGAATCATAAACTTTACAGTAAACTACTTTCAGTAGATATCCCTCATACATAAATGATACTAGACGTGAGTTTTAACGGTAACTAAAAATCGAAAGTGTACCAATTAAAAAAATTATTATTTCGTTTTTCTTTAAATATGGACCAGACCCTACCGTAACATGTTTAAATGTCTAATGAACTGACTCAATAAGCAACTGTCTAAAAACCTACGAAGAAAAGTAGGTAGAACTAACCTTAAGTACGATCACCACTATATAAGTGTATAAACTCCGGGGTTCGTTTTTACTGAGTCTCCAAGGAGTCCATAATAACTAACAGTCTATCAAACTATGGAGAAGACCCCATGGGACTCGAAGTGGTGTCCACACACCAACCCGAAATAAATGTAAAAGTCCACGGAAAGTCAGTCAAATGTTCAGGTAAGTCCTCTCACCTTCTGTTTTTCATAAACTAAAACGTCTGACAGGTTATTTTTACTTTCTTATTTACCTTTAAAGATTTTTACATAATTGACAAACGGGTTATTTTACTACTTAAATAACAATAAAAATAAGAGGTTCTGAATAGATACACAAAGGTAATACTAAAGATAGGAAAATAGGACGAAATAAATAAATAAATAAAAACCACATACGTGGTAACCACATATGAGTAGTAGAAGATAGTGTGTCATATTGGTAAAAGGCAACATAGTAAATAGACAGAGGAGATTAATCTTATATTCTAGGTTCTCCCGTCCTACAAAACAACAAGTCACTACATAGGTTCACGGATTTTGTCACAGACCTTGAATCATCCGGGAATTATTTATAAACGTATCACTTACTTCTTTACTGACCGACATGTCGATTATCAAAGTACGGTCTATCCATAATCTACGATTGGTTTGTAAAATTTCTTTAATTTTCTTTTATCCTTTCATGAAAGAAAAATAAAAATTCTTTATGAAAGAAATGAGTAGATAGAATCTCAAATTTTTTTCAGAAGGAACAGGGGTTAAAAAGGACTATTTGATTTTAAGTCAATGGATACCCTAAGGGTCCTAGACTGGAAACATACGAAGATACTATGGAGGAGGATGGTGAGAACCGTGTGGAGTACTACGAAGTCGGAGAAGTCAGAAGAAAGACTAGGGAAAGAGGTGGAATCTTACAAACGGTAATAGGTAGGGAAACGGAACTAGGGTCTATGACTCGGAGGTCTAGAAAGTACTGACAGGGATAGTGCCGTATGTAGTGGAGAAGTCTCTTCTGGAGGATACTAGGGAATTCCGATAGCAAGAATTGACTCACCAAAACAAAGGGTTCTCTGTAATCCGGTAAAACAAACAGTATTGAACTCTCCTTCCCAACACGATGACGGTAGATTACCCTTCTCTGATCCTACAACGGTTATAAGATGTCACTTGTCCTGTCGCGGGAGGAGGGTGTGGGGAGTGTGTGTGTGGAGGGGGGGGTTGGTTCTGTGTTGTCTTTCAATAAACCTGATACCCCAACTCACAAGGTTCAAATCCTTGGTGGGGGATGAGAGAGATTGTAATTAGTGAGAGAACAGTAGTTACAACATAATTATGGAGGAGTATCGTTAACGACTCAGTTTTATTGGAATAGTTAAATAAATGAAAAAAAATTGGTAGAGAGATGAACGGATCTTACACTCAAGATCTTTACGTTCCAGGAGTAAGTGCGTTATAAGGGTTACGGACCTTGACCGAAGAGCATCTGTCGGTTCATAAATAACGGATCTACTTATTTATTCGTATCGATAAAAGGAAGGATGAAGTGTAATAACCACAGAGAATCGGTCAACAGAAAAACAAACTGATTTTAAAACTCTACCGACATGAAAAGTCATACATGGAAAGGGGACATTAATATTCGTAAAAGGAATTGTAGATGCCTCCAGTATCACACACAATCAGCCTGTGAGTCAGTACACAGACGCTGGCGTACCTGACATCGGGTGGTTCGAGAAGACAGGTACCCTAAGAGGTCCGTTCTTATGACTTCACCCAACGGTACTGGAAGAGATCCCCTAGAAGGACTGGGTCCCTAACTCAGGTCCAGAGACCGTAACGTCCGTTTAAGAAATGGTAAACTCGATGGACCCTTCGGGTAAACTCAATGGAACCTCCAGTATAACCTATATCAATTTTTAGTGTCTGAGATTTGAGTCTTATGAACCCAAGTTATCCGAAAATAATGTATGAACAAAACACTCTTTGATGAACCTTTTCAATGAAATAATCGAGAACCTTTTCAATAAAATAGAAACACCAGAAACCCAAAGGAAGTCGACTTCTATTATGGTCACAGAGGAGTATCTCAACGAAACTTCTAATTCGTTGACCTATTAAGTGTCCTTCGTGAACCCTGTCCTTCGTGCGTATATAAACAACAATAATAATAACAATAATAAAACACCAGTTTGTGTACTTTAAATGGTAACGTTGGTAAAAATTCACATGTCAAGTTACCGTAATTCATGTCAGTGTAGCAACATGTTGACAACAATAATACAAATAGGAGACTTGAACACAAACTAAAGAAGTCCGAAAAGAAGGACACACCGAGGATGAAATCAGAATCATACGTTTCTACCTGGGATGACTACAACCGCATTAGTCAAGAACACACTAAGAATCACATACATAGTACGTGAATTGACGAGACATTCGAATTACCACGTGTAAGCACGCAACATAAGTGGTTCGATAGACGGTCCATAAGTCGGAAAGTGTTTATGAAAGAGTCATTGTAATGTTTTAAGGTTTTGTGTAAAATAAGAACTCATTCCTCGTATAGGCGTCATTCATACACATTTAAAGAGTGGTGGAAGTTTAACTACCATCGTTCAGTGTCTTCTACTTATAGACCAAACTATTAGGATTTTATCTCCGAATTATCGTTCAGGACTTTCATTTCTAAACTAATATCTCTAATCTTCTTATCTTTAACCCAAAATATCGTTAACTCATTGATAATTCTTATGAAGTTTGTGGAACTTTCTTAGGAATTCTATGGTACCAAATTTTGTTCTAGACCTATACCCGACTCCTAAAAAGGGTTCCTTTTTTTTTAGAGTGAGTGAATTAATTCGTTGAAAATTTTTAACAGTCATGTTGGAAAATTTATATCAGAGAGCCCCAACATTTTCTTGTTTAATGTACCCGTTTAATCACGACTCCCGATTCGTCTTTACTTCCACAAAGAGGTGTTAGTACAAACCTAATATAATTTTTACGTTAAGATTAGCGACTTGTTAAAAAGTTTCCAACAACCAGCTAATCACTGGAAATTACTTTCGAAAAGTTCTCCAATCTAAACAACCCTTTGTAAATAATTCACTTTAAAACGTTACATTTAAAATACTGGAGATAAGTACTTTACAGGACTCCTTTAACTTTCCAATCCGTACATCAAATCTCAAAATTTTTACTCACACATGTCGGACCGTTCTGTAAAAATGTGTACGTCCAAACAATACTGGAACCTTGTGTCCACACCGTGTAAAAATTTTTTCGGAGTAAGCCGACCTTGTATATCGAAGGTTGCCTCTTTACTCATCATCAGACACTCTCTCATCTTTTAAGTTGACTGTTAGATGGGTTCCTAGTGTCTCGCGACCACCGGTTAGTATCGACCTAGGGTCCAGCAAACTTGGGTTTGGTTACTGTATAGGAGAAGGAGTCTGGGAAGAGTAGGTAGTGGTCCTGGACCCTCGGGTCTGAAGGACTTCAACGCTTGACAGAAAGGACGGCCGGACGCTGACCGACCAACCTCGAAGTCCCGTTGGTGACTGGAAAACTACCTCGTGTGAAACCAGGTGGACGGACGGACTCCTAAAGAAGAAAAGTCAAACTAGACGCCCTCTTAAAATACTCGATTTTTAGGTAGTCGCAGAGGTAAATGGTTCAATAATAAGCTACCAAGATGTTAGATTGGCAAAGTTTTAACGGGAGTTGACTTTGGACCGTGTGTAGAACTGTTAGGGTCTACTTTAAAAAATTAACTTTTACCAACGACTGAAAACTAAATGTACACTTTTCTCGTTACGTGTTCGGGGTGCTAAGTCGAGAAACCGAACTAAGAGTCTACTGACTGACAGTCAATATTGGTGCACCGTGAGGACGAAAGGCGTACGGGTCATTTACAGTACCCAACTTCCGTCAATCTCAGACCCTCTTTGGAAGGTTTACGTTAGACCAAGAACGGAGACAAGTCGTAAAGTATCCGTCTAGACTCTGAGTTCACCATATCCTAATACACTACCCTTTTACTCCTAATCAAACAACAGTATTATCCCCACTTAAAAATTTACTAAATTCTTACACTTCACCTCTACCGTTTTATCCTCGAGTGTAAAGAACCATAATAGCCGACTTGTAAACAAATTCCTGTCAGAACCTGGATATGTCTTTATACTTCGTCTCTGTCAAATAAGAAGAAGGAGTAAGGTTGGAAAAATTTACAGGAAGGGATGACGAAGGACAGAAAGGAACAAAGGATAGAGGACAGGGGTCTCTAAAGTACAAACTCAGTGACAGTAATCCTCAAATAAAACTGAAACGTTCCTCGCTTCCTAAAATTCTTATAAAAACCATACAACTTCGTGTATAAAATATCAGAATCGTTGATTCCTATTCTGTTTAGAACGGATTCTACTGGTGAAAAACTTTTACTTTGATAGTAAAGTAAAATAGATCGAAGGTTGACGTTACTACTCTTTTTCTATCAGTACTTTGTATATGTTCAAACACTTATTGTCTCTTAACTTAAAACGAGACTTTTTGTCATAGCCACCGATATAAATTTTACGTTGAAACGTATCGTAAATATTTTTCTCTTGGTTATTAATTTGTATAGTAAATTTATAAAATTCGGATCAAAATTTGTAATGTATGGAAGTTACCTTATATTGACCCTGTCTGATTTTTCTAAAAAAAAGAATGAAAATTTCATTGAACCCTGTCAAAAATCTCCCAAATTCTATACCGTACTTATAAAATCCTTAGTTTTTTGCAATTATACTTAAGATAGAAGAGATAGAAAAGAGCGGACGGAATCCTCACACTTTGATAGATTTACGTTACGAGTTTTCGTCTCTTTTTCATTCTTTTAACACGAAGACGTGGTCGTTTTGGCGGAAGGGGTTTACTGACTTCAACAATGATGTCTGCCCTTTATATTTACAGATTCACTGCTGAGAGAACCATTCCGACTTTCGAAATCAAAAAGAATTTATGATGTTTGTAAAGACCTTCTAGTCAATTTTTAATTAATAGTGAGTACATTTTCAAATCTAAATTCTTTTCAGTAAGTAAACCCAATCATTTTAAAGAAAATGACTAAGTTAATTAACCATCTATCTACGGGTCGATGATACAACGAGATTTTGTTTATGAATATTTTACAGTTAATCTATGTACAGATATAAAATATGAGTTAGATCGGAGAGAAATCATTTATTTCGTACTAATTCTAAAGTAACTTCACCATTTACCTCTAAGAGATACCAGTTAGAATACATGGATACACACGGTCAAAAAAGGGGAACAAGGACAACGTAGGACGGAAACTCTTTGGGAAAGAAGTCTAAATTAAAGTACAGACGGATCCACTCACAAAAGACCCTGTTATATCAGAACTCACCGGACCCCCGGGAGTTAATTTACGGTGAAACATTCTCTGAAAGAAACCAGTGACCTGATCTGAGAGCTCAATAATTTCGGACGTCTACCGACCGACCACATTGAATTAATTTGATGTCGTTTAACTTACATCCACGATTTCGATACAAACTTTAAATACCCACACGAAAACGAAATAAGTTCCTTCCACCGAGTGGGGAGGGCACTTACGGACCGACCGGTAAAAACTACTCAGTCTTAATGAGAACTGACCAAGTGGGGTTTCCTCTCAGACCGAAGAGACTGGTACCACTTTTCATTTATACCGTGGATTTCAGTCCATGGTAGAAAGTCAGTTTAGTTCTACAAAGACAAAGACTTGTTAAGTAACCTACATGTGAATCTACTATTTTCGAATAATATTACACAGTGATTTTTCGAATAAAATTATACAGTGATTTTCTGTTAATACGAATAAAGTGGTTTAAATATATTAGAACACTTGTCCTGTAAATTTCATGGACAGTGATGTAAGGAGGAAACTATGACTATTATCTACAAACTAAGATATTCCTTAAATTAAAAGTGTGTAAACTACATACCCCCAAAAACCACTTAAAATGATCCTCTTAAATAGTAGTGGTTTTCTTTAATGTTCCCGAAACCCCACTCAAGATATCGAATTACATACGACACCATGTCACGTCTATCTTGGACTTTTGAGGTATTTGAGGTTCGGATCACCCACACGTTCGGAGCCCAGGGCACCCGGTCGCCCGGTCAAAACCGAACGGAAACGTCGTCTACTTACAATAATCCTCGTTACGAGAGTTCATGTACTGTAGGTGCATGTTCATCCTGTATGTTCACCAATACCGTGGGAACTCTCCACACTAGGAACTCTGCACTCGGACCCTGATCTGAACCCACAACTAGCGAGGACCTGGTGACCTCCCTACTGAGATGACCGTCCACCTCGAGGAGAACTACCATCGGTTTTTATTTAAGTCGAGTGTTCTGTCCAAATAAAACTGGTCTGTGGTGTTGGCCTACCAGTCGGCCCTACGGATGTCGACAAGTAGTCTACATGTCATTCCCCCCTCTTACGAGACTAAAAGATCCTAGAAAAGACAATTACTGACATTCTTACTCTCCTTCTTAACTGGAGTATCAGTACCGTGTAATATACAAACCTCCACTCTTGACGAATACCCTCGTCTACCCATATAACGGACTGGAGAAGAGGACTTGGACTCTTTTGAGGCTCTACCTGGATAAACTCTTCTATACACTGTAACAATTCTACTTAGAAATACGAACGGGGGTTAATAAAGAAAGGTCCTACGACTCTTTCGACAGTTAGGTCTAAAAGAACTCAGATACTTTGCGGGACGAGAAAACTATAAAAACCTCCTATCTACGTAAAGAAATACGGGTCACATATAATCAACCAAACATGAACTGTGATGAGAGTCGTGGAGACGACAAGAAAATCCGGCGTAATCTAGAACCAAGAGATAAAAAAACACGATATCCCGTCTTTACGTAGGTGCATTTCGTCATATAATCCTTCTCTTTCTTCGACCGAGAAAGTAATTCACTACGGAGAGAGAACTACAATGGAAGAAAGTAGATTATTGGTCTAAACCGTCATCCAATCACGCCCAATTTCACGTCCGAAGACAACGACGAAGGTTCAGAGATTGTATGTCTGATCTCTTCAATGAAGTTTCGAGATCTAGAACAGTCTAAAGGTAGTTCCGACGTCTTCTTCAAATATTAAAAAATTTTGGTTGAAATAAAATCCTATCAAAATCTAAATATCCCTTTAACATTTGTATCATATCTTTTAAGGGTATATGGGGTGTAGGACAAAATAGATAATAATTATAGAATATAATGATACCATATAAACAAAGTTAATTACTCGGTTATAATTATAACCTCATAATCGATTTGAGGTATGATATAAATCCAAAAGAATCAAAAATAACTATGGGTTAACAGAAAAAAGGTCCTAGGGTCAGTCGTATGATGTAATGTAAATTCGTAGTACAGAGGACTCTGAGGAGAACCGACACTGTCAAAAACTCTGAAAAGAATAAAAACTACTGGAACTGTTGAAACTCCTTATGACCATCCTATAAAACATCTTGCGAGGAGTCACCCTTAAACAGACTTACAAAAGAATACTAATCTGAACCTGGTACTCAAAAACCCCACTGCTAATGTCTCTTTTCACGGTAAAAGTAGTGTAGCATAGTTCCTATGTACGACAGTTGTACTAAACAGTCACAACCGCAAGTGAAGTTTGTGAACTAACTCCGTCAAACAGTCCAAACAGGTGTCATTTTAATGATTAAGGAGGGGAGGACGAAAAGGAATAACAAACCCTCCTTCAGTGATGTGTGTAGAGTAGATTTCCTCTAACAGTGGTGTCTGACTTTTTAATGTCTACAAATTCCCACTTAAAATATCGGAAATAGGTACAGCGTCATACTACGTCCTTACCCCCCCAATACGAGGTAGAGGAACTCTTACCGCCTAGATGTATTAAATAAACCGTAAGAAGACGACTCTCCAAATGAACAAGAGGGGTGAATAAATGTATAAATACAATCATATCTAAATACCTATAAATAAAAATTGAGACCCAATATTAAATTCTGATGAAATGAAACAAAGAATGTCAAAAGATCGTAACTGGTATCCCCTGAGAGAGGTACCCGAGGACACAGGGAGACTGTACGAGGACGGAGACGCAAACAAAGCTCGCGAAGAAATGAAGGATCGCGATACTCTTCGGGGTCCGAGTAAAACGTACAAAAGACGAGGTCAGGATCTTAGTCAGTAAAGAGGTTCGTCACCGAAAAATTGACATAAATCGTCAGAAAGAACACAAACCACAAACGTTGATCCAATTACGAAAAACGAACTACCTGTAACTTTGCCTAAAAGAAAATTATGTCTCTTCAAGTTTGTATGTATTCATCGTATTATTCAGGGGTAAGTCGGTAGTAAGTCGAAGTTGTAATAGTGGAGTACCGGTTATAATAAAATAAACATAAAACTAGAGAGAGGAATGTAACGTTGTAGTATAGTACAGTGGATATTTATAAATTCGTAATAGAGATTCATTATTATTAATTTTTTTTACTATCTATTTTATTTGAATTACCATTAAACCAATCATCATCTCATTTTTACCCGAAGGGACCACCGAGTCCGTCATTTCTTAGACGGTCGTTATACCCTCTGGATCCAAGGTAGGGACTCAACCCTTCTAGGGGACCTCCTCCCGTACCGTCGGGTGAGGTCATAAGAACGGACCTCTTAGGGGTACCTGGCTCCTCGGAACGTCCGAGGTCAGATACCCCAGCGTTTCTCAACCTGTGTTGACTCACTGATTCGTGTCTCATTTTGGTCATTGTTACTGAACTAAGAGGAGACCGTGAACCACTCCAGATCCAGGGGGGTGGGGAACTTAAACCTGCACGAGACACCGATAGGATGGTGTACCCTCTACGACATCGTCGAAGTCCCGGTCCGGGACTTCGAAAGACAGAGAACCTTGTTAAAAAGACCCTCAGAACTTGAAGTATATTCGTTAAATTGATGGAACTCTGTCGACACCATCTCTCTTTACACAATTCATGAGGTCAGGTACCAAGGTTGACCCGAGTCGGAAGATCTGCAAAGACGGTTCCGTGGTCTGAACTGTCTTTCCCGTTCTTCACTCACTTCAGACCCTGGGAGGTCTTGTTGGGTGGACGGTGAAGTTAGCTGTTATACATCTCATCTATTTAGAAGGTCGGATGCAAGTCGACGACCTAAAGGATTGAGTTTTTAATACTCTATACTATTTTATCAATAACGAATTAGATGATCCAAAAGTCTATCAAAAGACTCGTCGTTATCTGTTACCTTTGGAACCGAAAATTTTAAATGTGAGGGTCCCAAATACTCGTAGTCAGAGAGACGTCACACTGAATGAACTGGGAATCTTCCAGAGAAACTCCAATATAACTAGGTGAACAATACATTTGTCAAGACTCATAAAGAATGGTGACAAAAATTATATTACGTAAACTAATGTGTGAATATTTTAATTTTTATCACAAGAAAAACCGACACGACACGTCGTACACACCAGATCAAGGGACTGGTCCCTACCTTGGACGTAACCTTCGCGTCAGAATTGAGGACCTGGTCCTTCAGGGATATCAAATTTAGACTCATTAATGATAGTGATAGTGTTCTAAAGACTTTTGCATTGTGAACCAAAAGGGTGGAAACGTCATTACCGACGTCGTGGAATAACTGACTACTGTCAGAGAAGAACTACTCAAACACGACCAAGCAGGAGTTAGGACTCGAGACCATCTTGTTAATTCAGTGGACCGAGACCTCAATCTCAACTCAATTTTAAAACCGGAACACGGAATCACCACACTGGAACCCACGACGACGACGATTCAGTGAAGTCAGCACAGGTTGAGACACACTGGGGTATCTGCCGGAGGATGGTCCGAGGGGGCAGGGACCCTAAGAGGTCCGTTCTTGTGACCTCACCCAACGGTAAAGGAAGAGGTTACGTCCTTTGACTTTTCATTTTCACTTCAGTCAGTCAGTACAGGCTGAGAAGCGTTGGGGTACCTGCCGTCGGGTGGTCCGAGGAGGTGGGTACCCTAAAAGGTCCGTTCTCGTGACCTCACCCCACGGTGACGGAAGAGGCCACTGGAACCCATTCAGTTGAATTAGTTTAAAACAACGGAGGATACGTTTTACTTCTGTTGACATCCATGGAGTTCACAACAACACCTCCTGACTTAAACCCCTTTGTGCCTGTCTTGAAATATGAAACAGTCGGGATCCACTTCAGCGCCACTTCAACGAGTCAGCACAGGCTGAGAAACGCTGGGGCACCTGACATTGGATGATCCGAAGAGAGAGGTACCCTAAGAGGTCCGTTCTTGTGACCTCACCCAACGGTAAAGGAAGAGGTCCCCTAGAAGGGCTGGGTCCCTAGCTTGGGCCCAGAGGACGTAACTTCCGTCTACGAAATTGGAGACTCGGTGGTCCCTTCGGGACAGTCGGGATTCCAATAATTTTAATAAATCAAAAGGACATTTTATATACTTGAGTAAAACCGTTATCACGATAATTTTAAGTGTCGGTACCTTTCTTTCGGTCGGAAAGAACCCTCCACTCTAATCCCTCTAAAAAGACAGAAACCACGAACAACACTGATATGACCCCCGAGTCCCGAAAATAAAAAATTCCACTCCACACCTCCCACACCCCTCTCCGAGACTCTTCCGACCACGTATGGACTTTTTCCTATAATCGTCTTCCTTCGTGGCCGAAAGGATGGTCTTCCTACGAACGGTACGAGTACGAAGACACTCCACGAACGCTCTCTTAATATACCAGACGGAAAACGTCTGACCGTTTGACTTCTATTTTCTCCAATGATGAACGGGGTCCTAGTATCATCGTCCTTACCTTTTTCTTACCGTCTTCATAAGTCGTGTCGAAAAACAATTACCTAAGTGAGGTCATGAGTCCGGTACGTCCAAGAAATTAAAAGGGGTTTGGTACGGGAATTTACTCCGGATAAAGTCCGTCTCTGTGATTAGGTCGGGACTCCATCTTATTAAGGAGGAGTCGTGGGAAGAAACTACACATCGACTATACCTTGGCTCACGGTTGTATACAAACATGTTTATATAACCGTTTACACTCGTCGGATGACGATTAATGATGTAAGACTTGGAGTACACTTCAAACTTACTACGGAGTTCCTTCACCTTAGATTCTTTTATTATACATATATAAAAGTTTACAATCTTTTTTTTACCCAATTGAAGAAACGCCAACTTTGACCTTCTGTAAGTACTTAATAGAAAAGAGTTCAGAACCGTTATTATAAAAATGAATTCCGTAAGTCCAGTTTGGGAACGATCGTCTCTGACTTCGTAAAATCTGTGAAAATTCTACTTTTACCCGTCGAATTTAAATTTTTGGATACTAGCGAATCATAAAATTTTTACTTTCGTTCTTGTTATATCAACTTTGACTAAGATATGTTTTGTCTCTTACTGTATCTGGTCTTCGGTGGTTAATTTTTAGTAAATAGTCGTTCCTTGTTTCAATGGTCAACTTTTGTTTCTCATTCTTTATGACACCACCCTTAAAGTCTCACCGGACAGGACGACTTTGCATAAGTTTAAGTTTAGTAAAGACTTCTGTCACGACCGAATCGTCTCAACTCTTCGGGTCTAGTCCGGAAACAGGAGATTACACCACTGGGTAACGAAATTACAATCAATTTTTCTACCCTAACAATAGTAAAGTGATGTATAAAGTTCGATTTTACAACAAAATTTTAAACTTAATATACTTATACAAAATTTTAAGTAAAACGAGTAAAATTTCCAACTAAATTAACCGGTAGTTTTACAATAAAAGTAAAAATTGTCATCTATATATCTTAAGAAAACTAGTCGAAGACTTACAGAGTCTGGAGTTCATCCCTTTACATTCTTATAAAGGAAAAATACTCATACTTTACAAACGTAAAACACCTTTATATCTTTTTTCAGTCTTTGACTTTACATATAACTTTCTCTCTTTCGGATTGACTTCTCCCCCTGAATTAGAGAAAGACACTACTTGATGAAAACGACCAGTTAACTATACTCCTCCTTTAAATTTTATAAACTAGTAACACGAATTCACCTTCCTTGTCCGTTACTACGTTAAACTATAGGAATTTAGATCGAAAAACCTAATTTTTAAAATTTAAACCGAATCAAGTTACTTCTATAGATTTAACTTTTATATCTTTTTACTTTCATCAAGATAAAAAATTTTTACATTTGTTTGGTCATCTTATTGAGAGTGATTCATTAGTCGATTAATTGGTTGATTTCATTTACCTATTTTTATCACTAAATCACAAAATGTTCTGGATATAGTGACTTTTCTTTACTATCTAAACATAAATCATAAATTCATAAACCTAAATGTACCAACAAAGGTGTAAAGGGATGACATGAACTTACATCTAAAAGGAGAATTTACAACATTTATTAAAAGACTTTGAAATCAGAGATAATTGAAAGGGAAAGAGACATCCGTTCCTATCAATTTATTTACTTAATACAGACAGTGACATGTGTATGTTCTATAACACTTACTACAATGGTAGTGAAATTTTTAGAAATTTATAGGGTAAGAGACTGAGGGTGGCGAAGTGAATAAAAGGGTCGAGTCAACGTGTTCTTGTGGGTGACTTTGTTAAGAAGTTACAGTACCTTTGAAGGTTAGGTAGTTCGGAAGGACGGGATAGGTAATCAGAGGTGGAGAGAGGGAGGTAGGGGCAGAAGTAAAGAAAAGAACAGATCGTATTTACAGTACCAGGTAGTAATAATAACGAGAGAACGATTACGGGAGTTGAGGGAACGAGGAGAAAAAGGGGATATGTAAACTGACCGTTTTCGAGTAGGGACTATTTTGGGTTGGTAGGGGAAAACGACTTGTGACCCCTTTTTATAAGTGCTCCACTTCAATTGAATAAGTCAAAATTTAAGAACTAGAGTTTGAAGTTACCCAAGTTTGTGTTAGGTCTTTTAAAAAATATAAAAGGGACGACAACCACCCAGTTTTATAATGCACGACAACGAAACTAATTTTTTTATTTTATTTTTTTCCTAATAAACAAAAGACATTGACTACACTACAGACGGATGGTCCAGAGTGGATGAATCATCGTCTCCGGTTTCAACCCCTCTACTCTATCATTCAATCCCCTTTGCACCTATATTTTAAATTAGTTACCTTAGAGTTAAAATCTAAAGTAACAAAGTCCGTTGTTAACCCATAAACTAGAAGGTTTAGAGAAACGGGAGAGCGAGGAAAAGTTCTATTAAGGTTCTATATACCTTGTCGAATAAACTAAAATACTACCTCCTGTTCCTTAAGAGTCGGAGTTTGAGACCCGGAGACCCCTCCTCTCTACAGAAAGGATTTTTTCTCTCTACAGAATAGATATAACTAGGAACCGGAAAACGTGACCTTAGGTGACTCCATGTAGACTAGAGAACACCGTAAAACCTCCATAACACACACGTAGACAAACACTTTAGATAACAGAATCGGTTACTAGACTAACGGGTCTGGAGTACAAAACACAAGAGAAAAAGACACCACGGTCCAGAGACTAGTTGGTCGGGAGAGTCGTGGAAATATAGGTGTACATAAAGTGTATTCGAAATTCTTTGGTCATCGTCATACACCTCCGAAGGGTCCGAGTCACCATTTCCTAGGTGGACGGTTACGTTCTCTGTGTCCTCTACACCCAGACCTAAAGGACCTCTTTCTTTTCCGTCGGGTAAGGTCCTAAGACCGGACCCTTTAGGGTACCTGTCTCCTCGGACCACCCGATATCAGGCACCTCAACGTTTCTCATTCTGTGTTGAGTCTCTGACTCATAGTGACTCATGTTCGTTATACGCACGAGAACCAAGGTACGTTGAGCCTGTACTACGACTTTGTTTGCTCCCTAAGCACGGACACTAAACACAACCGTCTGAGACGAACCTGTTCGTCAGACGGTAAATACCACAAGTGGTCATAAAAGGACGGAAAGTCTTACAAGGTTTTGGACGGTGATGACTTTAGGTCGCACCTACCCCTCCTTTCCGTTTCTAAAACGAGATGAAAAAGAAGAAGAAGAAAGGTATGAGGACGTCCCGACCTAACCGACCCGAAGAGACACCTTCCCTGAAAAGAATACGGAATAGAACTCACGAGAGATGACTCTCATTTGCACTACCAGTTCAGTCGGTCCAACGGAAACTATGTAATAACTCTCAAATACCTTGAATCTTATAGGGAAAAGAGAACTATTTCAGATCAAAAGTTTGAACATCATATCGATCTCTAAGTTGACTTGTAACCAACGAAAGAAAGATAAGAATAATATTAACAGGAGTAGCAGTGGGAAGATACGGAGAACTGTAGAGGAGGTTGAGGGAACATCTACGTTCAGAGACTCATCTCTATGTGTAGGTACCTTTGCGTTTTCCCTTTCCGTGCAACTACATGTAGTCGTTAACAACAGGATAATGTGACGATTCGAATAAAAGATGAGATGTGCTACTGATAAAATAGACAGAGGAACGAGGAGTCTCCAGAGTAATGGGAAGGAGGGAAGGGATGGGACAAGAGTCGTCTTCTGGAGAGGAGTATCTAGTGTCTCTTTTTAATATCAGTGACCTCTGGAGAGTGACGATTTAGATATTTGTTGGACGTAGAGTAAGAAGGAGTCTCTTTGCACCTTCCTGTCAGTTAAGGAAGTAGTTTTAGGTCAGGGAGGTCAAAACGAACCCTAGTGTAAGGAAGAACAGAAGATTTTATGAAGCCAGGAAGGAAATAGAAAATGTGACACTTTCATAGAGAGATGACCTAATAAGAGTAGTCATATTTTTATACGATACTATAAAAAGAAAAATTTCATTTTTTGGGTGATTGGAGTCTAGAGGGAGTTGAGAGTCAGACGTCGGGAGGGAGTAGAGAGTAAAGAGACAACGAGAGGGACCGGCGTAATGAAACTTTCGTCAAATTGTCACGATACGAATTTTACCTATTGGTTGTTTCAGGAAGACATATCGAGTCCCTTAAGACGAATTCCAACACACCGTCGGATCCACCCTCCCCTCAAAGGCCTTCTTACCTATGTACATATATAAACCGACTCAGGGAAACGACAGGTGGACTCTAGTAGTCTCGTGACAATTAATCGACATGAGATTTTACTTTTCCATTTTTTTCGCCAAGTGTACACGAGCGTGGGAAAGAGTGGAAGATTAGTCAAAAGTTCGGTGACCCTAGACCGAACGTAGAGATGGTACAGTGACTTTAACTAGCTTAAGTCACATATCCAAAAACAATAGTAGAGTGAGTTACAGGGTCGTCGTAAGACGTCTCAACTAGTTAAAGAAAAAAACCTTTGTAATAAGACAGAATCGAAAGTACCCAAGTGTGAGAAGACCGAAAGAAAAACGGAGTAAATGTTAAGTCAGATATAGAGGAAATGAACGGGAAGAAAATTCTGAGTCGGAGATTTACAACCTTTAGATGTTCTGAACTAAGTCGGAAGTAAGAAAAAATGTGAAGGGAGTTCCACTAGAGGGGGTTGAAGTACTGAAGTTTCTTGTGTAAACGATCTTGAAAAGTGTAAACGTAGAAGAGAGGTCTGAAGAGACTCAATATCTGAGTTTATCAGTGTGATAGAAGAACTATAGAGATAAACGTCCCTAGTGTCCGTGGAAGTTGAATTGTACTGATTGTGTTAACAACTAAAGGTGAGGGAGTGGGGAGTAATTGGGAGAAGTCGGAAGGTGTAGAGTGATTATTACGTTAGTAGGAAGTCTAGGAATTAGATCTTTAGACCATCAGAAAGACCTAGAGAATCGATGAAGAGTACAGAACACCAAAGGACAAGAACCACACAAGAAATTCGTCACTTTAAAACAGAATCGTGGTAAAGAGAAAAATAAACGTACAAATAGGGATTAGTTAACTTGGTGATGAGGATGCCGGAGTAACAGTAACCTGCAACTATTCAAAGACATAAGGCAGAGATTGGGTCCTAAACGAAGACTTTAACTCTCTCTGGACGTCATGATAAATTTACGACGGTTCTTTTCACTGAATCACAAAAAACCGAATTATAAAGAACTAAAGAGAATAAACAACTGACTGAGAGTCAGAATTGAAGAGACCTCTTTCTCGTTGAACAAAACAGGAACAATGTTCAGTAGTCAAACTTACACAAATTTTAATTAACGGTCACACTTTCTAACTCTATCTCCCGATTTCTTATTCTACTACCAGTACATTTCTCTCTAAACTTTATTTATTTATATGTCGAATCAAATTTTTACATATAAAATGGTCATCATCCCCACGGTGACCATAGTCCCATCCTCACCTCGACTCTTCAAACTCCCATATTCCCAATTCGGGACAGAAGTAAGTTTATAGAGTACATTGGTAACTTCACTCACGAAAGAACCCTTAGGATGTCATTGTACCGTTCTTACATGTGTGAGTCACAATAATCATCTCTCTTGTAGATTGACCATTCTACACACTTAATATACACCCGAAGGGTCCACCACGGTCACCATTTCTTGGGTGGACGGTTACGTCCTCTGTATCAACGTCCAAGCTATGGACCCAACCCTTCTAGGGGCCCTCCTCCCGTACCGTTGGGTGAGGTCATAAGAATGGACCTCTTAGAGTACCTGTCTCCTCAGACCGCCCGATGTCAGGTATCCCAGAGTTTCTCAGTCTGTACTGACTTCGCTGAATCGTACGTGCGTACACTTAATATACATATGACAACCGGGAAGTATAGACGTTTAAAACTTAAGAACCTAAATTGGTTGACGTCTGGTTTTTTTATAAGATTTTTCTTTTTGTTAAGGTCCTTCAATCGTTTTCGTTGTGAACTTAAACGATGTGCACGATCGTGGATAAATGTATCGTAACTGTAACACAAGCCATAGTATTCATTAGACTTCCACTATATTTTATATGTCCCTCCCGTACACATTCAATATACGTTTATGATACGGTAAAATACATACTCTGAACTCGTAGATGTCCAAAGCTATAGGCGTCCCCAGGACTTTGGCTAAGGGACACCTATGACTTTCCTGACATATCCACTTTGTTACAGTCAGTATATTGGAGTCTTAAAATACAAACCACCCTGTCGACTTTACTTGAACTGTCACTGAATGGTTTAGATTCGTAAAACAAAAGGAAGTAATAACAACACAGTACTTATACCATCAATTAACACATCAATTGAGTACTAACCGATGTCTCACTAGGGAAAGAGACCGAAGTTAGGGTAAATTTTACTCAGAATGGACGAATATTTTCTTTTCAACGTAAATTGTAACTAAAAATATTCAACTTCGTGTAGGATTTATTATCTGGAGAAATAACTTTCTTTTATACTTTTTCACCCCCAGTTCTCTTTTGTATAGACTCCTTAGGAGAACCATATTCTTATTATAGACGAGGTTGTTGAATGAACTGTTTATACACAATCTTTCATCGTTCGACACCATGTTTTCGTATCGGGGTTCTCTAGACCCAAGGTTAAGAACAGGACTAACAGTGACCATCATACTTAATTCGTTTGGATTGTGACGTCTTATTGAAAAGGGTAACCACTCTCTCAACATGACCTACTACGGGGTTCTTAGAGATGTTCAGATCTCAAATCATAAAATAAAGGGTTTAAACCTAAAAGTAACTAACGTTCTACAAAAGTCAACGTGTGGATACAATATTTGGTTCCACTGACTTACGTCTTAATTACGATTAGGGGTCCTGACTAAATTTCGATAAACTTTAACACTACGTAACTAATAGTAGAATAATTGGACTTTCTCTATTACTTTGAAGGTCTTGGAGAACTAATTGATATCTCTAATCAAAAACCCCTTAGATCAGGATCCATACCATAGTCATACGTACTAGTAACAAAACCTAAATAACCACTCTATTCTTTACTAAAGTTTTCAGCACCTTGAGGTGACTACATGAACTTCCTTATTATTATTTGTACATTCCTACGTAAAACTTAAAACTGGGATAGAAAATTATTCATGTAAACATGTAAACATGAATTCGTTATGTTTAAACATAACGAATTAAAGAAACTACAAATTAAAAAACGTAGAAATTCTACCCCTAGTATGGACAAAACAATCGTAAAATTCCACTGACACGTACATTGATCAATAAATATATTCTTAAGGGAAACACTTAAAGTTTTACGTGTCGTAAAATTATTAAACTCAAATTAAAAACAAGATACCGTCTCTCTTTAATAAAGATTACCGATCAAAGCTCTTCATTCTTCATTAAAAAATACTTATAGAAAGACCCAACCTCTGAGATGACGTGATCATCCTTGAGTGTGTCTCCGTTATAGTAAAACTAAAGTCTCCTTTCTCGTTACGGTGGACGAATGACGTCATAGGTAAGTGTCTTATCCCTACACAGACTCCTACCGTAAGAGGAGAGACTCCTAATACCGACTAAACCATGACACCTGGTAGACTTGGCCACCAAAGTAAAGAAACCAGACCAAAGGAAGTAGGACCAAGATGGAGAATGACCAGTACACTGGAACATATATACTGTATTGGAAAGACTTAGAGTCAAAAGGATACGTAATCAAAAGGAGAGAGAGTCATATTCGATAACATAAACGATGAGAATGTAATAGTAAGAGATTTACGACATCCGTATGTGTAGAAGAGTTTTTTCGTGTAAATTTCGTGGTATCCATCCATCCAAATCAGCGATTTAACAAAGGCTGAGAAACCCTGGGATACCTGACATCGGACGGTCCGAGGAGACAGGTACTTTAAGAGGTTCCTTCTTATGACGTTACCCAACGGTAAAGAAAGAGGTCCCCTAGAAGTATCAATTCAGGAAACAGAGGAATTAAGAGACAACGGTAACCTGTAATAATAAATCCTAATCTAAAATGATTCTTTTTCGTTCTCTCAAGGTCTTTTTGTAGATAAAGACGAAATAACTGATACGGTTTCGGAAACTGACACACCTAGTGTTATTTAACACCTTTTAAGACTTTCTCTACCCTTATGGTCTGGTGGACGGTGGACTGGACGGAGAACTCTTTAACCATACGTCCGGTCCTTCGTTGTCAATCTTGACCTGTACTTTGGTGTCTGACCAAGGTTTATCCTTTTCCTCATGCAGTTCCGACATATAACAGTGGGACGAATAAATTGCATATACGTCTCATGTAGTACTCTTTACGACCCGACCTTCTTCGTGTTCGACCTTAGTTCTAACGGCCCTCTTTATAGTTATTGGAGTCTATACGTCTACTGTGGTGGGAATACCGTCTTTCACTTCTCCTTTATTTTTCAAAGAACTACTTTCATTTTCTCCTCTCACTTTTTCAACCGAATTTCGAGTTGTAAGTCTTTTGCTTCTAGTACAGTAGGCCAGGGTAGTGAAGTACCCTTTATCTGCCCCTTTGTCACCTTTGTCACAGTCCGAAATAAAAACCCCCGAGGTTTTAGTGACGTCTACCACTAACGTCGGTACTTTAATTTTCTGCGAACGAGGAACCTTCCTTTCAATACTAGTTGGATCTATCATAAAAGTTTTCGTCTCTGTAATGAAACGGTTGATTCCAGGTAGATCAGTTCCGATACCAAAAAGGACACGAGTACTTATCTACACTCTCAACCTGACACTTCTTCCGACTCGTGGCTTCTTGACTACGAAAACTTGACACCACAACCTCTTCTGAGAACTCTCAGGGAACCTGACGTTCCTCTGGGTTGGTCAGGTAAGACTTCCTCTACTCGGGACCCTAAAGAAACCTCCCTTACTACGATTTCGACTTCGAGGTCATCAAACCGGTGGAGTACGCTTCTCAACTGAGTAACCTTTTCTGAAACTACGACCTTCCCTAACCCCCGCCCTCTTCTTCCCCTACTGTCTCCTACTCTACCGACTTACCGTAGTGACTGAGCTACCTACGATCAAACTCACTTGAGACCCTCCACCACTACCTGTCCCTCCGGACTGCACGACACTAAGTACCCCAGCGTCTCTCAGCCTGTGCTGACTCACTGACTTGACTTGACTTGACTTGTCTCTGGGTTTAATATTACAGGATCACTTTCAGTGATTTAGTACAGGATGAGAAGTGTTGGGGTACCTGATATCGGAAGGTCCGAGGAGAAAGGTACCTTAAGAGGTCCGTCCTTATGACCTCACTCATCGATAAAGGAAGAGGTCCCAAAGAAGGGTTGGATCCCTAACTTGACTCCAGAGACCGTAACGTCCGCCTAAACAAACAAACAAACAAACAAACAAAAATGGTAGACTCGGTCGTCCCTCGGGCATCACAGAATTTATTTTGATGTTAAATAAAGGACCTGTCCCTTTCCAAAATATCTATTCACCAAATGACAATTATACCGTTCAGCCAAAGTGTTTCAAGAAGCCCTACGTCGTGGAAGACACACTAACGAGAAAATACACATAAAGGTAATGGTTTTAGTGAGCGACCGAGTTCTATGGACGAGGTCTGGGGTCGGTAGTACAGGTGTAAGATCGATCGTCCGTCCTCCTTCTCTTTTGTTTTTTAATTTTTGACACGTAATAGATAGTAAATTCCTACCAGGGGGTTTTAGAACGTACTTTGAACGAGTAACTTACTTTAGATTGATGGATCTGTATAGATCTTTGTTCCTTCAGACACTTTATATCAGAAACATACAGGCACTTCTCTATTACCCTCTTTTTGATCGAGGAAACCGTATTCGTGTTAATGTCTTCGTGAATATTGCACGAGGTCTTATATCTTCGTTTATCAATTTTCTCCTGTAAATATTAACAATCCGACTCAAACCGCTGATAATAATACACATTAATAGCTTATCTTCAATGTAGACTAAGACTTCGGATTGAACGTAGGGACTCAAAAATATACCTACAGAAGTTATCCTTCGAATAAAACCAGAGACCCTCCGTACATATAATAGAAATCTTTTGTGTAATGAACAGAGATTTTCAATAAAAAAAGGGGGTGTCTTTTCGGTACATAAATTTTTCCTAGATTATTGAACCAAGTCCCACAGTTAGTTATATCGTGTACTTATTGGTCACCTTTCAGTGATACGACGGGTTTCACTTCAATAGGTTCTTACTTTAGTCCTACCGTTGTCGACTTAACATAGGAAGTAGTTTGTGTACATTTCGTCTAGTCTTTCAGTATTTAAGGGTCACGACGGTATCCACAAGAAAGATAACGTACATATTAGAGGTTAAATTGTTTCTAATTATATAAAAACATTAAACTGTATAGTTTCTCAATTCAAAATACACCGATTTGATCCACTATCAAAATTTTAAATATTCCTTACAGGTGAATCTATTATTGCAGTAAAATTAATGTAAACGGATCAAAAAGACAAAAATTTGACCACTATACATAAACCGATCATTAAAGTTACCCAGTCCTTAATTTAGTCCTAATTTTAAATTAAAATCTAATCTAATTTTTTAGAAAAAAAAGAAAAAATTTTTTATATTTGAATAAATAAAATTAACCTCCAATTAATGAAGTGTTATAACATAACCAAAACAGTATGTAGTTGTACTTAGGCGGTGTCCATATGTGCACAAGGGGTTGGACTTGGGGAGAGGGAGGAGGGAGGGGCATGGTAGGGAGACCCAGTAGGGTCACGTGGTCGGGGTTCGTAATGATGACAAAACCCCGTTATATACAAGTAAGTAAAGTTGTCGTACCTAACTTTCCGTTGAACCAAGGTCCACGAAACAGTTCCAACCTTTTGATCTGATTTTGAACTTGCAGGATCATAGTTGACGAAAATCTCTTTATTTTATCTAGTAGTTAGTAAGACTCTCTAGATTTAATCCCTGAAGTCCATTGTTTACCTACCAAATTGGTTTTACCTTTCGTATCTTCATACGAAAATAAAATTTACAGATAGGGATATAACTTGAATGTACACTGAAAAGGTAGACAGATATAGTGAATACACTGTCTTTTCCACACCATACTATCGTTTTTATAGGGGAATACGGTTTAAGTAACGTTTCTAGCTAAACCTACATTGAACCCTGAACACTTTTAGATCCAGAGAAAAGAGATGGGTTTTAGAAAAGATGAAATATCGTAAAACGGATTCCTCGTCATAATTTTAACCTTCTCCATAAGCTTAAGGAACCAAACCCATCACCACGTCAAAGAAGGGTTCAACTTAATGTTTCTTTCACCAGTTACTAGGTCCTATCTGTAATTAGAATATATGGAGTTGAAACTACTCAGATAATAGAAAGTTTTTAGTCAACTCATTTTTATAAAGGAATCCTGAGATGACACATACTTTGTACCTTGTAGACTCTTTTTCTTCGTAGGTTGGAATTAATATAATGTTTTCATTATATTAAGGTGGACGGTGTCTTGTTGATTCTGGTACACGGTGTTGATGACTCCGGTTTGAGATACCGAACCCTCTACGTTGATGACTTCGGACACACGACTCTCGGGTACGAAGGTTTGTTCTTTTCGGTGAAGGTACTCTTCGAACACTTACGTTGATCTCTCATCTACGGTGAGTGGTGTTGGTCTTTTTCGGACTCACGTCGTTACTTCTGGGTCACGTCGGTTTATTTATTTATATTATCACTTTTGTTTTGTTTTTTTTCATAAGAACACTAATTCTTACTAATATAAAATAAATTTTTTTTTTGTTTTTTTGTTTTCATTAAATAACGTTTTATTATTTCACACAACCATATTTAGAAATCATCTGAATACATTCATCCCTTAAAAATTACAATGAAGTCACGTTTTAATCCTTAATACAGTAGAGTTGTGTTTTATTTTTCCTCCAAAATATAGTTTTATTTCCTCGACTCTCAGTTTACTGCGTACTTACATTTAACAGGAGGTGCCGGCCGGATGACTATTTAAAGAAAGAGGACAAAGAGAAGGAGACGTCAGTCCTTACGGTAGAAAAAAACAAGAAACAGAGAGGAAAAGAAGAGGAAACGAAGGAAGAGTTAAGAAATAAGGGAAAGGGAATGGAAAAACTTTTACAGTAAAGTATGGGATGGAAGGGAAAAGGACGACCCTGAGGAACTTGGAGACTACCAAAACCACCTTTTGTCTAATCACTAACGACATCTGAAGTGGTCCTTCTCATGTATGTACCCGACATACATGTATCATTACTTCCAAGTCAAGTCAGCGAGTCAACACAGGCTGAGAAACGCTGGGGTACCTTACGTCGTGAGGTCCGAAAGGACAGGTAGTGGTTGAGGACCTCGGACGAGTTTGAGTCCAGGTAACTCAACCACTACGGGAGGTTGGTAGAGGAAGAATCACCGAACCTCTTACTGTTTACCTACGAAAAAGGTAGAATCTCCCTATAGACATCACTACTTTACCTGACCGAAGGAACCCACCTCTCAATAGTAAATGATACGCGTACACTAGACTCCAGGAAACGAAGGGATGAGAACCCTTTGATTACGAAGAGAGGGACTACCATACAGTCACCAGGATCCTGATCTTCGAGTCTAAGACCGAAATTCAAAATTTAATAACAAGGAACTGTATACACCCAAGTCAATCCTGTAATTAGAAATGAGGTCGAGTAAAAAGCGAGGTCAACATCTCCGTCATCCCTACGGGACAGACCAGGAACATTTGAGACTTCGTGACGGACCCGGATATGGTCAAAACGAGATTCCTGGACTTAGACAAAGAAGTGTTGGTATGGGATCAAGACTAAGAGGACTATCACCAGTATAAACATAATGAGTCATTGTGACGACGACGACGACAGCGAAGTCGACACAGGCTGAGACACGCTGGGGTATCGCGACGAGGGATAAAATAAACTTAAACCGGGAAGTCTAGAAGGTTACTCCGTGAATAGTAGAAGGTGACGATCATGTCATTCACTCCACCTGTAACCCTCCCTGTGTCCGAGTCTTTAGTCTGTCTGGTCCCAAACGCAGACTCGAGACATGGAAAGAGTCATATACTGGGACCCGATAAAAATTGGAATCGAAGGAACCGACATTTTACCCGTATTGTCAACGTTAGGGAACCCTTGACAACACTATTAATATTCCTTATGAGTACATCTACGAAACGGGAACCAGACTGTTGTCTCGAGTTCTCTCACTTAGGGGAAAGAGAAGATACGTACCTACACACATACGCACGTCGTACGTACATACGACGACAATTCTGTGAAGTCAGCACAGGCTGAGACACGCTGGGGTATCTGCCGTCGGGAGGTCCGAGGGGGCAGGGACCCTAAGAGGTCCGTTCTTGTGACCTCACCCAACGGTAAAGGAAGAGGTTACATACTTTCACTTTTCACTTTCGCTTCAGCGAGTCAACACAGGTTGAGAATCGCTGGGGTACCTGACGTCGGGTGGTCCGAGGAGGCGGGCACCCTAAAAGGTCCGTTCTCGTGACCTCACCCGACGGTGACGGAAGAGGCCGTACGTACATATATACAAACATATATACGACAGGATTACGACGAGAACACAAGAAAAGATAAAGAACACGTATTCGACAGTCAAAAGACAGATAAGACTAATGAACACAGAATCTAAATTCTTGTGTCGGGTAACTAATCGTTTGATAGTCTTCTTTATCAAACTAAGTATAACCATACGAACAGAATATTTAATAGGGTCTTACCTTTATACAGGGAAAAAGATGAAACGTTGAGACATCTCTTTCTTTGTGTACTTTTTACTAGGGTTAAAAGGGGTGTTCGTTGATAAAAGTTGAAAAATAGTAAAGAAGATCCTAAGGGAGTTATAAAGTGTTACCATTATTAACTACTAAAAAAACTATATAGACCTATCTGTAGAAAAAAACTGAAAGTAAATATCATCAACTCCTGAAAAATTTTGGTCGGGTACGAAGGAAAGGGTCATAAGTAGTGTCAAAACCAAGTTAGTTATAAACTTTCACTTTTACTTTCCACAAGTCAGTACAGACTGAGAAACGGTGGGATACTTGATATATCAGGTGTCTTAAGAGGTCCGGTCTTATGACCTCACCCATCGGAAAGGGAAGAGGTCCCCTAGAAGGGTTGAGTCCCCAGTTTGGGTACAGAGGGCTCAACTTCCACCTAAGAAATGGTCGACTTGGTGGTCCCTTCGTTTGTAAACCACAACAGTAATTAATCCTGAAACATCTATAGTAAGTGGATTCACTTAATCGGTACACGATACCATACGTAGGACAGTTCTTGTCGTAAAAAGAGACCTTAATAATAAGGGAATTTATTTTTTTTACAAAATTCTACAAAAAGCAAACAAATCAATAGATGCATAGATGACTCTCAAAAAAAGGTTCATGTCTCAAAATAGGTAGTCGGAGGACTATGGGGTGTCAGCGTACTTAGTCGACTATATGGTTACCGGTGTGGAAGTAAACGAAAGTAAGAAGGTGTTCACACAATTAGAAAAGTAAGTGACAAAGAAGACAGAGTGAAAAAGTAAAGATACGGACCGACCTCGTCCGTACAGGAAGACCGGGGGTCCCAAACGGGGCGGAGTACCTTTGAATCACTACTACCAACTCCAGGTACATGTGTCAAGTTAGACAAGATGAAGACCACCAACGAGATGAAGACCCTAAAACGTAACTTAGGAAGGGACCACCAAGTCCACCATTTCTTAGACGGACTTTACGTCCTCTAGACCCAAACTAGGGACCCTGTCCTTCTAGGGGACCTGTTCCTTTACCGATGGGTTGAGATAATAAGAACGGACCTTTTAGGGTACCTGTCTCCTCGGACTGTCAGGTACCCCAACGTTTCTCAGTTTGTACTGACTCACTGATTGTGTGTCTTGAGCATAAGGTACTGACGGTAGATGCACGTGAGAAATACGATAAATCATGCTGAATCTTATAAATTGAGAGATCAAAGAATAGCAACGACATTTTTTTCTTTTACTGGTGTTTAAATCACTAAATTTCGTTGTACTTAAGGAGTAAAAAGTCAAGACCTCCAGTTCAGATGTTACCCGACCGTCTTGACACACAGAAGACCTCCGCTTCCCTGTCTTAAGTAAAGAAACGGAAAAGATCGAACATGTCGGACGGGTGTACGGAATCGAGTACCGGGGTGTAGTGGGGGTGGAGGCTAAAATATCAGTCAAGAGGAAGAGACTGAGACTAGAACATAAGGGGAGAAGGTGACAAATTCTTGAGAACTCTACTGAAACCTCGGTAAACCTACTAGGTCCTATTGGATAAAGTTCTAGAAATTAGTGTAGACGTTTCAGGGAAAACGGTACCTTCCGTTGTATAAGGGTCCCTAATAATCCTACATCTGAGAAACCCCCTGACAATAAAACGGATGGTCTGAAAGATATACTCTTAAGATGTTTATAAACTTGTTTACAATACATAGAAGATTCTGAAGAAAAAAAGTCCAATCGTATGTTTTTACAGAAAGGAACAAAGTATAAACTGTACCGAGGGTCTAAATAGTGAGAGGAACAACAGGGGTAGACATAAATAAGGGAAAACGACTACAAAAAAGATTCCAGACCTTGACTTGTATCTTTACTCAACCGAGTCCTTCTAAGTTACTTCCATTGTGAAGGGACGAAGACCTTTGAGACGAAGATAATTACGTCGAGTTCTAAAGTAATAAAAGAACCCCTTGTAACAACTGATTATAACTAGAAAAGTCGTTGCTTTTAGGGAATTAGAAAAAGTACATTTGATGAACATTCCCTCCAAAAAGGGTAAGACATAAAGACGTCCTAACAATTTAATTTTTGTTGTTGGTGGTTCTATATAAGTCCAGGATAAACCACGGCCTTCGACCTGTGAATCCATTCAGTTCACAGTCGACGGATCTACAGGGGTCTCAGGAGGTCAAACGCAAGTCTAAAATCTATTTTCACCGTACTTGGGATCGATTCCTTACCTTCCTTAGTGAAGTAGGAAGGGTCATACAAGTCTCAGAAAACCACTGTAAATACGACACAAACCAGTGGAGACCGATTAGTAAACAAAAGTGATTTGAGAGTGGGGAGGGAGGGGGGTTAGACTATAGAATAGAAACACCCCGACAGTGAAAAGATTTAAGAAAACAGTGTACGATCTGTGGAGTTCAACGAAGTCAATACAGACTGAGAAACGTTGGGGTCCGAGGAAACAGGAACCTTAAGAGGTCCGTTCTTTTGACCCCACCCAACGGTACGGGAAGAGGTCCCCTAACAGTGGGAGGTCCCTAGCTTGGACGCAGAGAATACAGAGGACGTAACCGCCCATACAAGAAATGGTGATCGCGGTGGACTCCTCGGGTCAAGGTGACTGGGTTCGGACATATACACGTGAAAATGACTTCCAAACTCCATTGTTTCCCTCTATTGTACGTCAGATCTTTTACTAGTTGTTATTTATAATCTAGACTTTTCAGGGAAACTCTAAGAACGGAGACCTTCGAGAGTATACTGGTCAAGAACCGTTTTTCAGTCCAAAGGTAGGTCGAAGAACCGAAGAGGGAAAAGGGAGAGAAGTCCGACAGTCCGAGGTAGGAGGAAGAGGGTACAAAGGACAAAGTTTCGTTACACGGAGACAACCTCTTAAGTGGAACACAAAACTTGTTTATTCAATGGTTTCATAAACTACCTTAAACCCGAAGGGAGTATCGAGTCAACCATTTCTTAGTCGGACGTTACGTCCTCTGGACCAAGCTAAGGACCCAGCCCTTCTAGACGACCTCTTCCCTATCCGCTGGGGGAGGTCATAAGAACCCGAAGGGAACACCGAGTCGACTATTTCTTAGATGGACGTTACACCCTCTGGACCCAAGCTAGGGATCCAACCCTTCTAGGGGACCTCTTCCCTTTCCGATAGGTGAGGTTATAAGACCTCTGAGTTACACATCATAAAACAATGTTACCAGGACTGTTTGATTTTACCACGTAAACAGATTTTGTTTCCGAAATAATTAGTAAAGAATTAAGGAACCAGATAAAGATTGAATTTTACACTACCCTTCTGTGGAATAAAACTACTCTTTTAAAAGACTACCATTCATTTGACAAAAATTTATATTCAATTACGTTAAACAGTTTTGATTTTAACTTTACGGAAGATTAATTGGTTCATTAACGGGACTTCTTCTTTGAAGTTTCACCCCCTCTTATTCGTTTATAAATAATTACCCAGAACACAAAGGAGAACCTTCCAAACAGACGAACATCTACGAACAATCTCACCTGGTCTATGTCTTTCACCTTTACTTGTGTGCTCCCTCTACCTCCGTCATGGTTGTGGGGGGTTAGGTAAGTCGGTTGGATAGGATTTTGTGTTTTCATTCGTTGTTTTTGGACAGAACTGACGTGAATCGGGGGAGAGTCGAGGTAATGTATTTATTTACAAAATTTTCTCGACAGATATGTGACACAAGGGAAGGAGGAGAAGAAAAACAAGAAACGGGAAGAGGTTAGACAGAGGTGGGGAGCGACAAGCCGACTTTGACGAGAACGGGTCCCGAGTCTCTGACAAAGTCGTTGTGGAGAGGGAGTAGAATGAAGAGGATATCTCCACGAACCAGGACAGTGGTAAAGGAGGATAACTTTGAGAGGACCGAAGATACTAGGACCCGAGAGGACCAAAAGTGGTGTGGAGTGACCAACACGAAGACAGAAACGGTAGATAGACCGAAAGGGACCATCGAGTCGACCATTTCTTAGACGGACGTTACGTCTTCTGGGGCCCAACTAAGGACCCAGCCCACTAGGGGACCTCTTCCCTATCCGATGGGGGAGGTCATAAAAACCCGAAGGGACCACTGAGTCTGAAATTTCTTAGACGGACGTTACACCCTCTGGACCTAAACTAGGGACCCAACCCTTCTAGGGGACCTCTTTCCTTGTCGATGGGTAAGGTCATAAGAACGGACCTCTTAGGGTAACTGTCTCCTCGGACCGTCCGATGTCAGGTATCTCAACGTTTCTCAACTGTACTTCTCGTTGAAAGTGAAAGAAGAGAGAGACGAGATAAATACAACGAAATGGGACCTAGAAGAAAATAATAGAAAGACATAAGAGGGGGATGTAACAGACTGAGTCAAAGTATCGACTTTTACGATATATACGATTATTTAGGGTTTAAATACAGAATTAAGTTTAGAGAGAAGACTCGAGGTCTGAAAATATAGGTCGATGGACGGATGGCTAGGAAAGGTAAACACGCAGAGTAACATAGAATTTGTATAAAAGGTTTGACTTAGAAATTACGGGTACGTTAGTTAAGACATTTTGGGTGACTTTCAGATCTTGAGTCGGACGTAAGAAGAACGTGACAAGAACAGTAGGAGAAGAGAGGTAGAGACAACGATGGTGAACTAAGGTCCGGTGATAGTGAATGGTAACGACGACGATTCAGCGAAGTCAGCACAGGTTGAGACACGCTGGGGTATCTGCCGTCGGGTAGTCCGAAGGGGTAGGGAGCCTAAGAGATCCGTTCTTATGACCTCACCCAACGGTAAAGGAAGAGGTTACGTACTTTCACTTTTCAGTTTCACTTAAGTGAGTCAGTACAGGCTGGGAATCGCTGGGGTACCTGACGTCGGATGGTCCGAGGAGGCGGGTACCCTAAAAGGTCCGTTCTCATGACCTCACCCCACGGTGACGGAAGAGGGAGTGAATGGTAACTTACTTACATTTTCGGAAACTGGTTAGAGAGGAGACGGGGAGACCGGAAGGAGGAAGATGTTAGCAGTCTTTCGTTAAACACATAGTCTTATCGTAGTAAAGTAAGACGAGTTTTGAGAAGTCACTGGAGGATGACCTGGTTCTAATTTTAGATTTGTGTAAGGTCATTGGAGGTCCTGTACGTACTGAGACGGGGACGGAGGAACACCTCGAGGTAGAAGGGAATAAGTAGCGAAAGGTGACGTGTCACGAGAACTTAAAGAGGTTCTCCTACTCTGAAATGGATAGAACTCAGTAAAAGTGTAGAGAGAAGACGGACTTTACAATTCGATTATCGTACCACACTTTTATCTGTCTCTCAATTCGGTATAATACCGAAAACCGAGGAAAACACCGTCTCTTGGACCTCACAAGAGCAACACGTCTATGAACCCCAAAATACTCCGTCTCGGATACTCCACCTTCAAACAGAGAAACAAATGACTATGGACTCGCACCTGGTCTTGACATCGATCCCCCACGTGGAAACTGTAAATACTCAGGAAGACTCCCACTAAAGTACATCTAATAACAAACAACCTTTCTTTTATGCCACGTTTAAGAAAGGTGAACATGGTAACTAAGGAAACTCAAAACACACGTAAGACTCCACTCGACTAAACCATCGTATATCCATTTTTCTACACCCTCTTCGACGACACATACGTTTTATTATTTATTTTTAGTTAACCACAAGGACTCTAGTTGAAAAAGTAATTTTTTTTTATTCTTACGTTAAAGTTTTATGTATAAAAGGTTATAGTAGTGAAAGTAAAGTCCGGAAAATAAAACTCTTATACTATACGTAAGGAAAGGGTTTAAAGTCTGTGAGTGTATCGAAGTTTTATAAAAACGTTATAAAGAAGTCATTAAAACAATTATACACAAATAAAATTCGAAGTAGTATTGTTATTGTGGACCCTTTAATTCAAATTACAAAATCCAACGTAGAAAGATAAATATTACTATGTTCACTAGTAATAGTTTTACTTTTCACAAGTGGACACATAGTACATCTTAATTAATACTTAGAAGTGTTAAATTCATGGTGAAAATCCTTTTCGATAATACATGGTAAACATTTCAGTGGGGATGTATCAACTGTGGTATAGATTAATACAAAAATATATTCGATCCTACTTTTCTTAAAATAAAGGACTCGTACCTGGGTAACTTCTGTAATTTCTATAATACCCTTCGTACATGGGTCCGATTTTAATTTTAAACAGAACACATTATCCTTTCTACATTTTGGATAGATACTTATCTTTCACTACACCAAATGACACCATGTAGGTAGAGAGACATAATTGCAAATACAAAACTCGAAATGAGGTAACTACGGTCAAACACTTTCCCTGACCAGTGAAGGGGAACCGTAATTCTCTGAGACTCAGGTAGAAGTCAGAAATTTTTACTACTTGATAATTTATGTCGTGTGTATATGTCTACTTGGGTTTAAGGGTACGTGTTTAGAGGTATATTTTTACTTCAATGAAAAGTTTTCCTACTACCTACCGACTGATAAATAATAAGGAACCAGGAGGAAAAGTACTTGACGTGGATAAACAATGAGTCCGTTATAACAATGCAACCCTGGAACCATTAGCTTGTCTAATTTTAATTAACCTGATATACCCTTAACTTACCTTCTGGTTGAAACTGGAGTAATCGTGTCACAACATCAGTCGATTCCACCAGTTTAGGTTGTTAGTACCTTTGTGAGTTTCCTTTTTGAGTAAAATTCCCCTTTAACTCACATACCAATAGTGTTATAAGTCGAAACATCTATCTTCTAATTTTTATGTTAACATTTTTATAGTCTCTCGTGTATTAATTCAACCTAAAAATCGAGTCGTAACAAAGACAAAGAGTAAAACATCAGTCACCATTCTTTTATGAATCCTTTCTCTTGATGATTAAACGGTACCACAATAATTGTCTGTCGGTGTATCTTACTACGTCATTCGACAATCTTTTACCAGTGAGATATTCGTAGGAACTTTAATACGATTAACCTACCACGGGTCAAGTTAAGTCAAGTCAATGAGTCAACACAGACTGAGAAACTCTGGGGTACTTAGCGTCGTGCGGTCCGGAGGGACAGGTAGTGGTTGAGGGTCTCAAGTGAGTCTGAGTGCAGGTAGTTCAGTCACTACAGTAGGTCGGTAGAGTAGGAGACAACAGGGGAAGAGGAGGACGGGGGTTAGGGAGGGTCGTAGTCTCAGAGGAGGTTACTCAGTTGAGAAACGTACTTCACCGGTTTCATGACCTCAAAGTCGAAGTCGTAGTAAGGGAGGTTTCTTTAGAGTCCCGACTGGAGGAAGTCTTACCTGACCAACCTAGAGGAACGTCAGGTTCCCTGAGAGTCCTCAGAAGAGATTGTGGTGTCAAGTTTTTGTAGTTAAGAAACCACGAGTCGAAAGAAGTGTCAGGTTGAGAGTGTAGGTATGTACTGGTGACCTTTTTGGTATCGGAACTGATCTGCCTGAAAACAACCGTTTCATTATGGGTCTCGGATAAGTTTGAGTACATATAGTGTAACCACCAACGGTAGGTTGGTAAAGTAGAAGACAGCAGGGGGAGAGGAGGACGGAAGCCAGAAAGGGTCGTAGACCCAGAAAAGGTTACTCAGCCAAGAAGTATAGTCCACCGGTTTCATAACCTCAAAGTCGAAGTCGTAGTCAGGAAGGTCACTTATAAGTCCTGACTAAAGGAAATCCTACCTGACCAACCTGGAGGAACGTCAGGTTCCCTGTGAATTCTCAGAAGAGGTTGTGGTGTCAAGTTTTCGTAGTTTAGAAACCGTGAGTCAAAAGAAATATCAGGTTGAGAGTGTAGGTATGTACTGATCACTTTTTTGTTATCGAAACCGACCTGCCTGGAGTCAACCGTTTCATTACAGAGACGAAAAATTATACGACAGATCCAACCAGTATTGAAAAGAAGGTTCCTCATTCGTAGAAAATTAAAGTACCAACCTCAGTGGTAGACGTCACTAAAACCTAGGGGGGTTTTATTGTAGACAGTGATAAAGGTGACAAAGGGGTAGATAAACGGTACTTCACTACCCTGGTCTACGGTACTAGAAGCAAAAGACTTACAACTCGAAATTCGGTTGAAAAAGTGAGAGGAGAAAGTGAAAGTAGTTCTCTAAGAAATCAAGAAGAAACTAAAGACGGTATTCCCACCACGATAGAAGTATAGACTCTAATAACCATAAAGAGGGTCGTTAGAACTAAGGTCGAACACGAAGTAGGTCAGGTCGCAAAGAGTACTACATGAGACGTATATTCAATTTGTTTGTCCCACTGTTATATATCGGAACTGTATAAGGAAAAGACTAAACCTAGGTCAGAAAACAAGGTACAGGTCAAGATTGTCAACGAAGAACTGGACGTATGTCTAAAGAGTCCTCTGTCCAGTCCACCAGACTATAAGGGTAGAGAACTTCTTAAAAGGTGTCAAACAACACTAAATGTGTAAATTTCCGAAACCGTATCAGTTATTTCATCTTCATCTACAAAAAGACCTTGAGAGAACGAAAACGATACTAGGTCACCTACAACCGTCAAACTAGAGACCAAAGAGACGGAAAAGATTTAGGTCGAACTTGTAGACCTTCAAGTGTCAAGTATATGACAAATTCGGACCGAACCCCTTAAAACTCGTAACCAAAAGATCACACACTCTACTCACGTTAACACGCCATCAAACTCACAGGAGACCGTAACAGAAAGAAACCCTAACCTTACTTTTGACTGGAAAAGGTCAGGACACTGGTGACGACTCAAAAGGTTTAAACGACCGTATAACTCACGTTGTGAAAGTGTCGTAGTAGAAAATCCTAAACTTTATCGAGTTGACCTTAAGGTAGTGGAGGTATCAAAACAAGTAACACTACGAAGGATTCCGCGTGAACTGAAGCGTCAGATCCTATAGACCGAGATCCACCCACTAGTATGGTAACACTAATAAACCCAGTACTTCTAGAAAAAACATGTCAAGAAGACACATAAGAACGGTGGAGAAGAATTACAGAAGAAGAAAAGAATCCAGGTATGGTAAAGACAGGAAAAACACGGGTAGAAACGTACTTTACAAGGGAACCATAGAGATTAAAAGAAGTTCGTTAGAGATCAGAAAGGGTAAGATAACAAAAGAAGATAAAGAAACGTAACTAGCGACTCCTTTCGAAAGAATAGAGAGAAACGATAAGAAACCTTGAGACGTAAGTCTACCCATATAGAAAGGAAAAGAGGTAACGGAAAGTGAAGAGAAGAAAAGAGTCGAAATATATTCCGGAGGAGTCTGTCGGTAAAACGGAAAAACATAAAGAGAAAGAATCCCTACCACAACTAGTGACGGACGACATGTTACAGTACTTGGAGACAGGTATCAAGAAGTCCGTGAGACAGTTAGTCTAGATTAGGGAACTTAGACAAACAGTGAAGGTGACATATTAGTATTCCCTAAACTGAATCCAGTACGGACTTACCAGGTCACCAAAAGGGATGAAAGAAGTTAAATTCAGACTTAAACTGTTATTCTTCAAGTACTAAACTCGATGTCAGTCGAGGACCAGAATAAAAACGACTTACATACCTCGAAGAGGTAGAAACTGACGTTTCTCGTAGTAGTTAGACTAAAAGTATAACTGGTAGACCACTACAGGTACACATCTCAGAAGAGAACACAACAACCTTCTCCAATAAACGATATTGGTCGCGTAAGAGAACCCTTTTAAGACAATTGGACACGGGACGAAGCAAAACATGAGGTTCCGGTTTAAACGGACAATGAGGTCTACCGAGAACTGAAGGATCAAAACGTAAGGTCAGGGGATATTACTTCTCCTGTAAGAAAAACCGACAATCAAGATCTTCCAGAACATTCAGAAGTATGTTGAAGTCGAAGTTGAAGTCGAAGAAATTTTTACCTGTAAGTCCCCAGATCACGTTGAAAACCTCTGTGCATTATTCGATTTAGGAAGAACCCACGTCACTGACCTATGATATCGATGATAAAGAACGGTGAATTCGTTTTTCTGGTACAAGTTACTCTTCCAATCCCAATCCTAAAGGTTTTGTTATCTGATCTCTCCGTCACTTCCGTTAAAAATAAATCCTTGTCCCGTATGTATATACTAGCGGACACCCTATAATAGAGAGACCGGTGAAAACATCTACGTTCTTTATCGTAATCACGTTTTGTCAGTTTCCTGTTGAGAGATACATCAAGAAATTTTTAAAAATAACTTTATATAATAACTAAATGTTATAACACAATCAAAGTCCATATATCGTCACACATATTATATACATATTGATACGACGACGACGACGACGATTCAACGAAGTCAGCACAGGCTGAGACACACTGGGGTATCTGCCGTCGGGTAGTCCGAGGTGGCAGGGACCCTAAGAGGTCCGTTCTTGTAAAGGAAGAGGTTACGTACTTTCACTTTTCACTTTCACTTCAACGAGTCAGCACAGGTTGAGAATCACTGGGGTACTTGACGTCGGATGGTCCGAGGAAGTAGGTACCCTAAAAGGTTCGATTTTATGACCTCACCCCACGGTAACGGAAGAGGCACATTGATATCATATACATATTAATATTGATATATATATATATAAGAAAAATCTAATAAAAGGAAATATCTAATAATATTCTATAACTCATATCAAGGGACCCGATATGTCATCCAGAAACAACCGATAGATAAAATATATTTCATCATATACATATAAATTAGGGTTTGAGGATTAAATAGGAAAAGGGTGAGGGATATATAAAAACTAGTGTAGACTTTTGGATAAAAAGAGAAATTTCTGTTCCTCGAATTTAAAAAAGGAGGGGGCAAGAGAGACAAAGAGGATAACAAGAGTAATTTCCGTAAAAGAAGTGTAAACAAAAGGTGTTTACTAAAATAACAACTTGAGACATGAAATAGAACTGGAACTCGAAGAACAAGCCATAGACACTCAAACATAACTACTATGAGTCGACCATGGTCTGTAAGGACAGGGATTAGATCCGGCTTGAAAACTTATTCCATACTTGACTTCCCGTCGGGGATGTCGGGAGGTTTATAACACAGGAATTTTAATTTAACAATCTCTGATTAATTAAATAGATAAGCCAATAATAATTAACTCGTTGATTGTGCGATTCATGACACTATCCATGAATTTTAATTCACCACACGTTTTTGTCTGTTTTACATAAAGTATCGTGAAAGTCGTTACATTATCATCAATGTTGTTAATAGAAAACTTAAAACGTGAAAACTTGAATCTTACTCCTAAAATTTCATTTATAGAGGACCTGATTTATGGTTCTGAAATCGACAATCACTAAATCTCCCCTAAACTGAAGTTCGAATCTCCTTCTGACATCTTTGTCGAAATCTGAATCCGTGAACTCTCCGTCCTGTGTCCTATTCTCCTTTACGGTAAAACGAATGTCGTGACTAAACTTCTCCACGTTTCGACCACTCCCACAAGACCCTTGGTTCAAGTATATAACTCTCTATTCTCTTTCGAGCTCAGAAGTAAGTAAACGGAAAGAAACGAGCAATAATAAGACCTTACGTATCCTTAATCTACAGACCCAAAGATTTTTAAGTAGACTCAACGAGACCAAATCAGTAATTGGAACACAGACACAACGTCAAGTAGACGATACCGAAAAGTACGAAAATACACATAAAGAGTTTTAACTGAAAAACTGACAAATGTACAATAATTACTTAGGTGGTCAGTACATACCTACACTTTCAACCTGATATTTCTTTTGACTCGTGGCTGCTTAACTAGTTTTGACACCACAACCTCTTCTGAGAAAACTCTCAGGGAACCTGACGTTCCTCCAGGTTGGTCAGGTAGGATTTCCTTTAGTCAGGACTTATAAGTGACCTTCGTGACTATAACTTCGACTTTGAGGTTATGAAACCGGTGGACTACACTTCTTGACTGAGTAACCTTTTCTGGGACTACGACCCTTTCTAACTTCCCCCCTCCTCTTCCTATGCTGTCTTCTACTCTACCAACCTACCGTAGTGGTTGCGCTACATGTACTCAAACTCATCCGAGGTCCTCAACCATTACCTGTCCCTTCGGACCACACGACGTCAGGTACCCCTACGTTTCTCAGTTTGTACTGACTCACCGACTTGACTTTGACTTACTTATATAATCTTTTGATATACTACAATGGAAGGTTTCCCATATTTTAGTAATATGATTTTCCTAAACTTAATTTAAAAATAAAAAATTTTTAATACTTTCATACTATTGTGTAAATGTTCTCTGAGTCTTTTATGTCTTGATCTAATGTATATCAGGGTGATATATAATGTTAAAAAATTTCATCCATATAATTCTAAAAATAAACCCAAAGTTATAGTTTGAGAATTTGTTATTATCTTACTTATATGTCTCTTCATCTTCCTATATCCTCTGGACTTTTCGAAACACTTGGTTAAGTTGTATTAATTCTAAACATGTTAAAAGTGTGTCACGACCCATGTTTAAGAACCATATCAGACATAGGAACTAGCATAGGAACTTCCTATGTCAGTTCGAGGGTATCGGACATTTGATCCTCTGTGACCTTATATAGGTCCCTGTATTTCGTTCCATGTTTGTAAAGTACCAGATTTCTATAACTCAGACAAGAGAATAGTGACACCTTAATACAATCTTTAGTTATATTTTTATATAAATTTTATTGAACGGATAAAAGTTCACGTTACACTGTAAATAGTTCTCTCTCGAAACTGAATCGGTGGTTTTCGGAGTCATTTTAATCTGACTTTTTTTTGTGTCACTAACGTCTCTTCTTTTGTAAATATACTCTTTAATCATAGGTTTACTCTTTAATTATAATTTTTTACCAGTCACACACGCAAGGGTCAACGAAGTCTGTGCAGACTGAGAAACACTGGGATACCTAACCTCGGTCGGTCCGAAGAGACAGGAACCCTAAGAGGTCCGTCCTTATGACCTCACCCAACTACACGGGAGAACGTCCGTTAGAAGGATTGGACACAGAGGACGTAACGTCCGTCTAAGAAATGACGATTCGGCGGTCCCTTCGGGGTTACAATAAATTCTATGAAGTTTGTTTTAGGATACATAAACCTTCAATTTACAGGTGAAAATTTATTTCCCACATAAATTCTTCGGTATTGTTCCTTTTAATCTTATATAAACATTGTCTTATTTTTACTTTTCTCTTAAATGGTCTCAAACAACGTACGTCGACTCCGACGAGTGTCTCTTCCGTTACCGTGGGGTGAGGTCATGAGAACGGACCTTTTAGGGTACCTGCCTCCTCGGATCATCTGACGTCAGGTACCCCAGCGATTCTCAGTCTGTGTTGACTCGCTGAAGTGAAAGTGAAAAGTGAAAGTACGTAACCTCTTCCTTTACCGTTGGGTGAGGTCACAAGAACGGACCTCTTAGGGTCCCTACCCCCTCGGACCACCCGACGACAGATACCCCAGCGTGTCTCAACCTGTGCTGACTCCGCTGAATCGTCGTCGTCGTCGTCGTCGTCGTCTCCGACGAGTTACGTTAATTTATGTTACACCTCAGAAATTATTTCATACTTTCGTTTATTACCTGTGATCGTATGTTAAAACACTTTAAACTTGTTTCTGACATGAAATCAAAAGGGGACCTCTTCCCTTCCCAATGGATGCGGTTACAAGGACGGACCTCTCAGGGTACCTGTCTCCTAGGACCACTCGATGTCAGGTACCCCAGCGTTTCTCAGCCTGTACTGACTCGTTGATTGTGTGAAAGTGTTATTTTCCTAAACTTAATCTCAAACTTTTCGATAGTCAAATGAGTAGTAAGAACTGGGGTTCTCTACAACACGACGACGACGATTCAGTGAAGTCAGCACAGACTGAGGCACGCTGGGGTATCTACCGTCGGGTGGTCCGAGGGGGAGGGACCCTAAGAGGTCCGTTCTTGTGACCTCGCCCGACGGTAAAGGAAGAAGTCACGTACTTGCACTTTTCACTTTCACTTAAGCGAGTCAGCACAGGCTGAGAATCGCTGGGGTACCTGACGTCGGATGGTCCGAGGAGGCGGGTACCCTAAAAGGTCCGTTCTCATCATCTCACCCCATACGAATGAAGTTTATAAATGAATAAAAATACGGTTATCGATTTATTACGTCTTCTATCTCTTGGTATACAAGACATACAAGTAGGTTTATAAAAGTATACTCTTGTCCAACAAACGAGTGAAAATATTTTCGTGTCAACGAACTGTAATATATAAGAAAACTAATTCTAATATATTGGAATTACTATATAATAGAATAATATACTAAAACCTCGAATCGTGTTAAATATGACACAGGATGATTAATTTTACCAATGAAGGAGATTAGATTCCTCGTTCATGAGACTTAGGCAAGTGTGACTATGATATTAGTATCATTCCGAATTATCGTTAGGAAACGGTACAAGTTTAAGTTCCGGAAGTAGAAGCTGAGTAGAGTAAGGTGTTTTGGGGAGACCAAGCTTTAAGACGGAGAGAGAAAAGAGGGTGTAGATCAGTTACTGATCCAAAACAGTTGACTTGGTGTTTTTACAAAGAGCACGAGTAGTTAAGTATAGGTAGTAGAAACTGTGACGGAAATACAGTGAGGAATAAAGAAAAGTTGGTCTTTTAACGTTTGGAAGGTGGGTGAAGGAAACAGACGTCGCATGGAGACACTCGGACTGGACCGATCTCAAGTCGAGACTAACACTGAAAAAGGTCGACTTTTCTAAAGTCCGTGTCACCTCTATGACTGTAGTCTTAGTTCAGGTTCTTAACCCGAACGTAAAAACCGGAAGATGTTAGGTCGGTGTTGAAGAGAAAGGTCACAATCGAAGGTAATGTTCGAGGGGAAGGACACAAGGGTATGCGACAAGGTTGGATTACAGGTCTTTAAATAGGTGTTCTAAGGAAGACGGACTGTAGGGAGAGGACATGACTAGAAGTTTAAGGACTGGGTAAGAAGTATTTACGATGGAAGGTTCGTACAAAAGGGTAGGAGGTTGGTCTTCTGTAAAGGAGACAGAGAGATGTACAATATAACCTCAACAATTTCAAGGAGACAACACAATCAACATACATAAGTACGGACATAATTGGTCTACTTCCATACATTTCCACAGAAATAACTTAAGTTAAACTATTATAGAACAACTCTTAAAAACGTAAAGACGAATACTCTTTATAACCAGATATCAAAAGGAAAGAACATTGTAGAAAGAGACCAAAACCATAATCCCATTACGACTAGAATCTTACACAAACCTTACACAGACGCAGATGAAAAACCTTTTCTAATAGGATCATCTCTCCTATGAAGGTTTATGAATTTTACCTTCGAATTCAACAACCAAAATCTATAAAGAAGAGAAGATTGCCGTGATAATTAAAGAGTATTACGTACTCTTTTAATAGTATTCTGATGTGAAAGACTTCAACCGTTCACATGAGATAAGAAGAAACATAAGAGGGTCCCTTCTTAGACGTTTAGTCGTAAAAGGTTTAGAGTCAGTAAGGGTAAAACAGAAGTATAAAAAGGTCTCAGAACACGGTGAATAATACTATTATAAAAATCTCGTAGTGAAAAATTTATTTGCAGAACTTTACCTGAGAAAGTTCATGTTGATTCGATTTTTACTTTTATATTGGAGCATTTATCTCCAACAGAACTTTTTATTTATAATTTGATAACTTTACTTTTACAACTGACCTATGACAGATTTCAGTAGAGTTCATGGTTGTCACTAGAAGTATCATACGAAAAACCTTTGTGCTTTTGTTCATAATCACTTTCTCCTACGTTTACACAAAGTTTCAAGAAAGGTCACAAACCTTTAAAAAAGTGTATCTTCCATTGTATATCACTGAAATTGTCTTACAAACGAAATTACACTTCCCCTTTTCATAAGTTAAACATCAGTCTTCTGAACCTAAATTCACGAGACAAAAAGATGAACGACGCATTATGTCTTTTCAGTACGTCTAGGAGTAACCATCTTATTTACAATAGGTGCACTGACACAACAATCTAAATTTATTCGATACTGGTACGAAATTTAAGAAGAATAAAATACCTCCATACTAAGACTTATGTATACGGACACAGATGTAGATGGGATATATTACATCTTAAGTTCCAAATGGTCTTTAGTTAATAAAAATCGTTATAAACACGTTGAAAAAGAAAACTTTACTTATGGGTAAGTCTCAGTATCTATCTCAAGACTTGATGGTTTCTTCTAAGTATAATTACTTTTTGAAATTTAGTTTTGATTACCTCTTTTCTTAAACCTCTTTAAACAATTGAACCTTTTTATAAAGAGAAACTCTAAAGGAATTTCCAATTTTTTACATAAGAAATAAGATCCACAAATGTCAATCTCATACTATTACTTAACATAGATGATAAAACTATTCAGTTCGGTTATACCGGAATAAGTAAGAAAAAAGATAAACAGTTCAAAGAAAGTGAATAAGAAAAAAAAATTAACGGTTTTAAAAGGTTTGTCAATAAAGTCTTAACGTATGTTTGTGTTACTACTTGTTAACAACCCACGGTAACTTTTTTTTAAAGGATTTACTAACAAAGTGGGTAATTTACTTAATAACCAAAGACTCGGTGATATGATTCATCAACTTTATTCTCGGTTTCATTCAATTGTTTAACAATTACTTGGTTTACCCTCATGTAGAATTCTATTTTAAAGAGAATTCTATTTCAAAGAACTTCGTAAAATATTCCTAGTCCAAAAAATTTTTCGATGTAAACCCTTCACTAAATCATTCCGTCACAATCTTCGAAACACCAGTAACTTCGTTTCCCGAGTTAGAAACCTAAGTTACCGTTAGTATCAAAAAAAACACCTGTGTCATTTCAGACATAAAACTTCGTATTTATTATTACTTATTTATTTAAATTAAAAAATGTATCGGATTAAATTATCACGTATGAGAACTGTACTTATCATCTATATTAGACAGATGTATCTATTAGTTTTCAGACTTTTGATGTGAAAGTCACTTATACATGGGAAACTCGGTATGATTATTACTTCTGACCCTCGGTCCAGGACACTATAAATACTTTGACGATTTGAGAGTGACTTCAGTTACCCCGAACGAATGCATTCCCGACGTTCGGAATCGGAGGTCTCTAATTTCCCCCTTTTTTTTAGGAATTTGAGAAAGTTGTAATTATAACGGACATTCCTTATGTCGGTACTAGATTCGGTACCTCGAAAAACTTGGATCGTTCATCTTCCCATTTGTTATTTGTGGTCAATAAAATTCTTGCTAGATTAGTCTCAAGTTACTCTTCGTTATAATATAAACTAGAGATTTCATAATTATGAACATATAGTACCAATCTGTAAAAATACATCGGGTAATAGGTTTGTTACCGAATTCATACACCATAAATTATTTAGTTCCAAGGTACCGGTACCCTGACCCACCCTCACCTTTACTTCGTGGAAGAGAGGTAAAAAAAAAGGAGTCCACGTTAAGACACAATTATATTCTCTTCACACCGGAAGGAAGAGTATCCTGATTCTCACTCTATTAGGGACACATTCTTTAGTCACTCATGTCAGACGAATTAGATCAGGGTCACACTTTGACAACTGTAAACAAGAAAAAAGAGAGTAATACACTGACCCGGACAAAACACGACCTAATCCGTGTTTAGAGGATACGTCGTGTAAACCGTACAATGATCATCAAATTGAAGTAATTATTACATACTTCTTTTACATTAGGTGCTGTTCCTTCCTTTCTTTTCATAAAAAAAAAAAAAACGAAGAGAGTTTAGGAAACCTTACTCATTAATAAGTTGTAAAATATAAACTACAATGTAACATGTTAACTTGAGGGCATTACTATAAATTTTTTCTTTGAAACCGTTTACGACAGGGTTTTGTGTGGAAAATTTTAAAATTTCCACTAAATGGTTACCGGTCTCGAACAATTTGTATCCTCCTTTAATTTATAAATAAGTCGAATGAAGTAAAAGTCCCAGTATTTACGAGAAAGACTCAGTAGGGGTTATTGTTCTTAAAGGTGGTCGTTTCAGTAATAGTCTGATAGTTCTATCCCCTCACGATTTAATTCTATTCTAGCATATTTGTTTATTCTTGTGTACGTCTGAATGTATCTTCACGTTTTACTAGTAAAGACTAACTTTACAAAAATCGATTTACTCAAACCGACGAAGTTTGTTTTGACACGGGTTTCTATTCGGGAGCGGCGATGACGACGACAACGACGACGAAAAAATACAAAAGATTCGACGAAAAATTTTCTACTTTTACCTTGATATAAACCTTGTTACGAAAGACAAAAAGGTATGATAACTATAAACACCTTTCAGTGTTTTACCGGATTCCTTCGATTCGAGTGGGGTTCGTCACCAGTGAATGTTCATGAAAACACGAGACATGAGGACAGTGTAAACTCGCTAGTCTCGTTGTCGACCCCTCTGAAAGAGTTGTTTCTACTCACAGTCTATTAGGACTACTCTAAGGTGTAGGTTGTAGAAAACATTAATACAGTGTAAGTCGACATTACCTTATTAAGTTCGACTTTCCTGTTCGAAACTAGGAAAGAATTTGGAAAGGGACACCTGACCGATAGATTTTCTAAATTTCTATAAAGACAATGTTCTAGATCACAAAGGAGTCTCTTCAGTACGAGGGCTTCGTAGCACTAGATGTTCTTGTTATAGTTCAAACGGTTTGCGTAAAGACTTTCGTAGAAAAAGACCCACCCTCCCCATATAACCTACTTCTACAGTTATTATGTAATAAGAAGGTAAAAATAGTTCTGATAGTTCTAAGCAACAGAATAAGACAGTAGAATTGTCCGTCTGTCTTTTCAGTAAATTTATGTAACACCTTTACACAGTAACGTGTAAAGTTCGTATACACGTTTAAGTACGGATACCAATACTTTAACGTAAAATTCTTTATTATTGGATCACTTTATGATCTATATAATATCTTAATTTTTTATTTTCCAATAATCTTATGATTGATCAAATTCAAGGTTTGAAGAATAAATAGTCTTGAAAACACGTTTTATAACTATAAAACGAAAATAATCTGAAAACGTAATATGATTAGTTTGACTTTTTCGAAAGTTCAAGATTAAATTGCGTTCTAAAACAAATTATTATTTCTAATCAATACAATTTTAGTGCATAAAAACGAATATGAGTAGGGTAAAGACAATAAAATTAAAAAAAATACAAAGTCAGAATGTGACAATAACAAAAAAAGGTAGAAAGAGACAAAGAAAAAGGAAAGATTAGAGTTAAAAAAAAAAGGACTCTGATTTAATGATTGTTGTCCTTTTCTTAACTATCTCTTCTTTTATATCTGAAAGTAAAACCGAACTTCTTTTAAGAAGGATTTTATTTTTTGTCACAATCTCTTATTCGAAAAAGAAAAAGAAACTCACAGTAAAAATTTCTTACTGAAATATATTAAGAGTTTCGTACTGCTAAACTGACGACAAACTAAATGACCCGTTTCTTTTCTACTAGTTACGTACTTGTAGGGGTTCACTTTTAGTTTCATACTAAACCATCTTTCCGTTTCTCCGTTTAACCGTCCTGATCCACCATGTTTATAACACTTTTAAAACGGACTTGATTACTTTATTCGAAATTAAGTACGTAATTTTCAGGAGACTTTATTGACAGATAAAGGTGTCTCACGAAGGAGAGACGGGGACAATCTTTATCGTGTACTAGGATAGTGATTTACGTTGCACGATACGGGATTTATTTTGTACGTACAGAAATCAACTATGTAATTACACAAAAATAAAATACATAAATATATATGTACATGTGTGTATACTTCCTATTAATATCTATACGAAGACAAAACCAATCCAGAAATTGACAAACAAACTAAATTCGAATTGAAAGAGTTGAGTTCAGAGTAATAGTAGTGAGACAGCTACTCCTTTGGTCCACCAATCACCTGAATTCCCTCCTCTGTTTTGACCCCAACTTTGGCCTTGAAGATAGCATTCAAACCGTGTGAAAGACCCCTTGATATCAAAATCAAAAGAAAAAGACTAAACCACCCACCGTAACACTATTCTTATTCACGATACATCGATAAGTTCTGATATGTAAAGGGGAGCATGTACAATGAAAATTAAACTTTTAAGTGTTACTTCATGAAAGACTCTAGACTTAAAGAAAAATTGTTACACACAGTAGAGGAAATTTTTTGCGTCCGACTCCTTCTACTTTTAACACGAGAGACACTGAGTGGTTTTTGTAACTTTCCTTGTCTGACCCACAACAGTAAGAACGGAAATGCGTATTTCAAATCTAAGACTGAGATACCAGTGCACGAGTTTTCTAAAAACTTATAAACGAACTCACGTTGAGTTAAAAGAGGAAAAAAACCAGTACCAACAGTATTTATCGAGTACTTACTTGATAAATATCATTTTGTTGTTCACCAAAAACTTGTTCACTTCTTAAATTTTATGGCTTTTGAACTAGTGACGGTCGTAGAAAGAACGACCCACTTATATTGTTTCTGAACATTTATGAAAGGATTGTCTATTTTCAAACCACCGGACTGTAGAATTTAAAGATGGAGTACAGGTGGTATATATCGGAATGTTAGAAAAAAGAATTTTATAAATAACAGGTAGAGGTTTAACGACGGACGTAAAAGTATGATTTTACCTTCTGTCCAGTGTAGGGATCACTTAAACGGTTCACTCGTAACAACGTTTAAAATTCACAAATTATAATGAATTAAGAAACCTACTTTTTAAGTTATTATGTTTTGGGTATAGTACACGAAAATCCAAAAATACTTTTTTATCTTTCATGTACTTACTTTAAATTAGAAAATAAACATAATGAGTATGAAAGAACTATCAAAAGGTTAAGTCATGGGAGTTTCTACAAAAAAAAACTCCCCCCTTTAGGGGTCATAAAATTCGGAGATTTTATTTAATGACTGGTCTTTTGAGCTTGGAAGACGAGGAACTTAAAACAAGTCTAGAATTACGAAACACACACTTCGTCTTTTGTGAATGAAAGAATTAAATGAGTGGCAAATTTATGTCCCTACGTGAGGTCTCCTCTGTCAACAACCAAAATCCCGTTAAAGAGGTATTGATTACTATATCGTAAAAAATAAAAATTTATACCGATGTCTTTTTATTAAAATATAACCTTGTTAAAAAATAAATTCTCTGACATATAGACTTCTAGTCAAAGTCAGTATTCTTTGTTTTATCGAATATAGGGTATATACCTCCGAGTGAGATCTTTATGTTCAGATAAAGAATGAGACACTTATGTACGTGTCTACATGTGTGTATATAAAGAAAAGTGTAATAAAATTTGTCGTACAATTTTGTGAATAGAGGTTTATATCATTTTTCATCTTACTTATCATGATATTAGGGGTCCCATGAGTAGTGTCGAAGTCATTAATAGTACTGTTAGAGTAAAGTAGATGGGATAACCTAATAAAACTTCATTTAAGTCTGTATGATAGTAAGGTAGACATATAGGAAAACATATATAGAGATTTTCATCAGTAAGAAGGAATATATACATTTCGTTAGGTAATTGTGTATCCTACTAATTGGTATTAAGAAGTTTATAGTGTAAATTTTCTGTCTGAAAAGTGTAAATTACTCGTCAGTAATGGAAGAATAAGGAATAGAAAAGGAAATTTAAGAGTTCTCAACTATTTTAATTAAAGGAAAGAGTTTGGGTGTATCACACTTTGTCACCAACTCTCATACCTAAACTTTTTAATCTCCAGTTCAGGTACTAAACGACAAATAACGGACACACTGAACCCCGTGTAATCATTCGGAGTCAAGGGAGTAGATATTTTACCCTTATTATTACAGTCACAGTTTCCTAAATATATATATATATATATATATATATATATTTATATATTTATTTCACAAATCAAATCACGGACCATATATCACTCGAGAATCATTAATACTCGATAAAAAATTTTTCAGCCTCAACCTTAAACTTGGGTACCGACAGCTTAGGGTTTCGGGTACTTGAAAGGTCGTACGAGTCACTCGGGTCGCTGTTGTGACCGTCGTGTGGTCGGACCTGTGAGATATTTCTCATAAATTACACACGAATAATTCTCAGATGAGGAACTACCGGGGTTTGAAAGGTAGTGGTGACCGTCCGATCACTGACCCTGAGAGGGCAACGCCGCTAGCGATCGGGGTCTTGTGTCGACTCGGAGTTGTCCACCGGGACTTCCACTCACCTCGGTCGTGCCCGTGGGTCCTCCTGCGCCGTCTTGTTTCACCCCCGCCCACCCTGACCCCCACTTGGCGTTCTGGGCTCTTCGTGAGGGAGGTGGGAAGTGGCTCCCGCTCACCGATGCCGGGCGTAAGATGTGAGTAGTCGAAGAACGTCTCTCGACACTAGACCCGGAGAAGGTACTACATCTACTGCACTCTCACTCCGACGAGAAACACGTCTAAATACGAGTGTTAGTGTCAAGAACACGGAAGGTTGAAACATAAAAAAATTACAGTTCTTTATAAGGTCTGATCTAAACCAGTTTGGTCTCTTATGTTTAGTTCAAAACTCTCACTAACCTACGACTGTACAATGTCCAATTATTTCTTAACTTTACATTGAGACAGTGTTTCGATCTTCGAAATCTTCTAACCCGGTTTCTCTTATGGTGAATTATAAATAATTCATGGATTTTACCTAGTCCTTGACTCCCCGTCTTTTTTCTGATACAAAGGGAAATCGAGAACGAAACCATTCCTAATTATCGAAGTCGACCTCTTCCTTTACCGTTGGGTGAGGTCATAAGGACGGACCCTTTAGGGTACCTGTCTCCTCCGACCGTCCGAGGTGAGACACCCGAACTTTCTCAACGTGTACTGAATCGCTGATTTGGTGGTGGTGGTGGATATCGAATTCGTCCTCTGAAGACAACTCAAATACAATAACAATTACAAATTACAAAGGTAAGGAATTTAAAGAGGTACTAATGTGTTCGGGTAACAGGAGATAAACGAAGTCTTTATTCACTCTTTCGAACTATAGAGAAAAGTAATTAAGTTATTTGTAAAAAACTCGTGGATGATATAAGGTCTATGAAAAGATCCGTGACCCTGGTACCGTCACTTGTTTTGTATGTTTTAGAGAGGGCAGTACCTTGAATATAAGATCGTCCCTCTATCTTTTATTTATTTTTTTTTATATTTCATGAGATCGTTTTTCAAGATCCCTTTGTACTTCGACCGTTCCCCCAACCTTCACAACCCCCCTTAATACGTTTAAATCTGTTCCGTCTGTCCCTTCTACGAGGACTCTTCCACCAAATCCTTATTTCTAGACTTCCTTCACCCTCCTACTGGTACGGCTATAGACCCATACTCACAAAGATTCGCTTCCCCTGTCGTTAACGTTTCTGGGAGTCCGTCTAACACTGACCGAACAACCTTCTTACTAACCCTCCGGTAACACGGGACTCTCTTAATCCTTCGCGTCGTTTCCTCTTGCATGTGTCTAACACGCCCCTGAACGACCGGTCTCAGTCCTACACCGACAATCCGACTCACTCAACTCTTCACTAACATCCCAGACTTGCCGTTCTCCTTACTAGGGTGAACCCCGACGTCATGTTTTATCTCCCAATTAATCCTGTTACGGACTGTATGTCGTTTCTTGTACTTCATATTTGACATAAACGATTAAAATATTGAGTACCAGAAATGACAAACACAGGTGGTTTACTTAACTCTCCCTCTGAGTGACTTACTCTTTGTTAGTGAGTAAAATGACTTTGCTTATGTATCTTTACTAATTCAGACGATATATCAAAAGAAAATAAATACTTCACTACTAGATGTCTCTCAGTCGAACTCTCCTTTTAAGAAACACCGACACCAGATAGAGGACTCTTTGAACTCCTAATGTTAAAAATAAAACCTACGAATTCAAAGACTCGAAACCTAATCGATATTCATCAATTTTTTTTTTTTTTTGGGTGTATTTGACACAGATCCCTCTGGTCTCAGGTCATATTGAAATCCTATAATTTTTTTTAGATAGTAAATTTTGCATAAGGAACTGTTTAATTCGTTATCCATTTACATGAGTACGATCAATAAGTGTTACTTACTACATCGAAATTTAATTTTATAATCTTATACCAAAAGAGATAATAAGACGAGACATCTTTCTGAAAAAACGTCATACAAGATTATCGTTTATAATCCTTGTAAAGAAAATCACCCACAATAAAAAGTTCTTAAGATCTAACCTACCACTACTATTTAAAACTCATACATCATGTAAGGTCTCTTCAATAATAAATAATAACTCAATTTCAATCACGTTGTTATTCTTTTCTTCCATAAAACCACTTGTCAAATTACGTGGGTACAAAAGATATTTGAAATAAATTATTAAAATAGTTTGAAAATTTAAAGGGAGAGAAAGTTGTACTTGTCTGAATAATTTACAAAACCTTGAGCAAAGAATTCTTATATAGACATATAAATATAAATTATATATGGATATATAGTCTAACCTAAAGGGTCCACCGAGTCAACATTTCTTAAGCGGACGGTTACGTCCTCTGCGTTCTCCACACCCAAGTTAAAGACCCAGACCTTCTAGGGGACCTCCTCCTTTACCGTTGGACGAGGTCACAAGGACGGACCTTTTAGGGTACCTGTCTCCTCGGACCACCCGACAGGTATGCCACCGTTTCTCAACCTGTGTTGACTCCCTGATTCGTGCTGTTACATAGTCTAAAAAATGGAAAAACATTGTTTAAATGTAATCCTTTTCCACCTATAACTAGTGATCTTCGTTATCAAAAGATTCTCTTATAAGGGATGTCTAGAAACGATGTAATAGATAAAACAAACCGTACACTTTGACAGACACTTTAAGTCCCTAAAAGAAATCCTTGAAGAGCAGTTGGAAAAGAAAGAACTATAAAGGACGTGGATGAATTGAAGGTTGACAGTCGACGAAAAGTCATGTCGGGTTTAAATTATTTGAAGGTAAAGGATCTAAAGTGAACTTCCATCTACAATGTACATCTACATCTTTTTTAATCTTGAACTTTTGATATTTACTCCGATTGTGAATTTTTTATATGATAAACAATCACAGACAGTCATAAACAAGTACTTATGTACAAAATGAGGAAGTTTTTGACCATAAAAAAGGACAACCTTTCTTTTTACATGAACCGTTTATATTTTGGTAAATGTCGGTGACTATTTTTTAATCGAATAAGATTGAACGTTGTTAAATTTCTTTTGTTTATTGTCTATATAAGAACCCTTTTTTTCATTACCTTACTTTTCCCTTCCATATTAAATTTTCCAAGTTAATTTTCATCTTTTATATTTAAGAAATACTTACTAAATTTTAATACCTTAAATGACGACTTGGAACTGTCTCTTCGAGTTTTGTGTCATCTCTAGTTGGGTCAACATAGTCACGAAGAACTGAAGACCTCACGTATCCTTAAAGGACTTATTTGACTATTTTTATATCGAGGAACTTTGTGGTTCTCTCTGAGACTAAATGAACCAACGGTTGTCCCGGACACGTCCTTTGTGTAACTTCTTCGTGGGGTCTACTAAACTTTCTCCAGGACCCTAGTGTGACAATACAAGAGGATAAAGTTGACCAGAACAAAGTCGAGTGGACCTAAAACAGGAATCTCAACATTGAATTTTAAACGAGAGAAGGACATCGTGGTTAATATTTAACTAAAGACAGTAAGAATCGTGTATCGAGATGAAAAGTTAAAATCATTTTCTTTTATGGTTCGTTACGTGTAAAAACGTTCTTTTTTATATTACGTTTGATAACTTTCTGTAGTCTTACGGAGACCCCCTGAGAAAGTATAAATTTTTACTAATACTACTGGGTCTCCCTACAACACCCCTCCCTCCTCCCTCCCCCCAAGTACAAACCCTTGCGTACATTCTTAATTTCTAAAATTTTAAATTTTTTTATTTATTTATTTTTTATTTTGTAATTTTTTTTTTTTCTAATACATGGTATGATTTTTGATTTCTATCGTTTCTTAAATTGACTAGCAACAAGTCAATAGATATACGATTCGTTATTCGTTTTACTATAAACTCTCCTTTTTGGGAACAAGATCATCGATATCTTACCCAAGTCTTTCCTTAATCAATCGTCCCACACCGTTATTAGATTTATACTTGACAACTTAATGGACTTAACCCACCACCAGTCCCTTTCGTTACCGTCACGTCAGTCATCTGATAACATAAACCTACCTACAAACACCGTTCCTTTAATTTTTTTTTGTTTTTGGTTTTGTCAAATTTTCAATTCCCTCCCAAGATAAAGACCATTATCTAACCGATTCTGGTGAACTTCGTTAGCGAGTTGACTTTTTACGACCTATTTAAAATTTCTTTAAGAATTTCGTATTTGTTCAACCGTTCAGAATTCCTTAAAAGTCCAGTTTTACATGTCAAAAAGAGAGGACGGTACTGGAGGTTAGGTAACTAGGATCGTTGTAAAGTTACAGGAAGTAAGGGTGCTATAGTGGTAAGAGGAGAAATTAGTGAACTTAAGGTGTCCGTTAACTATACTGAGTGAACATATAGAGGAACTGTCAAAACGGGAAGAACCCGAAGTACCATCGACCGAACTACTTTGACATCAATTTAGGTTCAAAGACGAAGAAAGGTGAACATGAACAAAGTGACATGTCCCGACAACGTTTTGTATTCTTTGTGTTGGTGTAACTTACCGTAGTGAAATGTAAATTGCAATGATTTGTTTGCTCGAAAGGCTCCACCAGATAAGTGGGTGTACGGATTCACTGACAAAGTGTGGAAAGAAAAGTTTTAAGATTGTGAAGAAGGGGTCACAAGTCAGGATCGTCTACTGGAAGAAAGAAAAAAATTACTCTGTAAATCTTGTTAGTCTTCTCTTAAAGGTCTCTAGAAGTTATAGTCCAGACGAGTAGTCGTAACATAAGGGTATATAACGGAAAGGTGGACTTACTTTGTAGGTACGAGAATAACTTTCGGGCAGGGAGGTGTACACGTCCTCCACGGTAGGGTAGCGTGGATGAGTCCCGAGGTCGTCACAGAGGGGAGACGAAGAAAGTCGCAGTTTATACATACGGTGACGTAATAAGGGAAGTAGTATGTTTGTATGACAATAAAGACGGTAGATTTTGTTGTTGTTGTGTGAAAATAACTAGGTCAGGAGGATAAATGGTGCAAAAAAAACCGGGGGAAACGTTTTTTTGAGTAACTTCCTCAACACATATGAGGGACAGAAGTTAAGGTAAAGAGAGTAAAAGAGAAACGACTGAAATGAATAAAAAATTTTTCTAAAAAATACACCTGATAAAAAATTTCAGAAATAACTTAAACAATGTTATAAAAAAGACAAAAAAAAAAAAAAAAAAAAACCAGGACTCAGTACACCCTAGAATTGAGGGACTGGTCCCTAGTTGAGTGTTGGGGACGTAATCTTCGGCTTCAGGATTGGTGACCTGCGATCCCTACAGGGAGAATTGGGTGAAATTAATTGATCAGAAGATACGGTGAGGTGGTTCCATTGGTTACTGGAGGTCAAACGATTTACTTTTTCAGACGATAGTCAGAAGTAGAAGGAACTGGGTAATCATTATAAATGTACAACCTATAAGGACAGAGAAATTACATATAGCCGGAAACCGAAGGTCTTAAAGTGTAAGAGGACCAAAGGGGAGACGAAAAGAAGAGGGAGGAAGAGATAGAAGAAGTCAGCAAGGAGGAGAAGAAAGAATGTAAAATCTCAACCTCTCATGCGATCTTGAGGTAGGAATCAAGAGAAGAGAGAAATGTCAGTGAGGGAACTACTTGATAAAATTCCGAAAGTTTATGGTCGAGATACAATTACTGGGCGTATAATATAGAAGTTGAACTAGAGAGAAGTTAACCGATGGGTCGTAAAGGTGAAATCGTAGATTGTCTACAAAGTTTTAGTCACACAAGTTTTATAAGACGTTGGGGAGTACACACGACACAAATCAGCGAGTCAACACGGAATGAGAAACGTTGGGACACCTGATATCGGGCGGTCCGAGGAGGTCGGCACCCTAAGAGGTCCGTTCTTATGACCTCACCCAACGGTACGGGAGGAGGTCCCTAGAAGGTTCGGGTCCCTAGTTTGGGTCCAGAGAACGTAACGTCCGCCTAAGAAATGGTAGACTCGGTGGTCCCTTCGGGTTCTTATGATTTCACCCGTCGGATAGGGAAGAGGTTCCCTAGAAGGACTGGGTTCTTAGTTTGCTCCTAGAGGACGTAGCGTCCACCTTAGAAATGGTCGACTCGATGGTCCCTTTGGGTCATGACAGTTTGTTTGTTACTTTGTTTCAACGGAGTCAACTACTGTTGAGGTAAATAGTCAACGAGTCCGGGGTTTAGAACCACGCTAAAAATTGAGAAGTGATTGAGAGTATAAGGTGTAGATTATGAAGTAATTTAATACATCCGACATGAAGATTTTATGTAGGTTTTAGATGAAAGAAAAGTAGTGATGATATCGATTATAGGACTACGTTCTCTCATAATAGGGAACTAACCTAATTATGGTGTCTTAGGACTAACTCGAAGGACAAAAATGTCACAGGATGAATATCACAAAAATTGTTGTCTTTTTTTTTAGGAAATTTGGTGTATAGTTTAATATAGAGTGGAACCGTAGAGAAGATCCGACGGTTCAAAATAGGTCTACGAGGTTCTAAAGACTCCCTGAACTTCTTCTAAACCTTAGAAACACTTGGGGTAATCAATACTCAATTAATTAAACCAGAGAAAATACACATCGGGGATTCTCACATCTAAAACTCCTGTCGGTCCGGACTCAAACTCAGGATACAGACAAGAGTGACCTGTCTACTTGAACTCGTTCAATAAATTAAAGAGGTTTAAAAGGAATCGACTAAGTAAGTCTTCTGACACACCAACTCACACCTTAAACCTTGGTCTGACATCCCGATATCCGTTTGAAAATTGAAGAGACTCGATATTTCTATCCTTATTCTGGTAATAGATGGGGTAGCCTAACATAATTCCTAAGTGACTCAATCAAATATCCTTCTCGAATCTTGTGACAGACCGTGTATGATTCCCAACTTATCGATCGATCATTAACCGATAATTATACTTAAGTGGGTGACTTTCTCATAAATATACAGTTAATGTGACAAGGTCCGTATTATAAAGGATGTAGTACTCCCTATAATATCTATTTATGGGTATTTACTCTATTGTGAACAATTCAGAATTGTGGTATTACTTACGTAACGTCCCGGAATTATTTACAATCCATGACATTATTAGTGACGTCTACCACTGACGTCGGTACTTTAATTTTCTGAGAAACCTTCTTTTCAATACTGGTTGGATCTGTCGTATAATTTTTAGTCTCTGTAATGAAACAGTTGTTTTCAGGTAGATCAGTTCCGATACCAAAAAGGTCATCAGTACATACCTACACTCTCAACCTGATATTTCTTTCGACTCGCGGCTTCCTAACTACGAAAACTTGACACCACAACCTCTTCTGAGAACTCTCAGGGAACCTGAAGTCCCTCTAGGTTGGTCAGGTACAATATCCTTTAGTTAGGACTTACAAGTGATCTTCCTGACTACAACTTCGACTTTGTAGTTATGAAACCGGTGGACTACGTTTCTTAACTGAGTAACCTTCTCTGGGACTACGACCTTTTCTAACTTCCGTTCTCCTCTTCCCCCACTGTCTCCTACTCTACCAAACTACCGTAGTGGTTGAGCTACCTGTACTCAAACTCGATCGAGACCCTCGACCACTACCTGTCCCTTCGGACCGCACGACGTCAGGTATCCCGACGTTTCTCAGCCTGTACTGATTCGTTGACTTGACTTGACTTAACTGTTATAATTAGTGTTTATGACTATTAGAAGATCCTCGAATCAGTGTTCTTTCCACCGTATCAGGTTCGACAAACCGTCATTAGTCCACTATCAACCGCCCCTTGACGTTTACCGTGTCACCTCTTGTCTAAGTTTCTCGTAGATCAGGATGGAGAGACTCCGAAGGTAGGAAGGTGAGACTCCCGGTCTTAAGTTGGACCTACCGTCGAACCAAAGGGACTTGGTAGACTAGATAAGATCTCAATTTAACACGGGGGTCAGAGTACCTACTGAATACATCGGTAGTCAAAAAAAAAAAAAAAAATGACAAAGACTTTTTAAAGGTGGGTTTCTAAATATGAAAGGAATAGGACAAAAGAACAGTCGATAGAAGTGGGTCCTCCCTCAGATCGTTCCGTTCTTTCGACGTCTGAAGAGTTCAAGGGGTCTTCTAGTAGGAGTGTCATTACTTTTTACATTTTAAGTGACTTATAAAACATCTTCCGTTTTCTCCCTGTATCAGGTACTGTATAAGATCGTGTTTGGTAATATTTCGAGGTATCATCACTTGGAACGAGAGGGTTCAGGGAGTCTCGAGACGACGGTAGGTCCCAGAGGAGAGAATGAGAAATGACTCGTGGAGGTAGGTCTAATGGAGAGGTGAAGTCCCAGGGGGTTATCAAACCTTTTGTTAACGCACAAAAGACCGAATATGAGAGTTTGAGTACACATCTGTAAGTAGTTTCACCAGTTAACTAACTACCAGAAGGTCATTGTATAAAGTAGGTCAGATCTCCTAAGTTCCAATATCTATCATTTCATAAAGGAATAATATAAACTAACAATACAGACCGTTATAGGTAAGAAAGTAAATAAACAAATAACTTGTCCATGAATACTTACGTCGGAAATCAGATTCGTTAAAGTCCAAACCCAAAATCCTCATGTTGCCCTTAGGGACTGGATTTTCTACTATCCTAATTTTACGTGTGTATATATACCATTATGTGTGGATAAAGAGTGTAAACACATCACAACTTTTATAAAATCTCATCTCATGAGTTTTATGTCAAGAATTCTCTGTGTGGTAATTTCTCGGAAGAGTCTCAGTCTGAATCTAAAAGTCGTTTGACAGGAGTGTGAGGTCAGGAGAGTGACTTGAGTTTCTAGTCTCACTCTTGAACGTCCCATACTACTATCTCTCTTCACCGACCTTCCACACAGAGACTTATTGTAGGTCTGGTTGTGGAGAAACCCCAGTGAAAAAAGTACTTTTATCGGTATTATCTTTTTCGATTGACTTTACTACTTACCTACTCCTCCCACTCAGTACCAATGGTTCTTATTTTCACGACTCAACAACTACTCCATGTCTTTATTAATCATTGTGTAAATTTTAACGACTGTAAAGGATTGGTAAAAGTCGACCAGGAAACCACACGTGACACTCCTTGAACCACTAACCTTGAGTAAAGTATAATTCATCCTAGATTTCATAAGAAAACGACCCAGATTAGGAAAGAGAACAAAAACCTGTGAGGAAACTACCTATTTTTCTCCTTCCCTTTCCTCTCTCCACACGTTTCCCTTTGGGAAGGAGTCGCGTCTTTTCTCTCTTCTGTTTTTATCTATTGAAAGTTACTATATATAAGTAGACATCACGTCTGGTTTGAAGAACGAATTTTAAATATTTCAACCAGTACAAAGATTCTGTCGAACGAAAGTATAGGTCCGGTTTTTTTTTTGTTTTTTGTTTTTGTTTTTGTTGTATCTCTTAGGGTTTCCACCACTGTCAGATCTCTTAGATAAACAAACTAGAAGTTCACCTTTGGATATATGTTTATTCCTTGGTACAGTGTTTTAGACGATCTTGTTTTCGACAAGGAGAGATTGGTTGTTCGACGAAATGTGTGTATAAGAGAACTAATGTAAGATCTAGGAGTCAGAATGTATACTAAGTTATTTATATACTCGTTATTCAATTGCTCAACTTTACTTTCTGGATGTTGGTTATTAAACAGTACGAGTAAATTAACCAGACTCTCTCACACCTGGGTCTTTATAGCAAGGTACTTAGACACTGTGACAGAATTACTTGACTCTTCTATTTCACTAAGGTCGGAAATTTATTTGTCAAAGTTTCAAAGGAAAAAGAATCAGATAACCTCCTATTTTATAACTAAAGAGAAGTCACCAACCTATGAGATGATCTCTGTCTTTCCCCTTTTTTTTCCGATGACCCTTTTTTTTAAAAAGAATCAAAAGGAATTCGAATAAGAGAAAACCGATAACAGATATCAGGAGACGTAAGGATTCAGTGTGACCAATAAATATGAGTTCTTTAGTTTCGGTAACAAAAGTCACTAAAATATAGTAAACGTTTTCAAACCTAGTGTATCCAAAAACGTGTGTTTTAGTCTCCAAATCGACTATAAACAAAATGTCTATGAGATCCGTGATATACTCTTGAGACTCTACCCAGGAATTGTGAGTAAACAACTGGGTTCCCTCTAGAACTTATTCATTCCTTTATGATAAAGGTACAACTAGGTGACTGAAGACCCAAACAGTGAACCCGGAGACATCACTTATAAACAACTAAAAACCGTAGAGGATAGGTTAATGGGGTGGAGATCATTGTATAAAACTACAAGTAAATCCCTAGTTGCAAGGGGGGTAAAACTCAAATAGGTCAATTTTGAATGGGGTAAGATCCACACACCAAACGTTCAAGTCTGAATTGAGTCTCGAAACGGAAAGGGTCCGGTGTCACGAATCGTACTCGTGTACTGGGTTAGACTCTGTCATTCTGTGGTCTTCTTAAAACACCTACTAACACCTTTTAAAGAAGAACGTCCTGAATTTAGACTTTCCTATTTCGACTGTTCTATTTCCGTCTCGACTCATTACATCCTTTTAAAGTAGGACTACTGTAACGGACTCGAAACTTAGGTCTGTATAAGGTTTGGTCAGGACAGGGATCTGAAGAGTCAATGTCCTTGGTTATGTACAGGAAAAATAAATTCGGTGTAAATCTGACCCAAAAGACAGTGAACAGTGATCTTGTTTTTTCAAGAGTTAACCATGTCAAAAAAAAAAAAAAAAAAATTGGAGGTGATGTTTGAACTCACTTAGACAAACCAACGACCCGAACGTGTGTGTCTGGGTCACGAAAGTAGAATGGGTCCATCCAGTATGAGTGTCTCTACACAAGGTTACAACAAAGAAACGAGTTTACTACATAAAAAGCGTAGTTAGGGACCTAACTCTTCTAAGGGACCTTCTCCCGTACCGTTGGGTAAGGTCATAAGAACGGACCTCTTAGGGTCCCTGTCTCCTCGGACCACCCGATGTCAGACATCCCAACATTTCTCAGTCTGTGCTGACTCCACTGAATCGTACGTACGTATAAAAAATACATTTCTTAAAAGATGTATTTCAAAATATTATCACAGTACACAACTCAACACACGTGGGATGGTTTAGGTATACGACTGCAGGACTTAGGGTCATGGAGTCACACTAGAATAAACCTCTTCACAGAAACTCTCCACAACACAATTATACTTCAGTAATCCTATCGGGGTTTAAGTCATACTCACCACAGTAATATTTTTCCCTCTATAATGTTTTTAAACCTCTGTCTGTGTGTTTGTACCTCTTCCGGTACCCTTCTCTGTATCTCTTTTCTATTGGTAATTATTCGGTCCCTCTCTCCGAACTCTGTCTAGGAAGGAAGTGTCGGGAATACCTTGGTTGGACGACTGTGAAACTGAAGTCTGAAGGTCGAAGGTTTTGATACTCTGGTACTTAGACAACAAATTCGGTGGGTGAAAAACAATGTAAAAATACCGTCAGAATACTTCGTATTCGACCTTAGTTCTAACGGTCCTCTTTATAGTTATTCGAGTCTATACGTCTACCGTGGTGGGAATACCGTCTTTCACTTCTTCTTGATTTCTCGGAGAACTACTTTCACTCTCTCCTCTCACTTTTTCAACCGAATTTCGAGTTGTAAACCTTTTGCTTCTAATACCGTAGGTCGGGGTAATGAAGTACCGTTAATCTACCCCTTTGTCACCTTTGTCACCGACTGATAAAAAAAATCGAGGTTTTAGTAATGTCTACCACTGACGTCGGTGTTTTAATTTTCTGCGAATGAGGAACCTTCCTTTCAATACTGGTTGGATCTATCGTATAAGTTTTCGTCTCTGTAATGAAACGGTTGTTTTCAGACAGATCAGTTCCGACACCAAAAAGATCACCAGTACATACCTACATTCTCAACCTGATATTTCTTTCAACTCGTGTCTTTTTAACTACGAAAACTTGACACCACAACCTCTTCTTAGAACTCTCAGGGAACCTGATGTTCCTCTAGGTGGGTCAGGTAGGATTTCCTTTAGTCAGGACCCACAAGTAACCTTCCTGACTACAACTTCGACTTTGCAGTTATAAAACCGGTGGACTACGCTTCTCGACTGAGTAAACTTTTCTGGGACTACAACCCTTTCTAACTTCCGTCCTCTTCCCCTGTTATCTCCTACTCTACCAACCTACCCTAGTGGCTGAACTACCTGTACCCAAACCCACCTGAGACCCTCAATCACTACCTGTTCCTCCGGACCGCACGACGTCAAGTACCCCAGCGTTTCCCAGTCTGTGTTGACTCACTGAATTGACTTGACTGACTTGACTTACTTGATTAGGTTTTACACTTCTCTCGAACGAAACTTTGAACTCACTGTATTCAAATTTTTCACATTAAAATAAACAAGATTAGACCGTATCAAAAATTAGTGTCCAACAACGAGAAACATCTCGATCTTTACCTAATTTCTTCGTGAATCCTTTTAGTTCCCACCGTCTCAACAGTTGACTTAGGGTCACTCTCTACGTTACATCAATTATAAGTTTCAACTAAAATCCCTACTAACGAAAACCCTTCTTTTACTGACCAGGTATCAGAATCATGGGCACTGTTAAAGATACAAAGATATGAAACTACGACGACGACGACGGTTCAATGAAGTCAGTACAGGCTGAGACACACTGGGGTATCTGCCGTCGGGTGGTCCGAGACGACAGGGACCCTAAGAGGTCCGTTCTTGTGACCTCACCCAACGGTAAAGGAAGAGGTTACGTACTTTCACTTTTCACTTTCGCTTCAGTGAGTCAGCACAGGCTGAGAAGTACTGGGGTACCTGTCGTAGGATGGTCGGAGGAGGTTGGTACCGTAAAAGGTCCGTTCTCATGACCTCACTCAACGGTAACAGAAGAGACTATGAAACTACTCTCTAAATCTTTTAATAACACTACACTATACTATACCGTAAAGTACGAGGGAATTTTTTAAAAGTGTTGTAAACAGAAAACGTTTAAGAAGTTAATTTTTTCAAATTTTTCAAAGTCCTATTAGGGTCATAAACGTTTAAAAGTAACGACGGAAAGAAATTTCAAACAGTACTTTATTAGTCAATTTTAATCTTTTGAAGGTAATTAACGTCAACAGGATTTTCGTGAATTAAAGAAGATACCTTAATGTATCTATGTGATGATTTTAGGTTCAATTTTAAAATTAAATTTGTTTTGAAAATTTTAAATTTAAGACCTGAGGGTTGGTTTCTAGATTTCAGTCTCTAACCGATTAATATACCTTCTTTCGTTTTGTCATCATTTCCTCATAGGAACAAAAAGTGTGTATACAATCCATTTATGTCTGACAGGGTCTGAATGTTATCAAGTTGAATGTTAAAAAAAAAATCGAAATGGTACCACACTTTCGTTATATGTAAGTCATTTTTGACTTGAACTTAAAGCTAGAAAAGGACCAGATCACTATACGTATACTACGAAAACACTATGACCCGTCCCGTCAACTTCGAGGGTCAGTCGGTATACTAGTTCTCCCATTTGTTGGTTATGTAAATGTAGGTAAGACAGGGGTATGTTGATAAGACAAAAAAGTAAAAGTCATCTCATAAGTTATTGAACCCGAAGGGACCACCGAGTCTACCATTTCTTAGACGGACGTCACATCCTCTGGACCCAAGCTAGGGACCCTGTCCTTCTAAGGGACCTACTCCCTGACCTAGAGGGGAGGCCATGAGAACGGACTTTTAGGGTGCCTGTCTCCTCAGACCACTCGATGTCAGTTACCCCAACGTTTCTCAGTCTGTACTGACTCGTTGATTGTGAAGGTGAAAGTGAGTTATTTAATGTACTTTATGAGTTGTGAAATAATATTTTACAAAACACAAACTACTAAAATGAATTAATATTCGATTTCATTCGTAAGACTCGTGTAAATTCCATCCGAGTCACCACTACAAACCATTCAATTCACAAAATTTACGTAAAAGGTGAATTTTATAAAAGTTAAACACTACAAATACTCCTGTGTCGGGATACCATTTAGTTTCTTCTAGTATATATAGAGGTGTGTTTACGTGTCCGTCTGTGTATGTGTGTACGTACCTTGTAATATATTCTAGACAAAATTTTACTCGTATAAACTTTCCAGTTTCCTTTTCCCTACAAAGTAGAGTCTAATGTATACATGGAAGTTTGATTCACCCATTAAAAATTCATCCGATCAGGTACCTTTGGTACGTGTCTATATTTGACAAGGTTCGCTAATGTATATTACTGAACTAGTTAAGACGTAACAAAAGAATTTGAAGACGAGTAACATGTCATAGACAGAACCACAACCTACTCCCTCGTTTCTCTTATGACAAAATCTCTTTACAATGTAAAGAGGATCAAGTACTGTCTCCCACTGTCTCTATTTCTTATATCTGTGACAGGAAAACGAGAGGGAAAAGTTTATCGTTTTAGGATGGATACTCGTTTTTAACTAAAAAATTTAATTTTCTGCAATAACAAACGGGAAAGGTATACTTGAAGTCCTACAATGGTGTCAGAGTTAACTATAATGTATGTTAACTATGATGTAAATATCCTCACAAAGTAGATTTTAGAAACACCTTTAAGAATCCTTCTTCTTGAATCCGGTTATCTGTTACTTTACGAAAGTAAAAAATTGTAGACGTTTAAATCTCTCTTTTCAAAAGTTGTGCTACACTAAATCAAAAGAGATAGTGACTAAGATAAAGTACCGAACTCCGAACAGTAAAAGTTTGTAAAACGTAACAAAAGTTTCTAGACATAATCTTCTTCAGATTTATCTCTTCCGTCTTGACAGGTCCACTCTTCGTATTGGCATGGTAATTGGTTTAAAATTTAAAATAAAAATTTGACAATACATTGAATAAGGGACGTACTATAACCGGACTAGTGAATCACAAAATTTACACAGAAAAATAATTATTTTCTTTTTTATTGTTACAGGAGGGGGTGAAGAGTAGGAAAACAAAATGAGGTCCCTGGCACGTTGAAATATTTCGTATACAAAAACGACAACAAGATAATTCAACACAGACTGAGAAAACACTGGGGTACCTGATATCGGATGGTCCGAGGAGACAGGTACCTTAAAAGGTCCGTTCTCATGACCTCGTCCAACGGAAAAGGAAGAGGTACCCTAGAAGGACTGGGTCCCTAGTTTGGACGCAGAGGACGTAACCGTCCGCCTAAAGAGTGGTGACTCGGTGGTCCCGTCAGGAACATTTTGGTTATCGGACATAATCTATGTGTGTTGTTCTTGTTCTTGTTCTTGTTCAGATGAAATAAGAAAACGATCTTTAAAGATTCAGACAGATTTCTTTTCAAAGATATGTCTTGTGATCCGTAGGTGGTCTTAAAAAAGGCAGACTTATGATAAAGAAAAACCATGTGACACACACAAAACACCTACACACACAAAGCAGTTACACACGTGGGCGACACTTGAACCCAATACCTTCGTCTGTAGTTTTCCAGTTTGTTAACGGTATTAAAAAGTAAGCTAATTATATCAGATTATTAGTGAAAAAAGTTTCTATGAGATAACGAGAATCAAAATAACTAGAACTAAAAAGGGTGATGAAAAGAAGGGTTAATTTCTATCCACCTTAAGACTAAGATAAAACACAGAAGAGAAGTAAAAACTCTAAAAATGACGGTCTTTTCTGTAAATAGAATAGGTCGACGTTTGAATTTATTCGAGAGGTAAAGAGATCCAGTGACTACCGTTTACAATTTGTTTAAATGTAAACCCTAAAAGATAAGTAAAGGGTGGGTCAACTGTGACTCGGTCACTATTGGTGAATAATTGACACGTCGACACCAAGTGAACCCCCTGGGTCTGAGAAAGGTCAAGCAACTACTGAGATAGTACGTCCCGGTGTAGTTTTCGGAACGATTTCAGTGTTCTCTACGACAGACGGTCATGGGGAGGCACAAGATTCTCAAGGAAGGAAACTTTTTACACTTTTTAAGAGCGTGATACCAGTTAGAGCCTCTTCCGTTACCGTGGGGTGAGGTCATGAGAACGGACCTTTTAGGGTACCTGCCTCCTCGGACCATCCGACGTCAGGTCCCCCAACGTGTCTCAGTCTGTGCTGACTTCACTGAATCGTCGTCGTCACCAGTTAGATCCACGTTATGTTAAAAATAAATCGTATTCAAAGACATTTTACCTTGAACTCTTAGGACATTTTCATTTCCACCCCCACGTAAAAGAGAAAGACCAGTGAACCCTGAATAAGACGTCGTCACAGAGTATACCTTTGGATAAAAGAGAGAAAGAGAGAGAAAATTCAAAAATAAAACATAACCGTATATCGACTACTTGTTATAACACAATCAGAGACCACAGACTATTTCACTAAGTTCATATGTATTTGTATACACATAAAAAAGTTTAAGAAAAGGGAAGATCTAATAATGTCTTAAAACTCGTCTCAGGAACACGAAATGTCACCCAGAAACAACCGCTAGGTAAACTTTATATCGCTGTATATGTACGGATAGGGGTTTAGAGATTGACAGGGACGGGGGAGACGGCGGGACCATTAGTTTTCAAGTAAGAGATTCACTTTACTCAGACAGAGACAAAGTATTTATTCAAGTAAAGATAGTAAAAAAAAAATTCTAAGGTTTTATTCTCTGTAGTGTGTTATAAACAGAAAGACACAGACTGAGTGAAGTGAGTCGCACTGTAAGAGAGCCAGGTAGGTACAACGACATTTACCGTACTAAAACAAGAGAAAAACACCGACTCATTATATGGCAATATATATGCACGACATAGAAGAAGTAGGTAAGCAGATAGTCACCCGTAAATCCGACGAGGGTACAGAACCGAAAACATTTGTCACGACGTCACCTACGACCCCAAGTACGTAGGAAAACCTAGTACAAATGAAGTCGGGTCAAAGAAAAGTTCGAGAGTCCTTGGACATCTAAGTGAACAAATATAAAAATTTAAGAATTTTACTAATTTGATACTGACTATTTAGTGATTTGACTAATTTTACTTGTTAATTGAAAACGGGATCGTCCTACTGTTGAAGGTAGTCAGTTACGTACCTACGACTGACTAACGGTCTTATGACCCAGGATAAAAATCAATCGTAGGTTTCGAACAATGCACAAGAACCCGTTCTAGGAAACGAAGACAGAGTTGAAGAAATGGATGTTTTACCACTATTGTAGACAAAATGGATTACACTTCCCTAGAAGGTGATAGGTTACTTTATTTTTTTATATATTATATTTACATATAAATAATGTATATATTTTATATATAAATAATGTATATTTATTTATTTATTTATATATTATTTTATATATACATTTAAGAAAACTGTACGACTTCGTAAATTGATATATTTCGATAAAATATTATTATTTATTATTTTAAGTGTTTCTATTTTTAAAAGTCTAAGACTTTTACCATTAAAGATAAAACATCGACTCCGGTATCAATTTTCTTATTTACAATTATATAACACACTACATAACAGTTATTCGTCTACGTTGGTCAGTTAGAAATTCCTTTAGTCAGGACCTATAAGTAACCTTCCTGACTACGACTCAACTTTGAGGTTATGAAACCGGTGGACTACACTTCTTGACTGAGTAACCTTTTCTGAGACTATGACCCTTTCTAACTTCCACCCTCCTCTTCCCCTGCTGTCTCCTACTCTATCAACCTACCGTAGTGGCTGAACTACCTGTACTCAAACTCGTTCAAGACCCTCAACTACTACCTGTCCCTTCGGACCGCACGACGTCAGGTACCCCAACGTTTCTCAACTTGTACTGACTTTATGACTTGACTTGACTAATAGTTATTTAATTTAAAAATAACTATACTTAACTTAGTACTCGTTCACTTTTATTAATAAAACGATTAAGGTCTATTTTTGATGAAAGTAGGTTTGGGAGATTTAAAGAAAACACTTAAGTTTTAACAGAACCTCTTGGTTTCTTGACTATAAAACTACAAGAGTCAAGTCAAGTCAGTGAGTTAGTACAGGCTGAGAAACACTGGGGTACCTAACGTCGTACGGTCCGAAGGGACAGGTAGTGGTTGAGGGTCTTAAACGAGTTTAAGTACAGGTAGCTCAGTCACTGCGGTAGGTTGGTAGAGTAGGAGACAGTAGGGAAAGAAGACGGGAGTTAGAAAAGGTCGTAGTCCCAGAAAAGGTCACTCAGTGAAGAAACATAGTCCACCGGTCTCATAACCTCAAAGTCGAAATCGTAGTCAGGAAGGTTACTTATGAGTCCTGACTAAAGGAAATCCTACCTGTCCAACCTAGAGGAACTTCAGGTTCCTTGAGAGTTCTCAGAAGACGTCGTAGCGTCAAGTTTTCGTAGTCAAGAAATCACGAGTCGAAAGAAATATCAGGTTGAGAGTGTAGGTATATTCTGATAACCTTTTTGGTATCGAAACTGATCTACCTGAAAACAACTGTTTCATTACAGAGACGAAAAATTATACGACAGATCCAACCAGTATTGAAAATAAGGTTCCTCGTTTGCAAAAAATTAAAGTACCGATGTTAGTGATAGACGTCACTAAAACCTCGGGTTCTTTTATGTCAGAAAGTGACAAAGGTAATAAAGGGGTATATAAACGTCACTTCACTACCCTTACCTACGGTACCAGAATCAAAAAACTCACAGATCAAAATTCGGTCTAAAAAGTGAGAGGAGAAAGTGGTTCTTCGAGAAGTCAAGGAGAAGTGAAAGACGGCATTCAAACCACAGTAGACGTATAGACTCCAATAACTATAAACAGAGCCGTTAGAACTAAGGTCGAACGCAAAGTATGTCAGGTCGTAAAGAGTACTACATGAAAGGTACATTCAATTTATTCGTCCCACTGTTACATGTCGGAACTACATGAGGAAATGGTTAAACCTTGATCAGACAACAAGGTACAGGCCAAGATTTACAACGAAGAACTAGACGTATGTCTAAAGAGTCCTCCGTCTATTTCATCAGACAGCAGAGAACTTCTTAAAAGGTGTAAGAACTTAAGAACTACTTAAGAGGGTAAAGAAATTCTTAATTCTGTTTCCTGTTATTTTAGTTTAACATGAAGATAATTCTTCTACATACATTTAATTCTAAAAACATATTTAATTGATTTATTTATTTATACAGTGTTCATATATTCCATATCGGGTTCCTAATACCCCGAAGGGACCACCGAGTCTACTATTTCTTTGACGGACGTCACGTCCTCTGGGTCCAAGTTAGGATCCCGAAGGGTCCACCACGATCACCATTTGTCACTCATCTAAATTCTCTCCGTCAAAGTTAGGGACCTAACCCTTCTAGGGGGTCTTCCCCAGTACCGTTGGGTGAGGTCATAAGAACGGATCTCTTAGGGTACCTGTCTCCTCGGACTGTCCGATATTAGGTATCCCGGTATTTCCCAACCTGTGTCGTACGTCCCTCATATCAGTCAGAAAATATTATTGAATGATACACACACACACGAATCAACGAGTCAGTACAGGTTACGAAACACTGGGATACCTGCCATCGGACGGTCCGAGGAAACAATTACCCCTAAGTGGTGCCTTCTTATGATCTCATCCAACGGTACGGGAGGAGGTCGTCGAGAAGGGTTGGGTCCCTAGTTTGGGTCCAGAGGCGTAACGTCCATCTAAGAAATGGTAATATTTTGATAACTTAACGATATGACATTTGGAATTTAATTTTCTGTGAATGAGAAACCTTCCTTTCAATACTGGTTGGATCTATCGTATAACTTTTCATCTCTGTAATGAAACGGTTGTTTCCAGGTAGATCAGTTCCCATACCAAAAAGGTCACCAGTACATACCTACACTCTCAACCTGACACTTCTTCCGACTCGTGGCTTCTTAACTGCGAAAACTTGACACCACGACCTCTTCTGAGAACTCTCAGGGAACCTGACGTTCCTCTAGGTTGGTCAGGTAAGACTACCTCTAGTCGGGACCCTAAAGAAACCTCCCTTACTACAATTTCGACTTTGAGGTCATGAAACCGGTGGAGTACGCTTCTCAACTGAGTAATCTTTTCTGAGACTACGACCCTCCCTAACCCCCGTCCTCCTCTTCCCCTGCTGTCTCCTACTCTACCGACCTACCGTAGTGACTGAGCTACCTGTACTCAGACTCACTTGAGACCCTCTACCACTACCTGTCCCTCCGGACCGCACGACACTAAGTACCCCAGCGTTTCTCAGCCTGTGCTGACTCGCTGACTTGACTTGACTTGTAGAATTTAATTACGTTATTCAGTTGAAATGAAGTTAATTTTTTCTTTACTTTACATATACATAATAATTTAACACCAGATTTTTCAAAATTGAACACAACAATAATAGATCAGCTTAGTTACACACATGTGTAGTTACACACACATGTAGGTCTCTTGTGTAAAGGAAGTCCATTAATGTTTCGTGTTTAATTACAATAACAAGTCCAGAGTAAATAAAGGGTTGTAGTGGAACCTTCTTCAATGAAAATCTTATCTTCCTCCCGTTTACTCCCTACCATCTTAATGTAAAAATAAAAGAATACTGGAAGGACGATAAATGTAACGGTTAACGGATTTGATGATCACTATCCTAAAAAAAAACCTCTTCACTTTCACACCTCTAACCTGTTCGACCACTCTGAAGATGTTAAAGTGGGAAATTCACACGATGGATGAAATTTTTACACTTTAGTCTAAAAGAATATTGAGAGTCTTGAGAAATATACGACTTCTTTGTACGAACCATAGTCGAATCTTAAACAAAAAGACATAAATATACTCAGAATGCAAAACGAACTTCCAACCGACGAAGAAACTTTTAAATAAAGTAAAAAAAAGTAGGTCATGTTAAAAAGACTTTGACGATGGTAGAGATAAGTACCTAGACCTTCACCTTGACAACATTCTGGATGTTACCAGTGGTAGTTTAAATAAAATATACCCCTTCCACTTTGTCTTTGCTCTAAGTATTAATGAAGACTTTATTAAAGAAGGAAACTCATGACAATCAAAAAAGATTTACGAATAAATATTTACGGTAGTATGATAGCCTATCGGTCATGAGAATATTTACTATATTTATTGAAATTTCCGTGATAATTTAACAAATAAAAGATAAAGTCTCCTTATTAAGAATTGACTAATAAGGTTGTTTCTTGATTCACTTGTCTCATTGCAAATGTCATTGCACTTTACGACACCACGACGGAGGGTTCCCGCATCGCCGTTTGTTGCGATGAATACCAAGCGGAAACTTAAAAAACCGATCTGAAAGTATTACATCACATTATATACCGTCTTGTCTTTACTCTATTTATTCGTGGAAGGACCAAGTACTTTAAATAAAGAGTGGGGTAGGATCATCACGACCACTTCTTACACGAATGTCAGTAATATTTGCAGTTTATTAGACTTCGTTACCATTTCTAAATTTCTAAAGGACTCGTAGGTTTTTGTACATTATCAACTAGTAGACATTATCAGTGTCGAGACCCACTATATTATCACATACATTTGTCTAATTTTTACAGAAACGTGGACTCGGAAATATTAAATTTCAACCCACTACTTCCTCTGTCCATCTACTGTCTTTTTGTCTCGCGACTATTACTTAGATAAAAGAAGTATCTATACAGTACTATTAAAGAAAAAAAAAAAAACTCACCTCTTGTAACGTTCGTCTGTTATTCTGTCCAGTCACGGTCTATGTTGGAGATAGGATAGTGACTCAAGGGTGATAGTGATTCGTCTCTTTACTATGATCCTAATACCAGTAAAAAAATTTCGTAAAAAAAAAGGATTAATGGTTGACTCATTAATCTCCCTTTTAACAAAGGGAACCAAAGGAAGGTCTACGACTCCGAGCAGTGATTCGTCCCAGGACTCTTTACCTGTCCCTAGGTTTCCGGTAGCGTGACGGGGGTCGAAGTGGAAACGGGGAACAAACGTCACGAGTCTAAGGGTAGTTACTTTTGACTCTGACTGTAAACCTCGCGGATTTGTACCGTGGAGATACACTGGACCAAAGGAGGTGTCGTTCCGTCAGTGTCCCATCAATTTAAAGAACTTAGTAACGGGCACCGAGGTTCAGGTTCAAAAGGTTTATTGTTCCTCCTTTCGACCCAGAGGAAAAGACTTGATCAGAACCTTCAGTACACCACAGTGACGGTGATGTAAACAAACCAACATTGAGTGATCGGGTTGGTCTAAGTTCTCCTCCTCTGTATCTGAGGTGAAAGTCTCTCAGTGTGACATATGCTCATTCACCCTATCCTTTATAACAGTACTGGTAAAAGCCTTTTATGTCGGATATCGTCTCGAATACAGCCTCTTCCGTTACCGTGGGGTGAGGTCATGAGAACGGACCTTTTAGGGTACCTACCCCCTCGGACCACCCGAAGTCAGGTACCCCAACACTTCTCAGCCTGTGCCGACTCACTGAAGTGAAAGTGAAAAGTCAAAGGACGTAACCTCTTCCTTTACCGTTGGGTGAGGTCACAAGAACGGACGTCTTAGGGTCCCTACCCCCTCGGACCACCCGACGGTAGATACCCCAGCGTGTCTCAGCCTGTGATGACTTCGCTGAATCGTCGTCGTCGTCGTCGTCATCGTCTCGAATACGTTGAAAAGGAAAATATCGGTCAGTGAAGACTCCATTAGAAAAATTTTCAGGGATTTAGATTAATAATTGTATATGACCACTTAGGGTTTCAATATAGAGGTCAGGACTGAAGACGGGACTTAAGACGTATACTTATAAGTTAAGAGATGAGCTTATCATCGTTGGGAACGAGAGAGGTGTGGGTTCAGGACCATTAATTTTTACAAGGAACCCCCGTTTTAATAAGGGTCCACTTTCCGTAACCAGATTTCAATAAAACTAATTAACCATTATTCCAAGATAAATCATTATAATTTTTCAAATTTGACATCGAACGAACGAAACGAATTTCAAGTAAAGAAACCAACAAAGTTTAGATATTTGTGTGAAATTACCTCTTAACTAAAGTCTCAGGATAACCATTGATGTCAAAAATTTTTACTGACAACGATCATACTAAAAGGACCGACGATACTTACTTCGGTGACCTATTCTCTTTCTTGACACGTGACAATATTAATCACACAGACAAAATTTGACGTATAGTAAAATGTCTCAAAACTGGGTACCCGAAACTTTTGTTTTCTTTCTGATCCTAATTCTTAAGTCGTTACTCAACATCTTATAAAAACAGTTCCATTTAATTAGAAAGAAAGTACAATTAGGAAAACGAAGTGAGGTAAGAGAAACTCGAAAGTATCTTTTAAAGGATGTACAAACACAATAGGTACGATAGAAAGAAATTAACATTTTAAGTATTCCATTTCTTTTAGTCAAAAGTACGATAAAAAGTTTTGTGGTCAGTAGTACGAAGTCTTAATAAAAACAACGAAGACGACTTCTATTACAACTGTGATATATTGGTGTACGGTCTGTATTTATCACTTTACTGTTAATATAGACACATGCTATCTTACCGAGAGACCGACAAAAATCGAAGTGACCTCAGGAGACGTTAGTCTATTTTGACACGAGTCTCACCGGGATTCTTCGAAGAACGAAGACCTCGTTAAGACCTTTCTTAGCCACATAAAAAAAATTTGTAATCTCAGTCTTCTTTCAGAAGACAGTAATAAGCGATCTTTTCACGAAGGACGAAGGTACAATTTCCTCTTTATCTTGACAAAATTAAATCACTAAAAAAAGTACCAAAAGATCCCATCTCAAAGGTAAAGAAAGACTTCGATTTTAATTGTTTCGTTTAAAGATGACACATGTAATGAATGTTTACACTTAATATACATATTAAGATATATATACATTAATATATATATTATGATATATACTTTGACTATATATATATAAAAAAAGGAATAATCGACCTACACTGAAATCAGTACAATGAATTATAAAAAATGTATCACTACTATTACCCTAAATGGGATTTATTAAACAAAATTTATATCATACTTATATTGTATATCCATGAATATGATAATCACCCGAAGGGACCACTGAGTCTTCCATTTCTCAGATGGACGTTACGTCCTCTGGGCCCAAACTAGGGACCCAAACTGCTAGGAGCCCTTTTCGCTTGTCGATGGGTGAGGTCATAAGAGCGGACCTCTTAAGGTACCTGTCTCCTCAGACCGCCCAATGTCCGGTACCCAAACCTTTCTCAACCTGTACTGACTCGATCTTATAACATGTGTTGTTACGACACATGTCATAAGGATCGACAAGAATCCGATCCATGTTATTTGCATCGATAATTATCCGTTGTTACCCTCTCTTATTCTTCCTCCCGGGCCTCCCTTGCGAGGGGATCTACCCACCACTCCCTTCCGGAGAAACCCCTTCACCCTAGTCTCAGCACTGACCTCCCGACCGCCTTGAATCAGACACGGTCCGAAGGGATACATTCCCCTCGTATGTCCACTCTATGTAGACGGACGGATTTACATCTATCGTACGAACGGTCACAGAACCAAGAGGTATAGGGAAAACGGTTGTGTGATCCTTTTCCCCAAAGTTTTTAGTACGACTACGAAAAAGTGACTAGCTGAATTAATGCCTGGTTGGCGTTCACCTCTTCTGGAGATCTGGTGACTGAAATTGAATCCAAAACTCAATCTCAATCCCAAGTTTCTTCAGCAGACCCTGTACTTTTACTTTAGTCCCTACACATTATTGTTTTGGTCATTAAATCTTGATCCGATTCGGACTGTTTTAAGAGAGGAACGACCGTCGACGTCGACAGACCCAGAGATCTCCACGTAGCATGATTGACTTCACACTGAAAAATTAAAATTTGGTTCTTTTTGTTTCGTTGAGGTGACAGAAACCAAAACAAAAATTTCAATTAATTTTTTTTACTTTTATTTTTATTACATACGTACTTTATATGTCTTTCAATACTCTTGATTTTGAATGGGAGAGAAAAAGTCCTGGGACGGAGACAAGGGTCATCAGAGAAGTTTCTTCCATTGGTAACTCCGAAGTATACATAAGAAAACATCTTTTTATATCAACGTAGATAGTCGTGTCTATGATATAGATACGTACATACACACACACACATACATATATATATACATAATAAACTTCAAAAATGTTTATACCAACTTGATATCATATTTTCAACTATATATGCAATGAAAAAGTAAATTAGTTTACCGATATCTTTACTTGAAAAATTTACCGATGTATTACAGTAAAAATGTACCGAATATTACAAAGTACTACTATAGTGTTATATAAATGTACAAAATTAACTTCGAAAAAAAACAAACAAAAAAAAGCCGGTGTACCTCTCCGACCGTCCTAGAGTAAAGAATGACCCCCTAACTTCGACACGGTACCGTCTCTTTCGTGACTCAGGACAATCTGGTGGTCCCTTGAGGGAAAGTGTTATACGAACTGGTATTATTATACGAACTGGTAATTATTCGGAAACTCAATAAAAGGACGAATCAGAATGATATGGATTCGGACTTTTCTTGTAGAATTAGTTACCCTTGTATTAAAAAAGTCATCTCAGTCGAGGATTATTACCTTTACAAATCTTTTTTCTATAAATAAATAACGACTAAAACTTGTAATAATGATTTAACGTGATTTTTTAAATGTGGATAATTTTAAGGATAGTTTTCCTAGTCTTAAGGAGTAACACCGTAATTGTTACCTATAATGTTGGAAATTTTTCACACAGTCAGACTATCTACTTTTGAATATACACAAAATGTAAAGAATTCAACACTTAGTCTAACTCTTAGAAAAACGCGTAACTGGTAAAACAAAGATATAGACTTCTAGACGGATAAATACAATTAACTAGTAAAAAGATAATAAGGGGGGCGGGGGGGCGGAAACCTGAAAAGGAACGGTTGAACATGTTTGTAGTACATTTAATCTTTTAATTGAGAAATAGTTTTATCAATTTTGAGAAAAAGAAAGGGAAATGGTAATTAGAAAATCGAGACAAATATAAAAAACCGTAAAAGGAAATGTCAAAGAGTCAAAACACAGTACAACCCCTTCCGGAAAGTGTAATGTTTTAATTTCTTTATAAAGGGGTACGAAAAAGAATTAAGAAAATACCAAAGTAAAACATTAAGTTTTAGAAACTAGGTAGACCTTAAATAAAACTGTGTTCCCCATTAAAAGAAAAGTTTTACTACTCCGTCAACAGTGGTGTGATAAATAACTTATTATACATTCACTGAGTAATAATAAAATCACTTCACACAACCGAATCTAAAACCTTAGTCTCTTCTTGATTTAGGTTTGGAACCACACCAAAAAGAATGAACCAGAAATTACATACCAATTATGAAGTCCCAGTGTTACAGAACAGACTTTAGTAACAGTAACGGTTTAACAAGGGGATCTCTAAAGTCTTGTAACTTCTAGGTGGACGTAGGGGTCCCAACTTGGATGATTGACCATCCGAACGTACGGACGATTCAACGAAGTCAGCGTAGGATGAGACGTACTGGGATATTTGACATCGGGTAGTCCGAAGAGACAGGTACCCTAAGAGATCCGTTCTTATGACCTCCCTCAACGGTAAGGGAGGAGGTCTCCTAGAAGGGTTAGGTCCCTAGCTTGAGGAAAGAGAATGTAGGGGATGTAACCGTCCACCCAAGAAATGGTGATTACGGTGGACCCTCCGAATGTATCACGGTTCAGTACCACACCTGCCCCTTCGGACTGCACGACGTCAGGTACCCCAACGTTTGTCAGCCTGTGTTGACTCGCTGATTTGACTTGACTTGACTTCAGTACCACCAACAGTAGAGAAGAAAGATCGTAGGTAGTTCTATGGGATAAAATAGTCCAGAGACCAACAACTAGATGAATCTAAAGAAAGTTTGTACTTACCAGAAGTAAGAGAATCTATTAGAGTCGAGAGGTGAGAAAGTCACTGAAAACTTACGGAGAGGACCTCGTCCTGTCGAAAGAACCAAGAGGACTCGGACAGAGGACCAGGGCCACCCTGGTGACCCTTGAAACGTGTTGATAGAGTCTGGGAAACTGGACCTTAAAGGTGTGGTGGCAGAAATAAGACCACAGAAGACACGTCTCGAGTACCTCCGCCATCCCGCCTCCCCCACGACCTTAAGAGAAACTCCGAAAGCCCGAGGGACAGAGGTGGGTGTCTCCGGGAGGGACGGTCGAGAGACTGTCATAGACGTCCGAGGTCCGGAGGAGGACAATAGTGGGGAGGAGATCAAGTCTGAGGGTCTCCTCGAGTTTGTGGTAACAAAGGTACAAGATAGAGGGAGGATCACCGTTTGAAGTAGATCAGGTCCCAACCACCCATCCTTCTTGACCAAGACTGACCTTTTATGGATAGTAAGGTCTAGAAAAACAGGATCCGGACCTAAAGTCAGTAATTTAGAGGTTTCGGTTCCTAGCTCGAGAAAACAAGAGAAGAGGTTTCACAGTTGGGATGGGATTCCGGTTCTTATAGAGTTTCTTAAACTTATCCCTTCCCTGTGTCTAATTCTTTCGTAATGACTCCTCTCTCGTGTAAGCAATTATACAATGTTATACTAAGGAGACACAATAATTAACATAAACTGTGGTATCTTTTCGGTTGATACTTCTGAATCTTTGTTTTCTAATTCGTTTTGTTTAAAAAAAACACACACGTTAAAATTCCCAAAGTATTAGTGGATATATCTTTTACGGTTGTATCCTTCAAACGACTCAAACTACCTGTAATCGATTTACTTCCAAGATATAAGAGACGATTTACACGAAGTAATAATCGACAAAGACAGGACAGAACGGAGGGTTTCTAAGTGCAAAAATATTGATTGTGGAACAGGTGTCTTTTAGAGAGTCAGGAGTATCTTTTCGGGGATCTATAAGTAAACGCACTATATCAGAGGGAAACGGTTCTTGAACAGATATTTTTACAAGTGTAGACCCAGATTTATTTGTTGGGAGAGGTATTAACATATTCTGAGACCTTGAGAGGGTTACAAGTTTTATCGTACCAGAGAATAACAATCCCCTTCGTGTGACTGACTTCAGCGGGTGGGACCGGTCCGAGGGATCATTGGTAGACGTACTCAAAAAAAAATACTGTTCTCCAGGACCATTCCTTGTACCTTGATTATTCGGTGGTGGTTGGCCTTTTTAAGCCCTTTCCAGTTTTCCTCTGTGGTGCACAGTCTTGTGGAGGGTCTTAGGGAGAACCATCGTAGGTAGAACCGACTCGTTACACACGTGGTGGTCCTTCCTGGGAACTCGGTCTTACTAACCGGTTTCTGTCGGGCCTTTGCTTAGGGTAGTGGTATTTTGGACTCTGACACTCGGTACACCGTCTCGTCAAGAGGACCCAAGGGAATGGGATGACGAGAGACAAGCCTACCTACCGTCTCTGAAAAAAGGTTATTTCAGTGAACGAAACAGTCGTACACAGAGGAGTCTGTTAAGCAAAGACTCACAATCTGTTCTCAGGTGAGAACCCCGGGACCTTCCCCCGGGGAAAAGGATGTTGTAATAGTAGATTTTGAAAACAATTCTTTTACGTTAAACCTCACCCAGACTAAATAAGAATTAATGAGTCTAAATAAAAGAGAAAACATAAAACTTATAAGATCTAAGACCGTCATTACTTAAAGTATTCTCCGTTGTAAAACAACAAATAGTTTTATTAAACGTTCTTGTTTGATTCCGAAATTTTAACTTATGTTTTGTAAATTTTAATGAAATATCCCGTAGTTCCTAAAAGTGAATATTAATAAAACGTGATACTTTACGTATCAAAAACTGACGAACTTTTATAGAGCCAGTGATTTTCATTCTAAACAAAATCCAAAGGGTTTCGGTTCTTTTAAATTCGTATTACAAGGTGGCTGTTAAAACCGTCATCCAGATATATTAAGAACCTCAATTTACACCTAATGATTAATGTCAATATCGATGATTTAACAAAGGTTCACCCAAATAAAGTATAAGTTACCACGGGGTCTCCTCCTTAGAAAATAGATATTTCGACAGTATCTATTCGTTGTATCAGTTTTGTGAGAGAGGCTACTTTTAAATAAAAATTGAACTTTCTTGTATAGTATGACTGGTGGGTGAGTGACTAACACTTAAAATGACCGTGTACCTTAGTATCGACGTTTTAATTGATTTAGTGAAAACGATCCTTAAGTTCCATTCGATTCAGGTAAACCCTAGAACAGGTTCTTTTAGATAAATCACATTTGTGATCTCTTCTTGTAAACTTTTGAAAAGTGGATATGCACCTCAGAACCATCTGTTCCTTGGATTGCTGTCGCAGTACCGTTCAAGGGTCATTCCATTAAATTAAACAATTTAATTTATTAATTTAAATAAGGAGAACACGGAACCCCACCATTCCTCCTCCACCCCTACACCTATTTTTTCTTGTGTCATATTTACCCACGAATAAAATTTCAGACCAACTACTACGAAATTGTCGTCCAGTATGTAATTAATGTCCTTTAGAACGTTAACTCCTTTTGACAATTTCTCTCTTCTGAGTAAAAAGTAATGTTTAAGTAAATACAACACTTTCTTTTCCTGTAACATACTTCAAAACTAAACCTCTTTGGTTATAGTCTTAATACAATGGTCAATGGATATTAGTCTAACACCGTAAAAATATGTTGTTACTATAACTATGACCGTGAGTTTAACTGTCACGAATTCTTAATTGATTTTAAAGAGTATACCATCCCTCGTGTGTACACGTGTGTGTGTATGTGTTACCTTTCAAAGGTATTTTGAAATTTAAACCGAGAACCACAGAGTAAATAAGAATTGTTCACCTCATTTATCCATTTTTATTATAGTAAATTCCTCCGTTTCTTTATAAATCTTTTCCTTGACTTTTTACTACAAAATCTATAAACATGGATCTGTCCTTTTGTAAATTCGAATTTTTTTAACTACCAGTTTACTCTTAACGAATTAAAGACATCAAGTCAATTCCTTGAGTCCTTTGTTTTTCCGTTTTACATATCACAATCATAAAACCACCTCAAAGACTCATTGTTTACACATATAAGACAAACGTTTTTATCTTTTCGATTACCACTGTTAATTTTTAAAAAAAAGACACTATAAAAATCGAACAAAATTTTTTAATTACAACAAGTTAAATATCTCAGTTCTTTTACTTTTTTGAGTAGTATTGTCTAAATGTCACTTTTTATCACTAACAGGATGATAAATTTTAGGGTTCTTTAAAAAGACGAAAGTCGACATTAAAACTGTTTCTTTCACTGATGTCTTTAATATCAGGTAGTCGGTCAATCAGGAAACAATGAGAAATTTTTTACGAAGAACCGACTAAGTACATGTTTAAGACTATGTTTTTCATATAGTTAATCATCCGAATGATAGAAAAAACATCTTGAAACTTTAACACTACTCTTTTCAGGTGATGACACCTGAGTCGTTACAGGTTAAGAAAACACTGGGGTACCTGACATCGGACCACGGAGGAGACACGTACCTTAAGAGGTCCTTTCTTATGACCTCACCCAACGGTAAGGGAAGAGATCCCTAGAGGGACTAGGTCCCTGACCTGGACCTAGAGGACAACAACGTCCTTCTAAGAAATGACAGACTCGGTAGTACTACTCTTTTTAAAGGGGGGTTAAGTAGAGAACATTTGGTGTTTTATTATCTTGAAACTAAATAAGATATACTATATAAAAACCTCCCTTAATCATATATCTTACATTGAATGAATAGACACCTTCCCGTTCCTTCTCTTAAGTATTTTTTGACATAACCTTTGGTTCGACTCCTCTGAACCGTTATGTAAACCCGGTTTAAGGGTAAGGTACGTTAAGTGATACTCTTAAGTTCAATGTATCCCGTCGTTAATCTGTGTCTCCTTGTCAATTCACAAGAGGATTGAACTGTAAAAATATCAAAGAGGGTGGTGTGTGTGAGAAAATTCATCAATAAACGTCCAAATGGTCACTCTCGATATGCATAAACTTATACAAGTTACTTTATAAATCAATACTATCATTCATTTATTTCAACAAACTCCAGATGGAACGAATGTACAGAGGGAAGAGACTAAAAGTGTTGGTAAGGTGTCCGAGGACAAGTAAATTTCATTGAAGTGAAAGATTTTCACACAAACGATAAATTTTCCGTCTTTTGGAAATTGTGTCTTTTTCAAATCCCTTTGTTTATCCTTCTCACATTCCCCACTTACTTCATCACTTGAGATAGCTGACCCAGCCAATCACGACGTGTCCTATGGTCCATAATAGTCCAGAGGTCCTAGGGTCTCAGTCTACTCTATGTCGTTACGTTAAATATGTAAAAATATCATACACTTTTCTATCTTCATAATTATTTCACGATACCTTTGTTCCTCGCCGTCGACGCACCCGTGTCCTCCCGGCTCTCCTCGATAAGGTGCAAGTTCCAGTCCTCCCCGTCACCACTCCTCCATGGGGTGCAGGTTCCACTCTCTTTGGGTTCATTCTACCATTCACAACGTTCTCCCGTAGTCTCCCGTCTGTGTGACTTTAGTATGAGTGTCTTTTGATCGGTTAGACTAGTGTACCTGGTGTCGGAACAGATTGAGTCACTTTGATTCGGTACGGGCACCCCGGTGGGTACTGCCCGCCCAGTACCACCTCTCCAGACTATCTTACACCAGGTGACCTCTTCCCTTAACGTTTGGTGAAGTCGTAAGAACGGAACTCTTGGGGTACTTGTCATACTTTTCCGTTTTACTATCCGATGACTCTCTCCTTGAGGGGTCCATCCATCCACGGGTTATACGATGTCCTCTAGTCACCTCTTTATTGAGGTCTTTCTTACTTCCCTACCTCGGTTTCGTTCTTGTTATGGGTCAACACCTACACTGACCACTATCTTCGTTCCAGGTTACGACATTCTCGTTATAACGTATCCTTGGACCTTACAATCCAGGTATTTAATCCGTTTAACCTTCACTAGTTTGTCCTCTACCGTTCTCACTTACAACTGTAAGATCCTTAGTCACTTGATTTTACCTGACCTTACCCACTTAAATTGAGACTACTGGTAATATAGATGATTTCACCCGTCCTTAGGGAATCCTCTTTACCTCATCGGTGTACCAGTTGTTTTCTCAGACTTTACATCGGAACCTACGTTAGAGTTTTTACTGTCTTACTTGAGACAAGTAAAGGTTCCGTTTGGTAAGTTATAGTACCATTAGTTTCGGATACGGGGTTGGTCATTGTGACTTCTTCGACTTCAACTTGCCAAGACACTTCTGGATGTTCTGGAAAATCTTAATTGTAGGTTTTTTCTACAGGAAAAGTAATATCCCCTGACCTTACGTTTTCATCTTTCAGTTCTTTGTGGACCTTATTGTCCGTTTAAACCGGAACCTTGTACCTTGCTTCGTCCCGTTTCCGATCATCTCAAAACGGTTCTCTTGCGTGACCAGTATCGTTTGTGGGACAAGGTTGTTGTGTTCTCTTCTGAGATGTGTACCTGTAGTAGTCTACCAGTTGTGGTTTTAGTCTAACTAATATAAGAAACGTCGGTTTCTACCTCTTCGAGATAAGTCAGTCGTTTTTGTTCTGACCCTCGACTGACACCGAGTCTAGTACTTGAGGAATAACGGTTTAAGTCTCAATTTAACTTCTTTCATCCCTTTTACTGATCTGGTAAGTCAAGTCAAGTCAAGTCAAGTCAAGTCAAGTCAGTGCGTCAGTACAGGTTGATAAACACTGGGGTACTTAACGTCGTGCGGTCCGGAGGGACAGGTAGTGGTCGAGGGCCTCAAGTGAGTCTGAGTGCAGGTAGCTCAGTCACTACGGTAGGTCGGTAGAGTAGGAGACAGCAGGGGAAGAGGAGGACGGGTGTTAGGGAGGGTCGTAGTCTCAGAAAAGATTACTCAGTCGAGAAACGTACTCCACCGGTTCATGACCTCAAAGTCGAAATCGTAGTAAGGAAGGTTTCTTTAGGGTCCCGACTAGAAGTCTTACCTGACCAACCTAGAGGAACGTCAGGTTCCCTGAGAGTTCTCAGAAGAGGTTGTGGTGTCAAGTTTTCGTAGTTAAGAAG